>UESW01004754.1:370929-504678 GCA_900491605.1 Calamus simplicifolius | reverse complement strand
GAGTCTTGCTTTATATCTCTCAATGTTGCCTTGTAATCATCAAAATCAATAAAGTTGGGGCAATTATGTTTCAATAATTTCTCAACAAAGCAACTCAACAAGATCCCAGACTCGATTAGATGCCATAGATTTCATCTCATCCTTCATGGCATTGTACCACAAGTTTGATTCCTTAGAACTCATGGCTTGTGAAAACGTTTCAGGATCATTTTCTGCTCCAATGTTATAGTCAGATTCATGTAGATACACAATATAATCACTAGGAATTGCTGATTTCTTTATTCTAGTTGATCTTCTTAATGTTGTGTCAATGACCTTTTGAGGAGTATCTTGCACAACTGATTGTTGATGAACAACATGATCTTCTAGATTACCATCAGCTTATGAAATCTCAATGACTGGTTGTTGAGTTATTTGCGTTTGAGGAGTGCTATAAATAACAACCAATCCCTCACCTGAAGTGAAAGCTGGAATAACTGAATGATCTTTCTCAGAAGAAGCCAAATACTGAGATTGATCACTCCCACTGATCAAGTCATTCTCAAGAAATTTTGCATTTCTTGATTCCACAATCCTAGTGCTGTGAGATGGACAATAAAAATCTATAACCCTTAGACTTCTCAGCATATCCAATAAAATATCCACTAATAGTCCTTGGGTCTAGTTTCTATTCTTGTGGATTATAGACTCTTACTTCAGATGGGCATCCCCAAACACGTATATGTTGCAGACTTGGTTTCCAACCTTTAAATAACTCAAATGGCATTTTAGAAACAGCCTTGGTTGGAACCCGATTTAATATATACGCAGCAGTTTTAAGAGCTTCAGTCTACAATGATTTAGGTAAGTTGGAGCTGACAATCATGCTCCTTACCATGTCCAATAATGTCCGGTTTCTCCTTTCAGCTACACCATTTGCTCAGGAGACCCTGGCATGGTGTATTGTGCAACAATTCCATTTTCTTCAAGAAATCGAGCAAACGGACCAGGTGCTTGTCCATTCTCAGTGTATCTACTATAATTCTCCACCTCTATCTGGCCTCACGATTTAATTTGCTTGCCGCATTGTTTCTCTACTTCCGCCTTAAATACCTTAAAGGCATCTAATGCTTCATTCTTATTATGAAGTAGGTAGAGATACATATATCATGAATAGTCATCAATAAATGAGATGAAGTATCTCTGACCATACGAGTCCATATCTGAGCTACAGATATCCGTATGTATGATCTCCAGTATTTTCGAACTTCTCTTGGCATCTTTCTTGGACTTGTTGGTTTGCTTTCCCTTTATGCAGTCCACACAAGTGCCAAAATCAGTAAAATCAAGAGTATCAAGTACTCCATCTTTTACTAATCTTTTAATTTTCTCAATGGATATATGACCTAATCTTCGATGCCACAAAATAGAGGAATTTTCATTCATAACACATCTTTTCATATCAGTTTGGACATGCATCACATTATAAGTGGTATTGTTTTTCAAATTAATTTGAAAAAGATTGTCTGACAATGTACCATTCCCAATAAGCTTAGATTTATAAAATAAATCAACAGAGCTTTTATTAAAATTAAAGGAGTATCCTGCTGGTACAAGCCTTGACACTAAAATCAAATTTCTAGAGAAACTTAGAATATAAAATGTCTTTTCCAAATCCAAAACAAAACCAGAGTGTAAAATAAGTCTGCACATCCCAATTGCTTCCACATGTGAACTCATCTTGTTTCCTGAATAGATGCTTTGTTCACTTCCCAATGGTTTCCTTTGATTTAGAAAACCCTGCAAGGTATTTGAAACATGGATTGTAGAACCAGAATCAATCCACCATGTGTTATGACATATAACCAAATTGAATTCATGACATACGAATGAGGTTAGAGTACCTTTCTTGTCAAGCCAAGCTTTAAATTTGAGACAATCTTTCTTTATATGCCCTTTCTTCTTGCAAAAGAAGCACTTGGACTCCTTGTCTTCTGTATGGATGGATACTTTACCCTTTCCTTTGTATTTGGCTTTGGGAGCTTTAGTCTTTCTCTGAGTGACTAAATGTGCACTTTCTCCCATTTCTAAAATCAGCCTCCCTTCCTCTTGAACACACATGGTCAGAAGTTTATTAATTGATCATTTGTCCTTATGTGTGTTGTAAGATATTTTGAAGGGACTATACTGCTGTGGGAGTGAGCTTAAAATAAAGTGCACCAAGAAAGATTCTTACATCTCAACCTCTAGGGATTTCAACTGAGCCGCAATGTCCCTCATCTTCATGATGTGCTCACGCACACCTCCAACAGTAGTGAGCTTCATTTATGACAATTTTGTCATTAGGGTGCTAGCCAGTGCCTTATCTGAAGACTCAAATTGTGCATCAATAGCCTTCAGAAGTTCCTTGACATTTTTGCACTCAGGAATTGAACCACGTATACTAGCAGAAATCTTAGTACGTATGAACATCATACTGAGGTGATTGGACCGCTCCCATCGTTCATACGCAGCAATCTCAGCCTAGTGCTAGTAGATGTAATTGAATGTGGTTCATCCTTCCTGATAGCATAGTCAATATCCATGCACCCTAATTGAAGAAGAATTCTCTCCTTCCATAATTTATAATTATCACCACTTAAATCAAGAACGTCACATTTCATATCAGAAATATTAACAGGCAAAATAGCTGCATAAAAATAAAAATCATGTTCATGTAATTGAATTTGAGGCATATAACTTGATGTCATGTTTTACCAATGTAAACATGCGATAACATGAATCAATAACATATAATAACTACCTGTGGGCTAAGTTATTATACTCAAATAGACTCATTAACTTAATGATGTGACTAACAAATTATATTCCTTTCTTAATTCCTGTGGGTAATTAAGAAAATAATTTGTTATCGCATCCTAATTAATTATATTAGTGCAATAAAAATTCCTGTGGGATAAGATTGATTACATTAATATAATTAGTCATAATTAATATCATCTAACCTTATGTGACCTTTGCAACTCAATATATAATTTTGATTAATCAAAGATGTTGTGGCTACTCCTTAATTAATCAAAATCGTATTGATCACATGACATTTGAATTCCATTATATGCATATAGATTAACCAATTTAGCATGATTATTAGGTGGTGATCTTAATCAACGTGACATCTACAAATCAAGATCTGAGTTAATCAAATTGGCCAGACCAGTGAAAGAGAAGTGGGGGTCCCCGTTGCTTTCCTTAGGTCAGTCAACGAAACCAATTAAGTAACCACAATCTCTTTACTTTTCTAGACATCAATTGACCAATCAGACCTTGAAAGGATTTGCACTGTGTTTTTCACATTACCATCAAATTCATACATAGAATAAATCTAGTATGCAAAACATGAGATAACATTTCAATTATCTATTTAATAAATTTTTTAAAATTATCATCTTAAGAAAATTTTTTGTTAATTAAAACACGTCCGGCCGTAGCTCATTATTCCCTTGGGCCAGTCTATGCAAAACACCGTAGGCATAGAGACTCAGGAGGCATATTTTAATATAAAAATTTAAACTTAAGAAACAAATGATAAAAATAAATCATGTCACATGATTTAATAAAACATTAAACAAATAATAAATGCATTTAAAATTTAACCAATCCAGATTTTAAATCCCGTGAGAAAACTGAAAGACCCAAAATCGAAAACCCCATGTTTTCTTCACATGTGGTCACGTTTCCGCTGCGTTTCCTTTCTTTAATACCAAAAAAATCCGAGAAATCCATGACGCGACAAAACCAAAACGCACGGAATTCTTTCCTTTTGAACAAAATATGTTTCCAAGCAACGATATCTAATATCAAGTTATAAATTCGGTTACTCAAAATTCCGAAACAATAAATCAAAGTGAAGAACCGAGAAGCAAAAATCGGAACCATAAATATAGGATTAAAAAGGAAAAGACCGAAGAGTAACCATCTCTCAAACAAACTTCATGGCAATCTATTAACTCTCCCGATATGTAGGTAGTTGGGTAAAACGCACCAAGGTACTACCAGTAGCCTCCTTTGGTGTGTCCCTAATATCCCTACCACACATTCGTTGGGTCAAATAATCCAGGGTACTACCAGTAGCCTCCCCTTGGACTATCCCTATGTGAGAGAAATAGAGACCAAAAAGCCTACGAACAATAAAATAATCAAGTCTCCAATGATGGAAACGCTCACAATAATAATTTAAAAAAAAATAAGGCAGAGATATAAAGCTCTGATACTAACTGTAAGAAAACTATTAACAATCTACACAATATTGCATAGAGTTAATAGTTAGGATCTTTTTTATTACCTCCAGCCATTGCTTTCGATCTACCTCTAGAATATCTGAATCAGGATCTCGATCTACCTCTCGATGGATCTTGATCTTCCTCCTCTGTATGGATCTTAATCTTCTTCTCGATGGATCTTGATCTTCCTCCTCTCGATAGATCTTAATCTTCCTCCTTTCTATGGATCTTGATCTTCCTCCTCCTCTCTATGGATCTTGATTGAGCGCTTCCAATCAATGAGCCATCGCACTCTGATGGTATATGCCCTCAGGATGTGCTCTTGATCAGGGACCCAATGCCTCCACTTGTTTTGGTTTTTTTTTTTTTTCGATAACATTGTCTCGAAAGCCTTAGGAAGGGATCCCTATTTAAAGAGATACTCAAATCCCTTCCATTCCACCATCTGCTCCCATCAAGCAGGCGTTTAACATTTAAAGGACCGTTCTCACTTATTAATTAGTGGAAACGATCGTAATAAAAATAGGACCATCTATTGCGATGGGTTATTACAAAGACTCAAGGAAAAAAAGGGGAACTAGAAAAAGAAAGAATTTACTTAACCAGTTGGTGATATATTGGTAGCCTATTACCGTAGGTAATTGCAGCAGAGAAATTATTAGAACACTCCTAGCCCTCAGTTTATTAGGGGAAGAATAAGGAGAAAAAACTTTATTCTTTTATTCCCTCATGTTGGTTAGAGAAGGAAGAGAATTATATGTGGATCCCACATATTTTTAACTAAAAAAATATCACTTAAAAGATAGTATTTATTTTTTAATTTATTTTTATTAAAAAATTAAAACATATTTCTTAAGAAAATAGCAAGCAAGCACAAAGAATGAGATTTCATCCCACCCTTCAAGAACAAAAATTAAAATAAATCGAGCAACGGAGCAGCTCCCTTAAACACAACAATAACACAACATTGAAAATCAATGATATCAGCCGTTCCAGCATCAATTAGGAAAATGGAGCACATGCATTCTAAAGTGACATCCTAACGTCCAATTGGTACATTTTGGATTGGGCAATTATGAATTAGAATGACAGACAATTTATGAACGTTCAAAGGTGCCTTCTATTCATTGTGCAATAGCTTCTCCCACATGATTGGGAATCTGGGGAGCATCTCCCACTGATCCATCCATCTTTTACAAATATAGATGTAGTGGGAGTCTGGATCTTCGAGCACAAAACTTGCTGGAAGGAGACCCCTCTCTGTAAGCGGAACAGGCTCCATGATAGAAGTTGGGGAACTGCAGCCTACACGGCATTGAAATCCAGGTCTGGCTGGTGAACAGTGAAAAAAAAAAGAAAAAGAAAAAAGAAAAACTTGTCATTGATACTCAATTTGTGAAACACAAAATTTACTGAATTGGAAGAAAAAAAAATTGTCATTCTTGGTAGTTTTTATACTGAGAAAAGATGAATCAACTAAAATTCCATGCCACACCAATTTGAATAATTATTACAGAAAAGCATATATACCAAGAAGCCAAATTTTCTAAACCTATCGGCAGTAGTATATGATAATGTTGGAGAAAAAGTAAAGCATAATAAAATATTGACACTTCATATGCTTGGAAAGTTTTTGAAGGGAGGAAGTCCACATTTCCTGGAACTATGTAGATCCCTAACAATTATCTTTTAAATATAAAAGAGATTACAGTGAAAACTGTGGTCATATCAGGAGCGGTCAAATCTCCAAAACGATATCCACCGTGGTATACTGCACCCCCCTTTGGTTGCTTAGGTTTCTTATAAAAAAAAAAAAAGTTCATGAGTATGAAAAAAGCATAATAACTTGTATGTTTCAGTTATGTTCTGTTGTACTTCAAATAACTTAATTTTAAGGATTTGAATTTTGAAGTTACTAAATTAGTTAAATTTTACAGAAAAAAATATCTTATTTTATCGTTATATATCATGTTTTCTAATTTTAATTGTATTTTAATTATTCATGCAGGTCGACCATTGATCCACTAGTACACCATTGAACCATTAGACTAATCTCTCAATCAAACTGATGATGTCCCATCTGTTTTAATAACAACAATTGTAACATCCTACGTTGGATATGTAGGAAAAAAATGTTAAGAGAGCCCCTATGCATAACTCAGAAAAGCTCAAAGACTTGATTGTAAATATTAAAGAACTGCCACCTTATCTTACTTTAGCCAACTACCACTTCATGCTTGCTGCCGCATCATTATCAGTATTAAACAGCACCTGGTGTTTGTGCCAGCTTAGGCTTGAGGCTTGAACTGTCAGTCATGTTGGCTATTAATTTGCCACCTCATGTAGCTTTGTCTAAACTTGTCACCTCATGCTGGACACCCATGCTTAGGACTATCTGTTATAACAGCCACCTTGGCTTACCAACCTATCACGGAGCTGAACCCTTGACACTCAACTACTATTTTTTGATGGCTAGACACTTCATGATTATAAGACCACTATGTATAGAAGAGTGCAACTATTATTCTAGCATTTCTACTACCCCAACAATTCAGCCACCAATAAAATAAGAAACAGCCAAAGGGAATAGAGGAAGCAGAAAATATCAGGAAGGTAGGAGAAGATTGTAGCATGAACCAGAAACCTGTTACATAGTTGACAACCTATTTCAAAAGTGCTTCACTGTGGCCAGTTAATTTTGAAATCTGTTTTTTGAAAGGTTTTGGCAATAGTTAGTTTAAAAGGTTGTCTTATGAATTGGAGTCACTTCATTGATTTCAAACATTGCAACTTATTTGGTTTCACATCTATCTATCCTGGCTGAAGTTAAATTGATCATAATTTTCATCATTTTCTGATATTTTCTGACATTTCATATTCAGTGAAATTTGAAAAATTCGTATTGTGAATAACTATTTAAAATCCCATAGTGATAGTACTAGTCCAATGTGTGTCACACCCAGTACAGGATGCACTTAGACTCGGTTTACCCCTATACCGAGTTTTAATTTGCTATGGGCATGTACGGTATGCCCAATATAAGGTGATACACAACAATATGGCATACAATGTCTAAATTTATCAAATTTGAGCTGCATATCTGAAACTAACACCTTTGAAAAGATTTCTTTTGTTCTTAGCAATTCTTCATTAATTATCATATTACCTAAAAGTGAAAGATTTCATATTTTATAGATTTAAATTAAACTTCTATCCAATTAGTGAACTTCTAACTAGCAGCTATAATAGCCAGTTTTTTGCCCATTATCAAACCCTAGCTGATGGATATAATAGTTGGGATTAGCGAACCCCTAATCAACATATATAACAGTTGGTCACATGAATCTTTATCTAATGGACCCACTAAGCAGTGAACCTTTGGCCAGTAGTTATAATGGTCAGTTATTGACCGGTTGATATTGATTTAGTTGTATAAGGTTATTTCGTATGTATTCTAGTGTCAAACAAAATGATTCTGGTGATTCCACAACTAGCCAACATTTAAGAAAGTAATGGCTTGCTAGAACTAGAAATTTTTAATTTACTTAGGGACCAAGCCAAGATGCTTCATTAAGATACGGAGAACATACTTAACGGGTGATTGTGATTAAGCTATTAGAAGGAATTGGCTGCTGAACATGAGATCCATCATACTAGGTATCCAAGAGGGCTCAAATTATCAGACTAGCAAAAAGCTAGATCTAGGTAATTATAATTCTTTCTGCACATCTTTTTGAGAAATGATGTTAATATCAAACAATATATAAGAAAATGGCTTCTGAGAAAAAGAACTCCAGAATTTTATTATTTCTGTATGAATAATTTATAATTCATTCTTCTTTATATATACAACTTTCTGTTACACTAAATAAGAAAAAAAAATCTAATTTTCTTAACTTTAGGGATAGATTATTGACCTGATTTCCTCCACTAAACTTTCCTAAGAATCCTCCTAACTAAGATTGCTCATCCAAGATTTCCTACTCAACTTTAGGGACAGATTATTGACGCTGATTTTCTTCACTAAACTTTCCTAAAAATCCTTCCAAATTGCTCATCCGAGATCTCCTACACACTCCCCCTCAAGCTGGTAAATATAGGTTTTTCATTCTCAGCTTGCTAACATTCTCATGAAATATATTGTTGCACAGCCCTTTTGTCATCACATCTATCAATTGAAGTCCTGTAGGTACATACGGAGTACAAATTAATTCACTAACTTCTCTTTAATGAAGTGTCTATCTCTATGTATTTTGTCCAATCGTGTTGCACTGGGTTGTGAGCTATACTTATGGCTGATTTATTATCACGATATAATCTTATAGGTCTGATCTATTGAATCTTCATGTCCTCTAAAATAATTTTAACCCATAGTAATTTACATACTCCTGCTGTCATAGCTCTAAACTCAGCTTCTACATTTGACCTTGCTACTACATTTGACCTTACTACTACATTTTGTTTCTTGCTCCTCCAGGATAATAAGTTTCCTTAAGAAAGGTACAATAGCCTGACGTTGACACCTATCGACAAGAGATCCTATGAAGTCCGCATCTATGTAAAATGCCAGATCAATTGTAGATCCTTTCTTGAATATAATTCTCTTTCCTGGATGTGCATTTAAGTAATGAACTCGGAAGACTACTTGTAGGTGAACTTCTCTAGGATCATGTATAAATTGACTGATAACACTGACCGAATAGGCTATGTCTGGCCTAGTATGCGCAAGATAAATTAGTTTTTCAACAAGCCTTTGATACATTTCTATGTCCACTACCTTATCTCCAAAGACCTCTCTTAATTTGTGATTTTGTTCAATAGGAGTTTCAACTGGTTTGCTAGCCATCATACTTATTTCTTTGAGCAAGTCCGTAACATACTTTTGTTAAGAAATGAAAATTCCGTCTTGATCGAGCCACTTCAATTCCAAGGAAATACTTTAATCTTCCCAAATCTTTTATCTCAAACTCCTTGGCTAGACACTGCTTTAAGGCTTCCTTCTCTACTTCATCATTTTCTGTTACTATAATGTCATCCACATACACAATTAATATAGTGACTCCTCCTAAATCTGAATGCTTGATGAAAAGCGTATGATCTCCTTAACTTTTTTTGTAACCACTGGCTAAATCACCTTGGCAAAACCATCCAAATCAAGCACACGGGGATTGTTTCAACCCATATAATACCTTTTTTAATCGACAAACTTTGTTTTCATTAACACCACTAAACCCTAATAGAATGTTCATATAGATCTTCTCTTCTAATTCTCTATAAAGAAAGGCATTCTTCATATATAATTCCCAATCAAAGTTAACAACCAAGGACAGCAGAATTCTCACTATATTCATCTTTACTACTAAGCAAACGTTTCTTGATAGTCTACTCCATATATCTGAGTATATCCTTCGCAACCAGCCTCGCCTTTTAGCATTCTAAGAACCCATTTGCCTTAAATTTTACTGTAAATACCCACTTACAGCCTACTACTCTCTTACCCTTAAATAAATCAACCAATTCCTAAATCCCATTATTCTTAATGCATCCATTTCTAACTTCATAGCAAGTCTCATTCTTTCTTTGATAATGCTTTAGATACTGAGTTAGGAATAGAAACTGTGTTTAAGGTTGAAAAAAACTTTAATGGTTTGAAAAAAACCTCACAAAAGACACAAAGTGAGATAATGAGTATAAAAGTCTTTTAGTGCATTCTCGGGTTCCTTCTCACAATAATAGGTAAATCCTGATCAAGGTTATGAGGCTTAGGACAAAGTTGTTCAGCATCGGAAGGAGGATCTATTTTTGTGTAGAATCTAGGTTTGATTTACTTACTGTTACCTCATTTTCAGAGTTTGGTTTAGAAGGTTGTTCTTACCTTGTAGTCATGATGAGATATCTTTTTTCTTACATACACTCGATCAAACTGGAACCAATCAAACATTTTACGATTTTCTTTCCTTTTTTCTTTCAACTCCTCAAACTGTAAATTGACTCTCGATATTCAGACTATGGAATTGACTCGAGATTTAGATTTGAATGACTTAGATGAGGGGATGTCTTTAGTGGTAAAATTTTGACTCCTTATCTTCAAGTATAGGTAACTTCCCTAAAATAAAGAGTAAAAAGATAGGGCTATTTTCAACAAATTTAACATCGGTTGAACATAAAGTTTCCTAGTGAGTGGATGATACATTTATAACCCTTCTGAATAAAGAAGTAACCCACAAAGACACTTAAGAGCTCAAGGATCTAAATTTCCTTGGTTATGACTATGAACATGAACAAAAGATATAAATTCAAAAACCCAAGGAGTAAGATTGAAGGAGGATCGCATGTCAGAGTAGAATTTAGAGAAGAAAGAATTTAGACAAGACCTCTAATGGACTTTAAAATCCCAAGACCCTAGAAGAAATTCTGATAATGATATAAGCTGATGTGAATACATCTTTTCCCTAATATGATTTTGATATATTTTATTGGAGCAATAAGGCTCTAGTGCACTCAAGAATATGTCGGTTTTTTCTTTGTGTCATTTCATTTTATTGTGGAGCAGTGATACAGATGATTCATGTATGATTCATTCTTTTTAAAAATAAGGGGTGAAGGTTTGATTGAAGTAATCACGAGCATTATCCGAGCGAAAGTTCTTTTATCTTGGTACCAAATTGATTTTGAATCATTGCATGAAAGATAGGAAAAATATGACTCACATTAGAGTTATCTTCGAGTAAATAGATCCAAAAGACTCTTGTATAATCATTAATAAACATCACAAACCACTAAGATCTTGAGATGTTTGGAATAGTTGATGGTCCCCAAATATCACTATGGATTAAGAAGAAAGAAAAAGATCTTTTATTACTTATTGAAAATGGTATACTAGTGTATTTCATATACTCACAAACATCACAATGAAAAGACTGAACATCAAATCCCTTAAACAAAGAGGAAAACATTAGTTTCAATACTCAAAAAGATGCAGACCTAAACGCCTATGATGTAACCAAATGACATCTTTGTTGGAAGAGAAAGACAATGTAAACAAAGCAGATTTATTCAATTCGATTGACTTGATGTATTCAAGTAATAGAGTTCATTATACTCCTTAGCAAGTCCAATCCTCCTCCCCGAAACCTGATCCCGAAATTCATAATAGGAAGCACTGAATATAACATAGTCAGTTAGATCTTTGATAAGCTTTTGTATGAAAACCAAATTTGTGAATAATTGAGAGACATGAAGAATATTTTAAGAACCAATTCTGAGGTAATTTGGGCATCTCTTACTCCTACTACTGTGGTTGTAAAACCATTAACAATGATAATCTTTCTATTGTTAGGATAGGGGTTAAGGTTTTAAATTTATTTGAAATATGAGTCATATGGTTTGTAGCACTGGAGTCAAGTATCCAGACATTCTTAAACTCATTACCTAGAGTATTTAATCTAAGAGAGATTAGATCCTTATCCGAAAGCGTCAATGAACACATACTCTGATTCATCGGCTAAGGATTACTATTTGTTGCTAATTTTTTAATAGTTTTCAGGAGGCCTTTAAGCTTCTTAATTTTCTTCACTGTTGAAGATAATTGAGGTGATGGCATTGAAATGTAACATCCATCATGGTTGAAAAGGATCGAACAATGGTTGAGAATAAAGACAGGATAGAGATGAAAAAAATCAGCGAAGAAGGCTGAAGAGAATAAGGAAGAAACCAGCGATTAAAGTTGGAATGGAGGGAGGTTGAATCGGCGATGAAGGCCACTTGAATATTGCCCTAATTTCCCAGAAGCCCTAGCCGTAGGGCTCTGATACCACGAAAGGAGCTCGAGAATTTTATTATTTTTGTATGAATAATTTATAATTCATTCTACTCTTATATACAACTTTCTATTACACTAAATAAGAAAAAAAATTCCTAATTTCCTTAACTTTAAGGATAATTATTAACCCTGATTTTCTTTACTAAACTTTACTAAAAATCCTCCTAACATTGCTCATCCAAGATTTCCTACTCCTTAACTTTAGGAACAGATTATTAATCCCAATTTCCTCCACTAAACTTTTCTAAAAATCAACCCAAATTACTCATCCGAGATTTCCTACAGCTTCATATGACTTTTGTTGAGAACATTGAGTCATCATGTGTCTGATCAGTTTGATCATATATAAGACCATGATTGTGAATTATTGTCACTGACCAATAGGTTATTTAATACCCAAACATCGTATAGGACATGAGAGGCATAGCCAGACTAATTATAATGTTCTTTTGTCCATAAGAAGTTTTCAGTGAAAAAAAAAAAAAACTCCCTTATGAACCTTTGATTAACCATCTGAATACCTTGCAGAAGTTTACATTCTCTGGTAGACCGGTTGACCTAGAGCTTCTATATTATCCCAAGTCACGTTTAAAAATTAAAAAGAAAATAGCAGGGCATGCCATAAACAATTTTGAACTATAGTAGCCTTCAAAATTAGGGCTGACCACACTAAAGTCTCTCTTGCTCCCATTGGAGCCTATTGAAGTCATATGGCTGGAATTGGATGATGTGAATATTCCAAAGCAATTTTATAATATATATTCTGAAAATTATTCTGCATGAATACTCTACACATGAATATATGTATGCAATCTTCTTTTTTTTCTTTTTGACATTGATGTATGTGATGGGCCAACAAGACAAAGAAGTTTTTTGTGTGTTGGTTTCTGTCCATCATAAGTAGAATACATATAGATGGATTTGGTTCAGCATCTGAACAAAAAAAAAAAACAAAGTTTTTGTTGAGTAGAATGAGATGTCACAATGACGGACAAAATCCTTCAAACACAAAAAAAGATAGCATTATAAGCATATGGTGGCAAAATAGATCATTTTAACAAGGATTACAAGAAGTATGACCATAGGAACCAACTTGAAGACAAAAAAGCAATTGTTAAAATTGAGTTGCCTTGCTTAACAGATTTACTTAATAAATTTGGAAAGAAATGACAATCCCAGATGACTTGACATTAAGCATACTGCTAAATAAAGGAAATACTCTTTGTTACATGAATTACTGTGGGACCAAATTACTGAATTACTATGAAAGAAACAGCATAGTGAAGATTATGACATGTAATAAGGATTTCAAAGGAATGAGCTGAATCCATGCCATGAAACTTAACTGTTAAGATTATTTTCTATCTTCAGAAATTAATTGCAAAATTCAAACATGTAGAGCTAACCTCAATGTTAATGTTAACATGGATTACAGAAAGGGAGAATATAGTGAAAGGACATCTGGTAAAAGTAGGTCAAGTGGCAACCTAAGTCAAAAGTGGAGTCATGACACAATTAAGGACTCTCCCGTGACAACTGTCCTTGGCCAAAGTTACCACTTCACATGTTTATGGTTACCATTTTACCATATTATAAAAAGAGGGTACTAGCTACTGCAGTTGGTAAAATTTCAAGGCTCTCACACAAACACCCTTTTCATTATCACCTCTAGATACCTTTTAATTATACCATTATTATCACCTCTAGGTACCTTCTAATTCTACTATTCCATTCCTTGCATTCATCATTCAAGCCACTTTTGAATTTAACAATTCAGCAATTATGCAAGTATTATATTTGCAATACTCTACAAAAAAAAAAAGGCCTGCAATGGTGAGATTTCAAACTGAAGGTGTTGCAAATCTTGATGAGATCTATAATAATAGTGGTAGTTTTTTGGTTCTGGATTTATTTCATCTATGCAACATATGCATCAAAGTATATATCTTGGTAAAGCAATTACAAAACTGTTAGAAGAGATATGAGCGCGTAAGAACTAAAGATGGTCCTTCCCATCCCAATTCATTATATAGCAATATTTTAGGTAAATAATGACAAGCATTTAATAACAAAATACCAAAAAGATGGAATCTACCCTTTCATAGTTGGTAAGGAAGCCTGATAACTTCCACACTGTTATATTATGTTTTTTTCCTTGAAATGTTAGAAAATGCAATGCAACTAATGAAGTTGGTGAAGATAAAGTAGAGGAGTGATAAACAGCAGGAAAACAAGCAAAACCAAATTCTAACTTCGATGTAGACAATGAGTAAAGTATGTCTCATCCTGATTCTGCTTTTGAGGATTGTGGTTTTAAAACCAGAACATCAGTATATGTTTGATAAAAGGAGCGATCATGATCTGGATGTCAAGAAAAGGTTTATGGAAAAGCCAGTAAAGAAATCAGTACAATACTTTGAAAACATTCTTTGCACAACACTTTTCTTAAAAACATTTTATAAAGGAAGAAAATGAGATATAATATTAAAATGAGAAGCAAGTAAAAGCAGCACATCTTCACTATTAAATCATAAGCACAAAGCAGAATCAGAGAGGGTGAATAACTTTCTATACTCACGTATTATGTATAGTACAAATTTCCAACAGCATCCTGCTTGATTCAAATGGGGGATGCGTACTGATGGATCACCATATGTTATCTGCCATATAGAATGAATTACCTTTGATGTAACTTTTGGAATATCAAATACATAACAATATAAATAGCAAGTGTGATATGAACTCAGGATGTACCAACATATAGATCCCTCCAGGTCTAAGAAGCCTACATTTCAAAAGATATCAATCGTTAAAAGTTAAAAATTTGTTCTGATTAAATAACTTAATTCAATTACAGTTTCAGTGCTATAGTATATAAACCTGTTCACTTCTTCGAGCATTTTAGAGGCACAGAGTGGAGCATCAGTGCCACACTAACATCCAAAAGCAATACTGGAGAATTAGAAAATGCCTATTTACAAAGCTGATGTGTAATGACACACTGAACACATAAAACTTACCATCAGAGAATCCAGAGTTCCTAAACAAAAGCGACCATGAAAATGCATTGAGTTGGGCAATAGAAATTGATAGGTGGCGTCTGTTAGCATGACACTTCCCAAAAAAAAAAAAAAGAGCAAAACAACACAAAAAGGGTACAAATTAGCACCTTTATCAATTACACAATCAAATGATTCGTCCTGAAAGAAGCTCATATCCCTTACATCCATTTGCATGTCTATTAACACATAAGGATGACAAAGTTGCAGGTTCATTTTGGTTTACCAAAACTATTTTGGCAATGAACTACTAAAAAGGATACACTTCAGCTGTGGAACATGTGCATATTTTTTTCTCATCATCTCTATTACAACAGACGAAATGTCGATGTTCATTATGTCTGCATATCCATCCTTCACCATATCCTCTGACATAACTGTTCGGCAGATTAGCGCAACAAAATTAATATATTGTAAGCAACAGGGAGTTTGATAAAATTTCTAAACATTAAATAAAAAAAAATCTGAGAATCGTCCTACTTGTATTTGGCAGCATTTTAGACAGGAGTTCTTTTAATAGAACACAGAACTTGCTATGCCAATGTTTAGAATCGATAAGGTCACCATGTGAGGTGCAACATTAAACATATCAATGTTCCATGGAGTCAACCATGATATTTTGTACAACAATCCAAGAAAAATAGAAACAATTAATTATTCTTTGAGACGTTTGTTATGAGTACAATAAAATGGCAACAGCTCGACTGGAAAATATAGAATTAATGTGAACATATGGTTTCATTCATGGTTTTGCTGTGATCTTAGCTCAGATAAAGATATCTTAAATATCAGCTAAGCACCAATCAACATGTGTGAATGGCCATGCACATGTACACAGACATGCACACAAGCGTGGAATGCATAGACACACATTGGCACACACATACATACAAGCACACATGCATGCACACAGAAATATCATTGAAACAAGACGGTATGCTAGTACCATACTTTTCTAGCAAAAAAAGAACCCATAAGCCCCCAATTCAATGAAACCGATGAAATTGGGGTGTCCCAACAGGATTAGGTTCACACTGTTCGAAGCCAACCAGCGCCAAGACAGCCTTGGCTGGTGTGATGCATCAAACATGCATCACTATCAAAAAATGGGTTAGTACGAGCCAGTACCAAGACTGGTTGATTGGTACAAAGGCCATCCAGAACAAGAAAACATTTTTCTTAAAAAAAAATGCTGCGGGTGGGGGGCAAGGTCAATATAGGGTGTCTTTTCCTCCTTTTGCAGGCATCTTGTGCAACTTTGTTTCCCTTTTTGTCAACAGCTATATAGAGTGAGAAAAAGAGGAGGGCAAGAGATAGAGAAATAGAGAATGTCAAAAAAAAAAGAGGAGAGAGAGAGAGAGAGAGAGAGAGAGAGAGAGAGGCAAGGAGCCCTTACCAACGGTATGCTGGTTAGCCTCTTCCACCCTCCTCTTGATGGTCAAAAATTGGCAAGTAGAAAAATTAGAAGAAATTAGTTTTGTCTGACATGAATCCTGGATATATTGAAGGGTGGAAGGCCCTACAACATAGTAACTTTTATTTTTCTTGACATATGTTTTTTTATAAGTTATTATTATTTTTTGATTAGAATAACAATAGTAAATACAATAAATAGAATATGGGGATGAAAAAAATGTAGAATGTGCACCTGTAATGTACACAAGAGCAAGACACTCGAGTATCAAACACCCATTGAAATGCAACAAAAAAATAATAATTTAAAAAATAAAAAGAGAGAAATAGCCTTGTTCCACATAGAAACATCAAAATATTCAGAAAAATACAATATTAAGACCCAACCCCTTAATGCACATCGATATGGGATGGACCGATATTGTATTACTCTAATAGAAAACCAGTAACACTACCCATACTGGTTTTGGAAACCTTGGTCCTATATTTCTTTATTGATGCAACTAAAATGCATGCATGCACATATGCACGCAATATCATATTTATATTTCTTTATTGACATAATTGATACGCACACACACTCTCAGCCCTGTGTTTCTTTGATATAACTGATATGCATGGATGTATGCAAGCATGCATCGTTACACACAAACACATATAAACATACCATGTATACATGCACATACATCAACAATGTCAATCTTGTATTCTTTATTGAGGCAAACAAGACGTCACAAGATATTAGCTGATGTAATTTTAATATATTGATTGAGGTAATTTAATATCCTTTTACTATATCATTTGGCTTTTCTAATACATGATAACTAGATATTAAAATTGGTAATTAAACAATGGTCAATTCTCTTTATATTATTTTGGCCAACATTTGGTATCTCACTCATTATCAATTGGGTTGCATATCCTGATATCTCAACTATACTAAAGTCCTTCAGCCTTCCCTCTAGATCAGATGATAAGACCTGGATTTTTTTTCAGCATTGGTTCCATATAAGATTGCCAAGATCTCAAAGTTCAAATTTTGCTAAAGTGTGACTATGGACGTTGCCAAATCCATCACTACCTAAAAGGTTAAGCTTTTTTTCTTTCCTTCCACACAAGCTCATGACTTTATACAAGACAACTATGTTGGATCCATACTGAAAGTTGACAGATAAAACAAGTCCTTTCACAAAAATTGTCCTAGATTTAAAAATTACAGTTGAGTCACAAATTATATTATGAGTTTTAATAATGTTATTCATCTTCCATTAATCTTTTTTAATGGAAATCCTGTTTTTGACTTCTTTAAGTTTCACTTTCCATGAGAATACATATTGTTCTCCTGGAAAGAAAAGAAAGATATTTCACAAGAATTTGCACTTATAAACAAATCAAGCCAAAGACCAGGCACTTCCAAAGTACAATAAATAATGTGCATTGATCGATTAGACAGAATCAATAAAACTGAAAATTTTGAACAGTAGTATGGTCATCCATAAAGGCTTGAACAACCACCAAAAAGGAAAGCTGCTGGACCACAGAAAGTTAAATTAGTTTTCATAGTAGATAACAAAGGATGATCGTAGTGAGTATTTTATTCTTGCTTTATGCTCTTTAGACAGTAACAAAAGCTCAATATTTGTTCCTACCTAGGTAATGAAAGGTCAGGACCTCAAATAAAATATAAGGCCAGAATTTGAGAAGGCATGGTAGCCACCAATTTATACATGCCTTAAATATGCATAATAGCATATATATGAAACCATCTCATGATCATCCAGTGCATGTTCAAACTTTGACCAAAAAAGTAGAAATTCCAACTCAAAGCCAAAGCAGAGTAAAACTGAAAGATGAAGTAGATTATTCAGGTGGGCTTCTGCCCTCCTTTCTACTAGAAAAGGAAAAAAGAAAGAGAGAAAAACAAACTAGATTATATCATACATGCAAACTTTGTTTCTTAAACAATATCCATGTTTTATATGATCAGATTCTCTCAACATCTGAAGCTTTGCATCATGAATAAATTACATTAAAATTAAACTAGGATGGAGTGCAACCGCATCTATACCTTAACCAATAGGAAAATCTATACGTAAAAAAAAAAAAAAAAAAAAAAAAAAAAAACATATCTAACTTGACCATGATACAAAGGTCTCGTTACAGATTCATGGACTCACACCTCTACGTGCAAATTTGAGAAAATATCTGGTTTAATGGGTCCTGAAGACAAATGCACCTGCAAACATGGAAGTAGCTTAGAGCTTGTATATCAAATTTAGCAGTAGATCTGATGAACCAATTTATTCAAGAATCTTGCATCTATTCCATGGTTACTTATGTGATCACAAATTGATGAAGTAGTGTTACAACTACTATGGAAGGATGCAGTTCAATTTAATGGTACTAGGAAGCATGTTATTTGTGGATCCCAAATGGAATAATTGTTAAGAAGTTTTTAGGATCAATAAATAATAAATTATAAAGGAACTACTGGCATAACAGATCTATGGCCTTTTGCGAAAAAAAATTGTTGTTTCAGTGTTTGCTGAATGCCAAGTTTTCTAAAGATAAACTTTGGCCCCAATTAACCCCAGATCATGAGAAAGGATGCACTGGGAATACTTTGTGAAGACTTCCATGCCATCCAACTGACATTGTTGGAAATAGTTGGAGGCAAATAACAGTCATCCAACTGACAAAGCAACAGAGCCATCCAACCTTCTAAGATATACACAGCCAAGAGACACTTAGAGGGAAGCACTGGGAAATCTTCACTTGGAGTGAAGATTTCGTGGGAATCATGACTCCAAGTGACGTTTTCATTTTTTTTTTTTTTTAAGAAATCGTTACTCCAACTAATGGTTTCTCTTATATAGTGACGATTTCACCCCATCACCTTCCGCCCCTGCCTCCCTGCCTGCATGGCCGCTGACACGACAAAAGCCACCTAGGACATGTAAATAGTTTGAAAAGTAACCTAATCCAGGAAATAGTTTTTAAAACAACATTAAAAAAGAAATCCTAAGTAGAATGTTCAATGAGATACCAATCACTTGATGAATCTAGTTAAAGGCTTAAAGAGGTTTGGCATACAACATAGATCCATGTGAATGAACTTAAAGCATGTGTAGTTGAAACAGATAGGGCAGTTAGTAACTGTAACATAGCATTTTTAATGCATTAGAAATAAAGAATATTTCTTATACATTTGAGCAAGTCGAGGCTTCTGGTTGCTGAGTTGGACCATGTTCTCATAGACTTTACAAATAAGGACAAAACAATCTAGATGACTTAGAGGAGCTAAACTGAAAAAGCTATACATAATGTGAATACAATTTATAAACACAGCCTCCTCATGCTGTCATTTATAACCAGCATATCATGAGGTTTCTTAGTTATGCCACCAAGTATGTTGACTAATTAAGGATTGAAAATGATGAGAATCTACCAAAAACTAAGTATTACTGAAGCTCAAACTTATCCAGATCCATTATTTCAAGAATAGCTCCCCTAATGGTTGAATCTACACCAGGAGAACTCCGAGATAAATTATAGCACATATCGGTTTTGTTCTTCCTATTTCCCTTAAGATGATTCAAGTCACTAATATTACAAGTAGACAAAGCAAAGCCCATGCAATCCACCCACTATTTAAATTCCAAAGAAGCTACTCAAGGAGTGCTCCTTTGCAAGACAATCAGTTTCCTTTTTTTTTCTCTCTCTCTCTCTTTTTTTCCATTGATAGCAGCAACAACTCCTATCTATTCCAAAAATAATTATAGAACATACCCTCTAGCAATCAAATAGCAACCACCACGAACATGTTACAGCAAATAAAGCAACAGAAACCAAACAAGCCTCACCGGCTACCATGTCTCACCTAAAAAACGCAACTAAAAAAAACAAAAAAGCATGCAGCCGATTTCACCATGCTCATACCCTATTCCTTATCAAGTTTATGGCATCATATCCCATCTGTATCCAAACCCAGCAGCAGCCAGCAAACATTTTGATTACTTTCAAACGTTATCTATCAACTGAATCGATTGCATCCATCCATCTATTTATCGAACTAGGAATGGATTTTGAGAGCAGAGTGAAAAGGGGATGATACCGGCATTGCCGCAGCCGACCATGAGGACTCGGGAGGAGGTGGGGACGAATTTGCGGACGAAGGGGCAGAGGGCGGAGTATCGCTGGTACCAATCGAAGGAGGAACCCCCCTCCTCCTCGTAGCGCGCGTCCCAGTACCGCGCGTCCCCGTAGTCGTACGTGTTGCACAGCGACACGTCCCTGTACATCCTATCTCCTCCTCCTCGCCCTTCTCTTCGCCGCCGCCTTCGTTCCCAGAACCCAAAGCAAGGAGGGTTAAATCTAATCCACTCTATTCCACCTTTATTCCGACTTTATTATTATGCTTTTATTCTAACAAGGCCGCGCGGGGCGATCCCTCGCTTTTTATCTGATCCTACGTTCACTTGCGTCCAAGGCCACCAGCCGCCAGGCCCCGTCGCCATCAGCGCTCCTCTCCTCCTCGCTCTCTTTTACTCTCTACCCTTTCGATACGGACTTTTGTCCTTCAACCGGGTTGAGTCGGCCGGGACCAATTCGGAGGACTTTACGAGCTGCGACGAGACGTTCGGCGCAGTCAACGATTCGCTTAACTAAGATGATTCACATTTTGTTGAGGTTTGAATCAAAATCTAAATGAATCTTGAAAAAAATAAAATCATTGCTCTAGATAAGCTTTATAAAAAAGGATTGATCATTAATATTTATAATGCCTTTTTTTTTGTTCTTTTGATGAAAATTATTTTGATTTTCAGTTTAGTAACCAAGTAGTATCAAACGGACTTTTTGTATCATCCCTAATGTCACCCTTGTTATCTCCCCCAATGTCTTCGTGAGTCAAGTCCGATATATCAGAGTACAAAATTTGAGATAAAACCAAAGGACAAGCATCATCCAATCTCCGGAACTAGAAATCGAAATGATGGGCAACCCGGACAGCTACCCAATCAACCGCTGAGTTAGCTTCTCGATAGATATGTCTCATCTCGACTTTATTAGCATGATGGAGCAAAGATCTGATGTCACATAATAGGGTTAGCAGGCTCAGAGTCACCGATGTTCTGCCATAGCCAACGCATCACAGTAAAAAAGTTTCCTTCAATAATAAGATGGCGAATATCCATACCGTGGATAGTATGATAGGATACATCTATTCACAAACACCGGTCAAGAGAGACTTGACCTTTTTCCGCATAAATTTTCCAATCAATTATTATTAAACATAAAATGGAAGTCAGTCCACGTGAACAGACCTCGATATCTCTCATGCAATATGTACTTGCTAACACCGCCGCTAATTTGCGGGATGCGATGGATTGTAGTACCTTAATTAAAAGATCATAGTCATCATTGGCAGCGGATCGATCATTCATAGTACCACTTGACCTTACGCTCAGCCAGAGCGCCGCAAATGGCTCAAACTTTTCATCTGATGTGATCCGGATCTATATAGATGTGATCCAGATCTATTTAGATTCAGTATGATTCATATTAAAAGTTTATGACGTAATTGAATTTAAAAATTAAAATTAATGTAAAGTTTAAGCCATATTCAGATCTTATAGTTTTCAATCCAGTTTTACTTTATATTATTTAAATCTAATTTGAATTAACAAAAAAATAAATCTAACCCAACCTAACCTAACCAAGCATTGATATATAAACTTAAATTATATAAATCTTTTTTTCTTTAATTATTTTTATTAATTTATTAAATAAACTCTTGTTTAAATTAATTTCATTTTTTATCGTAGCAACTACATCTTTCCTTTTCTATTTTTACTTAATTATCTTTATTATTTATTTTGATAGATTTTTATTTATAATACCTTTAAATATATAAAAATATTTTTTAAAATTTATAATTTATAAATTCATCAATGGTTAGTTAGACATTTGAATGAAATTATAAATTTTTAAACAAAAAATTAACTTTAAGTATTAGCCTTTATTTTTTTTTATGACTATATTTAATTATTAGTTATTAAATTTTAACTATAAAACAATAACTAAATATTGGGCTCAAATACAAATCCTAATCTCCATACAACCCTATCTTAATTTGAATATGAATACTCCAGATTGAATCCAGATCCGAATCATACTTGATCCTGAACCACCACCTGCAATAAATTTAAAATTATTTTAATGAGTTTGGAAGTTTTTTCAACCTGATTTATTCGCGCTGCAATGGCTTCCTCGCCATAAGGCCAGGCTCCGTAGCTTGGACGATCTGGCAGCCATATGAAGGACAGGACTGTTTCCGGCTAAATCCATTGGTAATTCCTTTGCTTTTCTATAAATAATGCATGCAGGTAACTCATGGCAATTCAGATTGGAATTACGTTCATCTGCATGGTAATTGTAGAGCAATGCATGGCAATGTGCGTGCAAGCTACGCTGGGGAGGTATGATGGAAAGTACCCATATGAAAAATGGAAGGAAAAGTAACCTGAACCCATCGACCCTTGACGAGTTAAAAAGACAAAAGCATTAGAAAGGTTAAAACAGCTATCATTGGGTAGCTGAGGCAGACATAAATACATTCGCAGACAACACCAGCTACGAAGTCACGCAGAGGAAGGCAATCTACAACAATCCCTTGCACAAAGAACCACAGCAATGCATATCACCACTACCAAGTCTCCCAATATATCCAAAATTGAAACAAAAAAGAAAGACTTTAATATAAAACGACCATATACACCATGCTTTACAATCGAAAATAATAATGAAAAACTTTGTAATCAAAAGAAAATTATATACCACCATAAGATTTAAATAATAATAATAATAATACAAGGGACCATTCCAATTTAACACTCAGGTCTAACAACCGTATGGTACAGTCAAATGGTGATAAAAGCTCACAGATAACTACATGAATACAGACCAGCCGGATAAACTAGACCTCTAAACCTTCATGAAGAAAAACCGGCTTAATTGCCACAAACGAAGTCTCTGTGGCCATGAACCTTGTTAAAGAGATCAAGGTTGAGACTACAGCAACCGAATTTACTTTTTAACATCTAACGAATAAAAGTAAAAGAATTGCTGAATCCCTAGGAATAGCCCTCCTCAAATGTATTGGTTGCCTCAACTTTCATCAAGAACAATATCAGCCGGATCCCCATTCCACAACCTTTCATCCCTCCACTTAAACTTAATCCGTAGCTTCCCATTAGCATCCACCCCCATCACCTCACCTTTACTTGCAAATGTCTCCAAGCCCCATCCCCACCTTGGCATTATTATGCCTGGTCTTATCCTTACCTTGTCGCCCACCTTGAATGCTCGGACCTTTTCCACCTCCCACTCTTTGCACACCCATAGTCTTTCACTAAAACAGAAGGCCACCCAAAGTTCCCCATCCTCTGCCCTGTGCACTACCCCTATGCTGGCATGGCTTACATCACCCCACTGGTATGTTGGAGTCGTAACAGTTTCTCTCACCTTTACCCAGTCTCCAACATGCACTTCCTCTTCTTCCTCCACTCTGTCAACCTCTGCTGGATCTATCATCCATGCCTTAGATCCTGCTGGTGTATATATTCTTAGCTTTCCATCTGCATCTATGGATGATATTGTTCCTATGCTTGTATGGCTGTGATTGGACCACCCAAATCTGGGTTGCTTCACAGATTTCTTTATCCTAACCTGTTGTCCTGCAACTAGCTTTTCCACTCCTTGAAGCTGGTTAGTCGGTCCCACCCACCTTTCCTGCTCACCACAAAATGCAACATGCACAGTTCCATCCCACACATTGCCTTCATACCCTATTCCGTGAACAATACCGATGCTTCCAGGTTTCAGGGACTTCCAGCTGTCTGCACCATCCCTAAGCCTCACCCATTCCCCAACCTCAAACATATCCTCCTTTTCAAGGTCTGCAGGGTCTCCTCTCCATAACCCGGGCACACCGAAAAAGGCCACTCTCACTTCCCCATCAGCATGCACACCAGTTATGATACCTCTAGAATCAGGCCGAGCATCCCTCCAGCCCCATCTTGGCTCAACTATTCCAGTGCGAAACCGAACATGCTGACCAACTTTCAAAGATGGGACCTTTTCAACATCCATAAAATGAGTTATCCATTTTCCTTTCCTAAAACAGCCAGCCAACTCTAAGTATCCAGAGTCTTGTATGCTATGCACCACAGCTATGCTTTCTTTTCCAATGCTGTTCCAGTCATATGTGGGTCTAGCCCCAAGGCTTGGCTTCAGACGCACCCAGTCTCCAACTTCAAAGTCTGGAAGTCTCTCAGCATCACCTGGAGCAACTTTCCACAAGCTACTTCTGCCAGCCACCCTAACCTGCACATGGAAAATCAGTTGATTTTTCATTAGCAAAAAGTAATTAAACATGCCTGGAAAGACAAACATTCATAATATAACAAACTAGCAAAGATAGATGCAACTAACATTCAAGGTTCCATCCATGTCTATACGTGATATTGTCCCAATAGTTGCAGCAGTTTCATTTGACCATCCGAGACGTGGCTGAGATATAAATGGCATCGCATGAATTTTTTGCCCTACTTCAAATGGCTGCACCTTCTCCATGTCTGCAACTGAGCAACCAAAAGGCTTGCTCCTAAAGCAGAAAGCAACACCCATATCACCACCATCTTCTAGACTATGGATTATTCCAATACTATTTCGTGTGACATCTTCCCATCCATATTTTGGAGATGGTACCGAAGCTTTGACTCTAACCCAGTCACCAACCTACACACCATCATTAGGAGGGAAGATGAAGACTAAGAAATGCAGATATGAGATAATAACATAGCGGCAGTAACAATATGATAACAGGACAATACCTTAAAATCTTCAACTTTTTCCATATCAGAAGGATCAGCTTGCCATGTAGTTGATCGATCTGGAATGTCAAGTACAAGTAGACCATCACTCTCTATATCTATAATTTTTCCTACACTGTGATGTGTCTCACCACCCCAACCATATCTAGGCTCAGCAACAGATCTCTTTACACATACTAGATTACCAATCTGGAAAGATCAAGCATGTAAACACAAATAAAAGTGAAGTCGAGAGATGAATAGCAAAATGCATTGAAAGTAAAGAAAAAAGGACAAATTATACTTTATACATGCCATTACCCTGAATGATTCAACAGGTTCGACTTCTTCAGGTTCACAATGCCATGGATTGGGCAAGTAGCAAAGACCCAGAAGGAGGCTACTATCTGGTCTGATGGCATACACTATCCCAATGCTTCCAGGAGTTACTGCTTCCATACCATGTATAGCAGCTGTCAGTGCAGGACGAACTCGGACCCAGTCACCAACCTTAAACTCTTCAACTCTTTCCATCTCAGCAGGATCAGCTCTCCATCCCCTAGATGCTCCAGGAAAACCAACCCGTAGTATCCCATCATCATCAACACAGAGAACTGTTCCAATGCTATCCCGTGATTGGCCACGCCATCCATACCTGATAAAAGAACAATAAGAATTAGATTCATCAGGAATGCAATCTAGAAAGACATTGAGAAACTTAGTGAAATATAACTTTTAAAGCAATTCTGTCGCTTCTGTGTGCTAATAATTAGACAGGCATATTGGAAAATGATTAAATGCCCTTCATTGAAAATTACACAATCATTCCTATACATACATACAAACAGAAGATCAAACCTACATGTATAAACATACATCAAAGCTAGGTCTTAATTAAGATGCATCTGAACTGTAACCAAACCAGTAACATTCATATCAAGAAACTGTAGTACCAATATATATATATATATATATAAAGTAGACTTGAGTACATTCAAATGTAGCCAAACCGGGATCCGATCACCTCTCCCATCCTTGCATCCAGAAAATGCACGAATTCCAAAGATAAAAAAAATGATATATATTAGGTTCTGATCACCTCTCCATCCTTAGATCCACATGGATCCTAGAGCCATCTCATCTTTTTCACTTTTTTCTTCTTTAAAATTTGTGAATCATGTGGATCTAAGAGTGAGTGAGGTAACTAGATTCAGATTTGGCTACATTCGAATATAACCAGGTCTATATATATATATAGACACTCAACTCATCTAAGCCGTTTCCCAACTACATGGGGTTGGCTACATAAATCTGCTTCCTCCACTCTACTCTATTTAGGACCAAGTCGACATTCATGTCCTAGCCCTTCGCATAATTTGATTTAGTAGATTCATGTTTTAAGGGATCTGATGGCGTTTTACGTTGGCTATCGACTATCTAACACAACCCTCCTCTTTTACCTGGACTTAGGACCAGCCTTGGCGGAGTTGTATATATATATATATATATATATATATATATATATATATATATATAGGTACTACACTTTCTTTATATGAATGTTACTGGTTTGGTTACGGTTCAGATGCATCTTAATTAGGAGCTAGCTTAACATTCAATTTGTTGTTACCATATTGTCAGACCATGCCACATCATTGATTGTTAAGCTAGCTCCTAATTAAGATGCATCTGAACCATAACCAAACCAGTAACATTCATATAAAGAAAGTGTAGTACCTATATATATAAGTAGACTTGGGTACATTCAAATGTAGCCAAGCTGGGATCCGATCACCTCCCCCATCCTTGCATCCACAAAATTCACGAATTCCAAAGATAAAAAAATGATATATATTAGGTTCCGATCACCTCTCCATCCTTAGATTCACATGGATCCAGAGCCATCTCATCTTTTTTACTTTTTTTTCATCTTTGAAATTCGTGAACCATATGAATCTAAGAGTGAGTGAGGTAACCAAATTCAGACTTGGCTACATTTGAATATAGCCAGGTCTATATATATAAGCCTTTTTCCAACTACATGGGGTCGACTACATGAATCTGCTTCCTCCACTCTGCTTTATTTAGGACCAAGTCAACATTCACGTCCTAACCCTTTGCATAGTTTGATTTAATAGATTCATGTTTTAAGGGATCTGACAAAATTTTACACTAGTTATCAACTACCTAACGCAACCCTCCTCTTTTACCCAGGGTTGGGACCGGTTTTGATAGAGTTGTCTACACATTAGACATTGAGATACTCTCCTTGGTCTACATGAAATTGAAGTGTCAACTTTGGTGGGCCTGCATGGTGTCACACAACAAATGAAAAGGCCATGCTTTGACGAATGACAAGAGAACAAGGGCAGCAAAATTAAAGGGAGAAGAATGAGTGGTCTCTAGATAACACAAACAAAAGGGAAAAAGGGCTAGGAGAATATGGAGTGCAAAAAACAGATGCTGAAATAGAGAGGAATTTATTTAATAAAGAAATGACAAAATTGGCAGTGAAAAGAGTCTAGAAAACCTTCCTAACTTTATATTTGTCATCTTCGATTTGAATGGCTCATTATTAATTTTGAAGTTGAGAGTAACTAGGCTCAACTCCAAAATCAATAATGGAGCATCCAAATCAAAGTTCTACATTCACTGTAATCTAAACCGCTAGAAAATGTAAGGAAAAAAAAAATCACATGTTTATCATCTCTAACCTATGCATTTTTTGGGCACAAAAAATGAATGGCTAAAGGATATGAGACCATATTTTATCATGATCTAAACATTAAAATCTATTGATTTTAATCAATAAATATTTTAACATATTTAGATAATGATCAAAAAGATAGATTCTCAATTTAAATACTTTATTACATATTTTAGCATACAAGCACGGTCGAAACCATCTATTTTCATGTCCATGTGATCTATAGGTTGGAGACGATCAAAGTACTCAATTTTGATAGACACTTTTAGTGCAATAACGTCAATCTTCGATGTAGATGCTCCATTATTGATTTGAAATTGAGAGTAGTTCCTCTCTCTCTCTCTCTCTCTTTCTCTCTCTCTCTCTCCCCTCTTTAGAAGAGTAAAGTCAATCTCACCTTATACACAAACATGTGCATATACATCTAAATATACATTAGATGCATGCTACATTGTTCTGAGAGAAAAACCAGCTTAATTTTCCGCAATTATAAATGACAAGAACACCCCATATTGCTCTAGATAATGCTACTTGCATAGAGATTTTTTGGTCATTTGACAAGTACAGTCAAAGCACTAAAATGAAAAAAACCAATGTAGAAAAATGCACTCATGGCATCCAACAAATGATAAAAATACCACCAAACAACCAAGTTGTCCCTTGGAAACTAATTCACCATCTACCCCCCTCACACACACATAAGCGTATGTGTGCATAGATACATCATACATTGATGCATGCATGCATGCATGCATGCATGAATGTCTATATATGTGGTCATGTGGATATATGTAATATGTGTATTATATGCTTGTGTATAGAGCTAATATATGGGCCCCACTCAACAGAACAAATTAGATTGACCCTAACACAAACGTCTAAGGGTCTAGCATTGATGATTCGAGCCATAGGATGTGATCTACTGTCTCTAAATTGTTTACTGTCTAAAAGGAAAAAAAAAAAAAGTGATTTAGAGATCCCTAAACCATGCATCCAATGGTTAAAAAAAAAAAGTATGCATGGCCGTGCTATTTGAACTATTCATTTTTTACCACTAGATGCACATATGATATATAGGCTAAGGATTTCCAAATCACAGGATTTTCTTGAAAGCAAGCGGTTTGAAAATGCTAGATTGCATCCAACAACCCAAATTATTGGTGTTGGGCCCCAATCATCCAACCGGAGCTGACCTTATTTGTTCTGTTGTGTTGGTGCGCACATATATAGAGGACAAGAGATGCATGCAAGCATGAAGGTATCTACATACAAATATATGCATGTATGCATGTATGTCAATAGAGAAAGAAGTGGATGAATGATACTTTTTATAAACAATTTAAGGTTAATGAAGCCATTCAAACTAGAGATTCAAACTTTTGATCATAATGCAAATAATATCTAGAAACCAAAAGTTACAAGTTATGGTGGTCTCTCACCTATTCATCGAGTGAAATATAAATGGCTTTAATGACATGAAATGTCTTGATATGATATAAGCATCAAAATCTAGTGATTTTCAATCATTGATTTAAGATGATTGGATCATGATCATCTAAAGTGGATTCTCAAAGTAAATGCCCTATTAAGACATTTCAGCAACCTAGAGCAAAATACAGTGTCCATTTTACACCCACTTGATACATGGGTTAGATATCCCTAAAGATGCAAAAAAAATTTCGCAAGCATTTTTGAACTGCAGATCAATATGAACCATTTGAACCTTCAATATGAATGACCTTTTTTTTGAAATTATTAAATCCTTTTGTCAAAGATTATGTTGTACATACATACATATATACGTGTGTATGTGCATGCTAGCAATCACAAAGAAGAATTCAAAATTATACAGGGTTAGCTTCACAAATCCCACATGACCATTGCTCTATCTAAATCAATGATAATCCTTCTCAAATGAAAGTATCTTCATTTCCAACTAATTCAATTGAATCCATCCAATGTATTCCCCTTTCACATAATCCTCTATTCCCACCACAGTTGTGTTGTTGAGTTTGTGAAAAACATAAGACCTCAATTTTTTTTTTGTTTACTAGGAGAAGGGCTTCAGACGAGAACATAATAAGTTGGAAGGAGAAAAAAAAATGACAAGAGGTGGGTGAATTGAAGGAGGACAGAAATGAGAGAGGTCTTAAGGTCCGAAAGGAAGTAGTGCAGTGCAGAGAGAATGACGAGCGAAGAGAGGATAAGAAAAGAAAAAGATAGAGGGGAGGTGAGGTGTAGTGTTATTGTGAGTTTTGGAGAGATGAAATCTGAGAATTTTTCATTCATTTTTTTGAATTACAGACTCCAAAATTTTTATATAAGTGGTTGGCATACCAGCCCACTGAAATAGAAAGAAATCCCTCAAACAAAGGCATTCCTCTAAACTAGGAAACTAATTAGTTAATGCAGAATCATTCACCAACTGATTCCATTTATTTAGGAAACAAAAAAAAATGAAAAATAAATCTGACCTAAATAAAGAATAAACAAACTTTCCTAAATTGGCTCACAGAATTCGATTATATTCTATGCTCCCCTTAAGCTGAGTTGTGTATATCATACAATCCTAGCTTAGAACTGAATTCTTCAAAGTTTGTCCTTGGAAAAGCTTTCATGAGGATGTCTGTAATCTATGACTTTGTAGGAATATAGCTCAAATGAACCATTCCATTGTTAACCTTCTCCAAGATGAAATGCTTGTCGATTTCTACATGCTTTGTCCTGTCATGATGGACTGGGTTCTTGGATATATTGATAGCAACCTGACTATCACTGAACATCCTTATAGTCTTCATGGTAGCAACTCCCAGTTCACTCAGCAATCTCTAAAGCCACATTCCCTCACAAATTCTGAGAGCAACAGCACAATATTCTGACTCAACGCTGCTTCTGGATACTACAGCTTGCTTCTTACTCCATGTCACTAAATTCCCAAATACATATGAATAATAACAAGTCATGGATCTTCTCTTGGTTAATTCTTTAGCCCAACTAGCATCGGTGTAGATTTTTACATCTTGATTGTCACTTTTTGTGAAAAGCAACCCGTGCCCAGGTGTCATCTTCAAATACCTTAAAATTCTATTCACAACTTCTAAATGATCTTCATTTGAACTATGCATATGCTGGCTCACCACACTCACCGAAAAAGCGATATCTAGTCTAGTATGCGAGAGATAAATTAACTTTCCCACGAGCCTTTGATATCTTCCTTTATCCATCGGAGCACTCTCTTCATTTCTTGTCTTTCTGTTTGGATCCATTGGTGTGTCGACAGGTTTACATTCTAGCATACCAGTTTCATTTAGGAGGTCTAATATATACTTTCTTTGTGAAATAAAAATTTCTTTCTTTGATCGAGCAACCTCCATTCCTAGAAAGTACCTAAGGGCACCAAGATCTTTGATTTCAAACTCAGTGGCAAGTAATTTCTTCAGTTTGGCAACTTCTTCCTCATTATCCCTTGTCAGAATTATATTATCAATGTATACAATCAAAAAGCAATTTTCCTCTTGATAAAAACTTTACAAACAATGTGTGATCAGCCTAACATTGAGTATATCCGTAACTATTGTTTTGGCAAACCTATCAAACCATGCTCGAGGTGATTGTTTCAAACCATATAAGGCCTTCTTGAGTTTACATACCATTCGGCCATTAGAGGAATTTTCAAGACCCGGAGGAACTTCAATATACACATCTTCAAAGTCTCCTTTCAAAAATGCATTTTTGACATCAAGTTGGTGTAGGGGCCAATCTTGATTCATTGCAAGAGTGAGTAGAACTCGGACTATATTAAGCTTTGCAACCGAAGCAAAGGTTTCCTGATAATCAATTCTGTACGACTGAATGAAACCTTTTGCAACAAGCTTAGCTTTAAATCTTTCGATGCTCTCATCTATCTTGTATTTAACTGTGAATATCCACTTGCATCCTACCGGCTTCTTTCCATAAGGAAATTCTATTAAAACCCATGTTCTATTGCTTTTAGAGACCGAATCTCCTCTTTGACTGCTTGCCTCTATTCTAAAACTTTTAGTGCTTCCCGAACCGAGTTAGGAATCTGAACACTATCAAGAGTAAACACAAGCTTTATATGAAGGCAACAATTTATCATATGCAACATAGTTTCCAGTGGAGTGTTTTGTGCATGCTTGAACATCTTGTCTCATAGAAATAGGTAAGTCAGAATCATCAACAATTGGATCAGATAACTCATGAGTGAGTAAATCCATACCAATGCAAACTTCTGAGACAAAAGGAACTGGTTCAAGTTTTGACTTTGCCTGATCTATGTAGCATTCTCTAGACCCTCTATAGTTTTCCTCCTAGTATAGACACGAAGTTCCTGATTGTTTGTACCAAGTTATTAAGGACTGGACTCGGATAAATCTATTTGATGAGTTTAAGGAAGTGGTTCTTACTAGCTTTGAGGAAGTGGTTCTAATTATCTAATGAGAGGTTCGGGTTGACCATCAGGTTGGTTAGACTCAGGTAGATCAAGTGGATTAGACTCATCAGGTTGGTTAGACTCGGGTAAAGATGACAATTGTGGCTATAATGGAAGTGAGGGCACGAAAACTGATTGAGAACCTTGAAGAATGTTCCAAAACTGATATTCTTTTGACTTCTGAATTTTAGGTTTGGGAAAGTAAGATTGATGTTCAAAAAATATGACATTCATGGATATGTATACTTTCCTAACGATAAATGAGTAGCATTTGTACTCTTTCTGATTGGACAAGTATCTCAAAAAATGCATTTGAGTGATTTTGGATCAAGTTTTGTTCGGTTTTGCTAGTGTATATGAACAAATGCAGAGCAACCGAAGACTTTTAGAGGAAAATTGGATGAGAATGACCTAATATGTGGGAATGCTTCCATGAGAACATGTCAGGGTCTCTGAAATTTAAGAATCCGACTTAGCATTCTATTTATGAGATAGGTTGTTGTAAGTATAGCTTCCTCCTAGAAGTGTTTTAGAATATGATTGGCGAACATGAGTGATCTTGCTACTTCCGGTCGATGCCTATTTTTTCTCTGCTACCACATTTTGTTGTGAGGTATCAACACATGAACTTGTGTGATATCCTTTTCTTTGAGGTAAGAGCCAAGAATAGAGTTGAAATATTCCCTGGCATTATTAGTTTTGAGAACCTGAATTTTGCTTTTGAACTGGGTATTGATCATAAAATGAAAGGATTTGAAGATATCCTCGATTTCAAATTTTTCATTCATAAAAAATGTCCAGGTTGTTCGAGTATGATCATCTATAAAAGTCAAACCAACAAGTTCCTGTGCGGTTGTTGACCCGTGAGGGTCCACATATGTCACCGTGAATCATTGAAAATGGATATGAGGATGTATATTGGACACTAAGGTACACATGCCGAGTATGTTTAGCAAGTTGACAGATTTCACAATGGAAAGAATTGGGACTTTATCGATGAATAATTGTGGAAACAACTCAAGGTACAATTATTGATGAATAATTGTGGAAACATAACTTGATTTTCATTTGAAATAGACACTGAATTGAAAATGACTGAAAAACACAACTTGTGAGTGGAACTTGTCTACATAGTGGAGTACTTCCTTTGAGAAGATAGAGTCCGCCACATAGTTCAGCTTTGCCAATCACCTTCCCTGAATCCACTGCTTAAAATTCACACAAGTTTGGAGAGAATTTAATTATGCAATTCAAATCATGAGTTTACTAATAGAGAGCAGATTGCAATCTAATTTGGGAACATAAAGGATAGAAGAGTAAGATCCTTTGTTAATTCAACCAATTCGCTTCCTGCCACATTTGAGTATGATCCGTCAGCTATTCGCCTAGTAAAGAGGCTTGTGCATTGTATATAATGCTGCAAAATGCTCATATCTCCTATCATTTAGTCTGATGCTCCAGAGTCGACCATCCATGACTTTGGTTTTCTGATTTGAACAGTAAAGACAAAAGAAAATGTACCTTAATACGCTACCATACTAGTAGGTTGATCTATAGTGGTCGACGTAGTTTGAGAAGGAATGGTGATCTGACTGAATATCTTTTGCAATGCTTTAAGCTGGTCCTTGGTAAAGGGACTGGTCTCCTGAGTGTGAACAATGTCTGGTACAGCAGCAGCGTTTGTACCTCCCTCTCGATCATTACGTGCTCTATTTGGCTTTCAATCAACAGGTTTACCATGAATCTTTCAGCATGTTTCCTTAGTGTGACTAGGCTTCTTTCACTGTTCACACCAAGGTTTTCCACTTTTCTTGAAATCCTGGTTTGATTGTGAAGAGCTGTGCATGAAGAGGACAGATCTTTCTGTGGCCGAAGTCATGCTTGAGTTGCCTATCATCATTGCTTTCCTTCAGCTCTCCTCTCTTCTAACTTCCAAGAAGGCTTCTCTTATGATAAGTAATGGCTTCATTCCCATAATTCTTCCCTTTACTTCGTCGAGTTCTTTATTTAACCCGAGTAAAAACTTGAATGCTCTCTTCTGCTCAACAATCTTCTTGTACAAACCAGAGTCCTCAAGACATCTTCAAGAATAAACTTCAAACGTGTCAAGATGCGACCAATACCGTGTCATAGTATTGAAGTATTGAGTGACTCAAATCACCTTGACGAAGATCATGAAGTTTAGTCTCAATCTCAAATAATTATGATGTATTCTCTGAGCTTGAATACGTTTCTCAGGTTGCATTCTAGATCTCTTGAGCCGTCTTATATAGTAAGAAATTTTCTTCAATTTTCATAATCATGGAATTTATTAACCACGACATTACCATGTGATTTCCCGTCTTTCAGATTCGGTATTGAGGATCTATTTTTTCTGCGATGGAAACTTCGCCGATGAGATTCATCTTTCCCCTTGTCGCAGATGTACATGAGGACAAACTGTGACCATTGAAGATAATTATAACCTGAGTTTATGATTTGTGATGAGGGCTGAATTCTCTTGAGTGTTAAATAGAGGAATCTGCTCATATTTTGAACTGACTTTTGATGCAGAAGAGGATTGAGTATTCATGCCATACTTGGTCATGATGACTGAGGATGAGAAGAATGGCATAGAGAAGATGAAAACAAAAAATTCTAGCTTGGGAATTAGGGTTCAGAGGGTGGCTCTGATACCATGAGTTTTGGAGAGATGAAATCTAAGAATTTTTTCATTCATCTTTTTGAATTATAGACTCCAAAATTTTTATATAAGTGGTTGGCATACCAGCCCATTGAAATAGAAAGATATCCCTAAAAACAAAAGCATTCCTCTAAACTAGGAAACTAATTAGTTATTGTGAAATCATTCACCAACTGATTCCATTTATTTAGGAAACAGAAAAATAAAAAATAAATATGGCCTAAATAAAGAATAAACAAACTTTCCTAAACTGGCTAACAATATTCGATTTTATTCTACAGTTATCAAAGGCACACGAAGCGCAAGATACTAAGGGCTGGATGCTTTTTATACCCTAAGCTAGGTGCCTTCATATAAGTACATATGAGGTGAAAAAGGCTCATGTTTTTTTAGCTGATTTGAGATGCAAGAAAAGAGCACCTTTCTTAATGAGCTATATTTGCAATATTTTTTTAAGTCTACATTTATTAGACTATGTTCACTTTATGATACACTATCCCATGCATAATTATTTCACTTATCCTATAAAAAAGTAAAAAATTGGAAGAAAAAAAGGACTACAAAAAATTATGCTATTATCTAAAAAAAGAGGAGGAAATACATCAAAAGACCATAGATATCAGCCAAGAAAGACAAGGCTTTGCTTCAAGCTAATAGGATAAATAAAATATCATTATGATTTTTTAGTTTTTTCTATTATTAGTTACAAATCTTGCTTATATAAATTATTCTACCATTTATTTAAAAAAAATGTGCATCTCACTTTGATCAAATGTGTGCTTGAAGCCAAAGCTCCAAGAGACCTTTATGCTTAAATGCGCTTAGTGCTTTCAACAACATTGGTGAGGTGAATTAGGATGTTTTTGACATGAGAATGCATCATCAAGGGATGAAAACATGGTTTCCGCTAGGATATTATTTAAGACCATAATGAGGAAAGGGTTATTAGGTGTTTAACGATTCAGTTTTGAATTTTATGAAATGTTTATATTACCATGTACCTGATTTGACATTGCACCAAATATGAGTTAACCATCTAAATCTAGGTACAATCAGATCTAGTTACATTGCATTCTAATAACCATACAGCTCCTAAACTATCTCTATTCTGCTTAAGTTTTAATGGATATCCAACTCAATTTCCTAAGCTCTAGGTTAATCTCTCACATGTGGCCTGCTAACCATGCAACATATGGATGTGTAATATAATGTTGGTCCAGTAGTTGTCAATCTTGCACAAAGAAGAGTCTAAATTGCACTTTACCTAATCAACTATTTTATTTGTTCATTTATTCCAATTTATATTTCATCTTTTTCATGTGCCTACACATATACCCTTGAAAACTTTAAATTTGTCAAATATAATAAATTTTCAAACAATTATAGCTCAAGTAGAAAATATAATACACATATGTAAATGTGTATATGTATGTGTTATTTGTGCATGTTTACAATACAAATACTAGTTGTTAGGGTTTAGACTTTGATGAATAGCAATGGGATTCCCCGTTGAACAAGAACTAGAACTAAGGATTTCTAATCCTGTTAGGTTTAGACCTTGATGAATAGCAATGGGATTCCCCGTTCAACAAGAACTAGAACTAAGGATTTCTAATCCTGTTAGGTTTAGACCTTGATGAATAGCAATGGGATTCCCCGTTCAACAAGAACTAGAACTAAGGATTTCTAATCCTGTTAGGTTTACTTCTTGAAAAAGGAGGAAGATGGGGAGGAGAAAGAAAGGGCTGCCGCCCTATGATGAGAGAAGGGATTTTTTTTTTTTTTTTTTTTTTTTGGGAGAAAAGAATCTGTTCTCTATTCCATCCAAACCCTAGAGACTAGAGTTTAAATACATCCACGAAGTGGGCCAGACCCAGACTCAACAAAAAACTCCCATGGACTAACCCAATGAGATTAAACTAATCCCCAAGCCCGTGTACACCCGTGACTTGATTTAATCTCAACCCTTGGACTCAAACCCAGCCCAATACAAGTTAGCCCACCTGGGCCTTGATAGCACCACACCAGGCCCAACAATCTCCACCTTGGTGCTTTCAAGGCCTCAGCACGTCCACTGTGTCCATCAGCTTTAACAACGAAATACACTTTTGAAAACTGTCCCGTGGAAGAACCTTAGTCAGTGCATCTGCTGGATTTTCTTTGGTGTATACCTTCACCAGCTCCACCTCACCATCTTCCACCAGCTCTCTGATCCTGTGGTATCTGAGGTCAATGTGCTTCGTCCTGGCATGATAGACTGCATTCTGCGCAAGCATCAGAGCACTCTGGCTGTCACTATGCACCTGGACAACCTTCTGATCAAGTCCCATCTCCAGCATCAAGCCCTTCAGCCAAAGAGCTTCCTTTGCTGCCTCTGTGATACCTATGTATTCTGCCTCCATGGTAGATAAGGCTGTGATGGGCTGCAGACATGATCTCCACGATACTGGACCACCAAACAGGCTGAACACAAAGCCTGTTGTGGATCTCCTAGTGTCCACATCTCCACCAAAGTCTGCATCCACATACCCATATAACTGCCCACGAGCCTCCTTGGATAAGTTGGATCTCTCAGCATCTTCTTGCTGTCCATAGCAAATACCAACCCCAACTGTACCTACCAAGTACCTGAAGATTCCCTTCAGTGCTCGCCAGTGCTCCCTACCAGGCTGCGCCATGAACCTGCTCACCTGGCTCACTGCATGGGCTATGTCTGGCCTACAACATACCATGGCATACATAAGGCTCCCAACACCAGAAGCATATGGTACCTTCTCCATCTCCTGAGCCTCCACCTCAGTCTGTGGTGACATGGTCTTCGATAAGGAAAAATGTGCTGCCAAAGGTAGTGCTGTCGGTTTGGCATCCTTCATCCCATATCGCTCCAGAATCCTTTTAATGTAGCCACCTTGACTCAGATGCAGCACACCCTTGGATCTATCTCTGATGATTTCCATCCCTAGGATCTTTCTGGCTGGCCCCAGATTCTTCATCTCAAACTCCCGAGACAAAGCTATCTTCAGTTCCTGTACAGCCTTCTTACTCTTGCATGCTATCAGCATGTCATCTACATACAAGAGTAAGTACATCCTAGACCCATCATCCAGAGATTTAACATACACACAAGAATCATACTCACACCTGAAAAGTCCAATGCTCCTAACATAAGTGTCAAATCTCTTGTACCACTGCCTCGGCGACTGCTTCAGCCCATACAGAGATTTCTTCAGCAAACAGACTTTCCCATCTGATCTTGGTTCTCTAAACCCTGGTGGCTGCTCCATGTAGATGCTCTCCTCCAAATGACCATGGAGGAATGCTGTCTTCACATCCATCTGCTCCAGCTCCAAGTCCTGAGCTGCTACAATACTCAATAATAGTCTGATGGAAGTGTGCCTGACAACTGGAGAAAATATCTCACCATAATCGATGCCTTCTTTCTGAGAGTATCCTTTGGCCACTAGTCTTGCCTTATACCTGATACCCTCTTGTTCTGAAGCTCCTTCCTTGCGCTGATAAACCCATTTACAACCAATGGGTTTCTTTCCTTGTGGCAGCTGGACCACCTGCCACGTATTATTGCTGTAAAGAGACTACATTTCCTCTGCCATAGCATGGATCCACCTATCTCTATCCTGACTTTCCATAGCCTCCTCATAGGTGAAAGGGTCTCCATTCGCTGTCACCAGGGCATATGACAACGAATCCTCAAAGCCGTATCGAACTGGTGGTCGCACGTTCCTCCTGGGCCTTTGCTGTGCGATCCCAGTATCAGTCCCCTGTCCAGCTGCATCCTGCTGAACTCCCTGGCTTCTACCCCCTCTGTCAGTCCTCTCCACCTGAATCTCAAATCCTCCTGGTCCACTAGCAAATGGCACAACTGTATAGGAGGTTGTCTGACTAGTGTTACCGTGTTCTACCTCCTGTAGTCCCTGCTGTGCATCCATGCCACTTCTGTTCTGGAGGATTGAGCTCTCATCAAAGGTTACATCTCTGCTGATGACAACCTTCTTCTCCAAGGGGTCCCAAAGCCGATACCCCTTGACTCCTCGCGGGTAGCCTAGGAACACCATCTTCTTAGACCTGGCATCCAACTTACTCCGCTCCCCAGCTCCAACATGCACATATGCTGTGCATCCAAACACCCTTAGATGGTTTAGGCTTGTCTTCCTTCCAGACCATATCTCCTCTGGAATGTCTCCATCTAACCTGGTGTGCGGTGACCGATTGACCAAGTAGCTAGCTGCATCTACTGCGTCAACCCAGAACATCTTTGGAAGCCCTGCCTGCAGCCTTAAGCATCTTGCCTTTTCCAATAGTGTTCTGTTCATCCTCTCAGCCACCCTATTCTGTTGAGGAGTTCCCATCACCGAGAAGTGCCTTCTGATGCCCCACTCCTCACAAAAAATCTGGAACTCCCTGCTGGTGTATTCCCCGCCATTATCAGACCTCAGACACTTCACACGTTTACCCTGCTCCTTCTCCACCTCAGCCTTCCAGATTTTGAACTTGGTGAAGACCTCTGATTTCTCCTTCATAAAGTAGATCCACAGCTTCCTTGAGAAATCATCTATCAGGGTCATAAAGTATCTGGCCCCATTCCTTGCAAAAACTGGGGCTGGTCCCCAGACATCTGTGTGTACTAACTCCAGGGGTTCAGCACTCATAGCTGTGCTGACTGAGAACTGTACTCTCCTCTGCTTTCCCATCTGACAAGGCTCACAGATCTCCATATCTCCGCTACTCAAGTCTGGAAGCAGACCTCTCTTGCTCAGTTCTTTCATCCCCTTGTCTCCCATGTGGCCCAGGCGGTAATGCCACATCCTGTACACATCCCGAGGATCTTGCTCCACAGCTGCCACCTCAGATTTCACAGTCATCACAGAGCCCTCCATCTTGTATAGATTATTTTCCAGCCTCCTCCCTCTCATCACCACCATGGCTCCATTGGAGATGTTCAGAACTCCACTCCTGGCACGACTACTGAAGCTGTATCCAGTCCGCTCCAAGTACCCCAGTGATACCAGATTCTTCTTGAGTTCTGGGACATGCTTCACACTGGTAAGAGTGCGCACTATACCATCAAACATCCTCACCCTCACTGTGCCAATACCTGCCACCTTGCAAGGGTGATTATCTCCAAGAGTCACATTCCCCTCCTCAACCTCTGTGTAAGTACTGAACCACGACCGGTTGGGAGTGTAATGATGAGAACAGGCTGAATCCAACGTCCACATCTCTGTGCTGTGCCTGTGATCATCTGATACAACCAAGAGATCATCCTCCACCTCCTGATCTGCAACTGTACTCACTGACTCAGATCCTCCTTTTTCTCCCTTCTGATTTTTCCACTTAGGACAATTCTTCTTAAAATGTCCTACCTCTCCACACTTATAGCACTTCAGCTCTCTCTTGCCTTTCCTGGACTTTGATCGTCCTCCAGACTTACTTCTGTCCCTGCCCCTACCTCTGCCTGTCCTTTCCCCAACTGATAGACCCTCCTGGGGAACAGCTTCCTTGGTCATCTTCTCCCTCTGCTCATTCGTCCGAAGCACCGAGACAATATCTTCATAAATTAATGTCTCCTTCCCATAGAGCAGTGTTGTGACCAATGAGTCATAAGACGTGGGCATTGAACATAAAAGCAGAAGTGCTTTATCTTCTTCCTCCATCTTGACCCCGACATTCAGAAGTTCATTGCTCATCTGGTCGAATATCTGGATGTGACCCAGCACATCTCCACCTTCTGACATCCGAAGGCTGTAGAGGCGCTTCTTCAACATCAACTTGTTGCACATATTCTTCCCCATATAGAGGGTGTGCAACTTCGTCCAGAGTCCCTTCGGGGTCTTCTCCTCCAGCACTGAATAGAGGACTGAATCCGCCAGACAGCCCCTGATCATTGAACATGTCTTCTTCTCCAATGAAATCCACTGCTTGTCTGTCATCCCATCTGGCCTTTCCTCCAAAGCCAGATCTAAACCCTGCTGCACAAAGAGGTCCTCTACCCGGACTTTCCACATGGAGAAACGTCCCTTCCCATCAAACCTCTCAACCTCTATTTTTATGCTACTCCCCATGGCCAATTTCAAAACTAGCACAAAAATAAATTTTATAAAATAGAGAAGTACCTTGACGAGATTTTGTTGAAATTATTTCAACTCCTTGAAGGCCTCCAGATTACTCCTTGAACCAGGCTCTGATACCACTTGTTAGGGTTTAGACTTTGATGAATAGCAATGGGATTCCCCGTTGAACAAGAACTAGAACTAAGGATTTCTAATCCTGTTAGGTTTAGACCTTGATGAATAGCAATGGGATTCCCCGTTCAACAAGAACTAAAACTAAGGATTTCTAATCCTGTTAGGTTTAGACCTTGATGAATAGCAATGGGATTCCCCGTTCAACAAGAACTAGAACTAAGGATTTCTAATCCTGTTACGTTTACTTCTTGAAAAAGGAGAAAGATGGGGAGGAGAAAGAAAGGGCTGCCGCCTATGATGAGAGAAGGGAATTTTTTTTTTTTTTTTTTTGGGAGAAAAGAATCTGTTCTCTATTCCATCCAAACCCTAGAGACTAGAGTTTAAATACATCCACGAAGTGGGCCAGACCCAGACTCAACAAAAAACTCCCATGGACTAACCCAATGAGATTAAACTAATCCCCAAGCCCGTGTACACCCGTGACTTGATTTAATCTCAACCCTTGGACTCAAACCCAGCCCAATACAAGTTAGCCCACCTGGGCCTTGATAGCACCACACCAGCCCAACACTAGTATACCCAATGAACTTTGCTTATATGAAATATTGACTTCAGCCTAAAATTATAAAGACGTACATATCAAGAGCCCATATAAATATAAATACTCTACTTTTCTCAGGTTTTTTTATCGTTCTATTTTTAAACTCCTTTGGAATTTCTTTTGAACAAAACTCAGAAAATGGAGCCTTTTTAACATGATTTTCCCATTTCTCCTTCATGGCATGGGATTATCAAGGTTTCGTGCCCTTCTTTCACTATGTGTACTTTTTATTTTGTGATGGATGAGGGGAGATGGAACCAATCTAGTCGCAGAAACAGATATTGAAAAGTTGCATTTTATGATGGAGATATTATGGCCACACTAGTTTCAAGAAAGATAATCACCCAATTGAAGGGCACTCACTCACTGTTCGGAAACTATTCCCTGTAATATAAGATACAAAACAGTAAATTTTACTTAGAAATATTTTGGAGTAAAAAAAAAACTAAGAGTTAAAAGAATTGGAGTAAAAAAAACTAAGAGTTTTGGATAATAATAAAATGATACAAATTTGTTCCAATAACACAAAGTGAAACAGAATAGAATAATTAACAATTACACTAATGCAGAATTGAATGGCATCACTGAAAGAAGTAAATTACAAGCTATGCATACCTTGGTTCTTTAACATCAATTTTTAGCTGCACATGCTGCCCCCTGTTTAAAGGAATCACTTTTATGACTTCATTTGCCAGAGCCTGAGCCTCTCCAGAGCAAAATGACACAAGAAGGTTGTCGTTGTCCATACAGCCTGGACAAAGCCTACACTCTTGTGGCTTGCACCTTGCCAACCATATGCTGGACTTTTAACACTTCTTTTGAACTTCACCCAGTCTCCAACTTGATATCTAATTGCAATATTTAATTAGAGCTTGATCAATGGCAAATATTTTACTTCATCCAAAGAAAATGATAAGAAATATTAAAATAGATTTTACCACATATTAAAAGATATTATCATAAAAGTAAATAAAAAAAGGACATTGAAGATGAGTTTCTTTTCTTTTGTTTTTTTTTTTCTTTTTTTTTTTTTTTTTGGCATACATGGTTGGAGACAGATGAACTCCCTTATCTGCAAGTGCTTCCATCAGCTCTTCTGAAATCCATTCTCGAGGAAGGGCCTCAAGAAAATCACGTAATGTCCAGCCCCTGTCACAAATTAAGATAATCTGATATTATTCATTTTCTACTTCTGCTTGAAACAATTTCTGAAAGTTGAGAGTGCAGTTTTAAAACAATTAGTAGAACATGACAACTGAACTATTAAACCATGTAATGATCCAAGTTATAACAAGCACGAATCTAACAGATGCATAAGTAAAATCACTGAACCATGTCATTGCTCAAAGAACCAATTTAATATGCCAACGACAAAATAATAAAAAGGTGCAGCTATTTCAGAGGGCAAGCACTTGCCTGTGGTTTCGCACTTCAACAGCAGGCGATGGATATTGCAACATAACAACAATCCAATTGAGATTTTCTCGTATCATCTTTGCTGCATCAGCTGCTATATGAAAAGCATTATCGCCATCATCATCCTGCATTGAGATAAGCAAAGCCATAATATTATTATGAGGCTAGAAGTTAATAGAGCATGTCTCACAGAAGATCTATGCAACTCCACAAGATCATGTTAAAAAATGACTAAATATTCAATTTATATAAATTACATTATAACAAAGTCACACTAGGATGCCTAATAAAGACAAGACAAAGGATTAATATATGAATAAAACCTTCAATTTTGAGCATCCTGTCTTCCTTAATATAGATAACAAATTGGCAATTTAACAATTACAAGCAAAAGAAAACATAAAGGAATACATAATTAAGATAACATGCCATATGTATGGTAGTCCACATAAACTAAAAAGTGCAATGATGAATATGAACCCCACATCTTAAAACACAAAAGAAAGATTTTACAGCTCAAGGCCTTGAGCCTCCAAAACACTTGTTTTTTGTTTAGTAGACATTTCATTGTTATAACTTCAGAAATTGTGGATTCTTAGTTTAGATGGTTAATTGTGTATTTTGCATTGACAAGGATTTGAATATACACAGTTTCATTCTCTCTAAAATACGCATGCATCAACACATACAAGCACATATATGCCAGAATACATAAAACAGTCACATGTGACGCAAGTTCAAATTATCAATAGACATTCGGAATGAATCTCAAGAGATCAACAAACACAATCCCCTTTTGATAATTTCATCTCTCTCATTCACTTGGACAGTGTCTGGTGCAATATTCACAAGGAGAATGTACTTATAACTTAATTTACCAGATTACCCTCTCATGCTAGCACAATGTGGTAGCATTTTAGTAGGTGACGATGTGACTCCATGACAATCCAAGAGTAAGAATTTTGAAAGTAAAGTTGAGTCAAACTTGAATCATACTTTCTAGCATATGAAGCAAAGCACAGATGATCAAAAAGATTAGTCATAAAAAAACTGAATGGATGAATGCATACATCTTGATAGTTCACAGCATAGTTTATCTGAACATCACTGAAAATAATACCCAGAGATAGTGAAAAATGATGTGCACTAAAATATGAATAGAACTCGCCTTCAAGTGGCATAACACTAATGGGGAACAAAGAAGTTTCGGTTCAAAATAGAAAGATATATTTAAGATATGTTTGTGTGCCCCATAATCTTGAAAATTGAAACAATGGAGATACTCATTGCATACAAAACTTCATGATGGACATGGTAGAAAAATATGCATTTTCAGAGTCTGCTTGAAATATAAATCAACCTACAAATGGAGTTTTTACACACTGCCTTATCAACATCTAAGAAACAGAACCCATGAATAAAATCATCAAGATTGTTGAAAGTTCAACAGAACATCAGAATATGTAGAGCACTGTGCCCACTGCCTATTCTGTAACTTTTGTGGAGTCTGCATCACTGTCAGATGTGCATTATGCTGCTTGCACACTGCAAGTTTATGTAAATTTTCATTACACATGAAAGTGCATTATACAGCTTCAAATATTGTCAGAAAGAAATGGGTATCTCATGCAGATAACTTTCTGTTTGGATATGTCCATAGATTGTCCAACACATGTCATATATTAAGTAATTAAATTCGTTGTATACACAAGAAAAGACACAAGAAAATGACTATACCTGCAAATTACAGTCTGCCCCAGCAGACAACAGCAAAGCAACACATGTATTTGCACCTCTGTTCAATGCGACATGCAGAGGTATTGTATTTTGTGCATTTCTTACATTGACATCAACTCCAGCTGTCAGAATAATCTAACCATGAAATGCAATAAAGGAATTATATACCAAACTGAACCCAGGATTTAAAAAAATAAAAAATAAACTACATGTAGTGTTAACCAAACTGCTATTTACCTTCACTAACTCCGCATCATTAATCATTGCTGCCGTATGCAGAGCTGTTCGGAAATTCACTTCATCTTGAGCCATTGGATCTGCACCAGCAGCAAGAAATATCCTTACCAATTCTCGGCCCTCTGTCAAAACAGAGTTAAGTTTGAGAATTAATAGAGAAGCTAACCAAAAGAGACTCCTGTCATGAGAGAATATTCAGATAAGGCTAATGCCAGTTGCACGTTGCAGACATCCATAAAGGACTCTCATTTTATAAAGAGCTCCGTAAGAAAAACAAGCCAGCCTCTTGATATATGTGAAAGCGTCATTTCTTTTAACTTGCATTTCAAAGAACCATAATTCATTTAGTTAAGTCAAATTCTATAATATCTACATTCACAGAGCTACAGACAATTTCCATGATACATGATTCGAAAAGTTAGTCTGAACATGCATAATGAATAGCTTTAATCAAAACACTTATGGTTCAAAAAATTAAATGTATTAGTGTTTTCTCAATGTAGAAGTCGTGCCTCTATTAAAAGCTTATTCAGAGTATGGGACGTGGGGGAGTTCTGGTACAAGCTGCTAAAAGAAATTGCCCTTCACTTTTTCTAAATTTCCAACAGATCCAACCTTTTATTCTATTACTCCTCATTCCATCATTACAAACCAAAGAAGTGCAGTAGTCTACATACTATCACAAACTTAAACCATCCTGCATTTCACTGGAACCCATCCTTTCATATTTATAGAACTCTAGGTCATAAAAGACAGCACAAGCTGCTATTAGACAGCCTGGTTCTTATGGACCAGGCCAGAACTACCCAGATCACACCAGAAGGAGATGGATCAGTCCAAACCACTCTTGATGCTAAGCAGAACACCGTTAAAAGCCTTTTTTGTATTTCTACCATTTGGATGGGAACTACAGCAACAAGCATTAAACCCAATACAAAATCATACTATGAATAGGACTCGATAATAAGAATATATGAAAAATCATACTAGGAAAATGACTTGATATAGGAAAATATGCTAGAATTATTTCAGTGCAAATATAAAAACACAGCTAAAATTTGATACTGTCTCCAATGAAAAATTTAAAGATAAATCTGCCAAAAACCTCCCAATCCCATGAGCAAGCATGCAAGTGAATCCATTGGCTCCTGCAAAGTTTGGCATGGTGCTACTGGTCATAATATCTATTTGTTGTATCTTATGCTGCATCAATATTAGCTTAAATGCCATGATGCACAATATTCAGCTTGCTTACACACCTCTATTCTTGATTATATGCAACCGAATTCAGCGTTAAATCATTGTTCTAATGCATGAAAATAGAAAGAAATCTAAAGCCCTTAAAAGAACAACAAGATGCCTATGTCCATGCATAACAAACCATGCCAATGAAATAGGAATCATTCCCACAGTGTGCCAGTCAGAAGATAGCACGTAGGATGCACCAACCATGGAACAGCATGGGGACAACACATGATACCTAAATCCCACAAAAAGGTATTTCATTCAAGGTCAGAGACTTACGTATTAACATCCACCAAGATCTGTATAACCTTATCTAGTTTTGTAATTTATCTTTAACATGAGAAGAAATTTCATTTTTGATTACAATATTTTTGTATTAATTTAGTAACCTAATAGTGTAAAATATCTACAGTGAATGTAAACAATCAGCAACACTTTAAAGATATAGCATACCTCGTAAAACTTATATTAAATTTGTAAACCATGCATAAAAAGGCAATGACAAATATCATTTTTGTCCTAGCTCAAGACATTGTGATTGTGCTGTAAGACATGGCTAACATAATGCAGCATACTAATATAGCTTCTTAAAGAGCATGAATCAGAAAACTAGTTTTTAATTCAATCTTTCAGCCTTTATTTCTGTTCCAGTGCATAATCTAATCATATTGTGGACATCAGATGACATAATGCCAAGTTCATATCATAACATCATGTGGCAACTTACATATAATTACCACATCACCTAGGGAGAAAGTTACCAATAGAATTTAACAGAAAGAGAAGGACAGAAAATGCCTTGCCTCCCTTGGAGGTCAGTACTTCCACCAACCTCTTCCTCTTTCTCCATTATCTCTAGGGATCAACCAACATCAAGAAGTATCTTTGAAAATTCAAAAATTTTATCTCATTAGAATATCCAGGCCTTATGGTTTTGTATAAGGTTAACATCCTTAATAACATGAAAGTCTTTCTTCTTCTTCTTTGAGTAATTGGGCTTCCTCCTCCTTCGCCCTATTGGCATACTATTTTTCTTTGAAAGTGCAATTGTTATCCATCTACTTCATTTGTATTTATCTTAGATATCTGTTACAGTGATTTTAGAAAAAAATAATTTAGAACCAATCCCTTATTCTAGGGGGGTCCACATAAAGTAAGACATTCAGAATTTAGCTTTCCAGCATAATGTCCATTATAAAGTCATTGTGGCCTAAACAGTGTCAGGCCACAGCATTACATGACCACCTGACATTAGCTAAACTAATGTTTAAAATTTCAGCACTGGAGCTTGTACCAGTCAGATGCTGCTCCAGTACAAAAACCAATACTAAACAGTACCACACCAATACACAATGCAATAGTTTGTGTTGGCACAGCAACCAGCACTGGTATGGAGGGCATCCTAAGTACCTGTCCTACTTGGCATAGTCAATATAGAATGATACAAAAATTCTTGGTGTAAACCATACTTCATATTTTACAAAGTGGAAAGTTGAATGACAAAAATTGTTAAAAATCTTGCAGTACAGGGAGTTTTCACTTTATCTTAGCAACTGCTACCTATTAGCGTTTTCAATATCATGGACTAACTAGCTGCATGCAATAAAGAGGCATTGGCGGTCTCAAAATAGTAAAAATGGAGAAACGAGGGAGCAATAGTAATATAGTCTAGAATGCAGTCAATTGCCCTCCCGATTCCTGACCAAGTGTGCCACCAAGTACAAAAATCTAAGGGAAAAAAACATTATATATTATAGAAATTAGATTACGTACCTGGTGATTTTCTTCTTTATATTTTGTTTTGGTGTTTATTCTTATAAAAAGAACAACTATTGCACAGATTGGATGATGAAAAAAACAATAACGGTCATATGAATAGGATGTTCTTAATACTACTTCATTAGGTTGCAGAAGGGGTCAGAAACATCATAACTTATTGTGGGAGCAAGAGCAAGATTTGAAAGCAAGGGTGTGGTAATGGTTAGAAGCTTCCAGCTACCAAGATTGTGGATTTCTAGATGGTATTACTATATTACAGATAACATGGAGCATTTTTAAGACATACTATTTCTGTATAATGATTTTAGAATTATGAAACAAGTCTTATCTACATATTGGTTTACGTATTCTGATTATGTTAAATTATTCATTCTCTTGAGAGAAGCTAGCTCCAATATCAACATCAATTGCTCCATTTTATCTTCTCACATTAGACTTCACAAAAGAATTATCATCTCAAATTATTTTTTAGTCTTCTTAATCCTTCCCATTCAATGGTACTTAGGTTATTAGGCCAATTTTCCCTTGTGAAACCTCACCTCTACAAGTTATTTGCCTAATGCCTTAGGTGTTCTACAGCAACCTCACATGATAATCAAGTTCAAACATTGATAAATGTACGATGTCTGCAATTCTATATATAAAACATTAGAAGATTCTAACAATGTACATTACCGATTTCATGATCTTTTTTAAGAGCTGCAGCCATGCATAATGCTGTACCATTTGAACCTGGTATGTCAATAGCTTCATCTATCACTTCTTGTGGTGAAACCTCCACCCATCTCTTCACCACAGCCACATTCCATGTCTCAACGCACAAATGTAGAGGCCTATGCACCATATAAAGTTAAATCTTCACCAGTTAGAAACAGCTATAGACAAAGTTTAACCCCACATGAACACTTAAGCAGAAAATAAAATAAAATAAGGAACTAAAGCAGAACAGATTATAAAATTCATTAGGAATATCATCAAATATCACCACCAAATTCCAAAGCTCAAAGTAGCAATCCACCTTGATGCAACGGCTGTTAGACAACTTACTGCACCAGTTTTTGAAGGTGAATGGAAACAGGCTAACAGAGAGTAACTATTTCATAAATAGTGACATTGTTCTAGATCAACGTACAACTGTCAGCAGGAAAAGATTCTTTTGGATCAACATGATGGTAGAGCGCACACTTTATTTTGATGAATTTTAGGTTGAAAAATGGGCAAGTTGGTGTAGAAGTTTCTTAGAAGGCACCATCCCTGATTTCATGAAAAACAATCCTTTTTAGCCTGTGAATAACTGATTATCATTTTGACAGGCAATATAATCCATTGAGGGTTCTCGCACAGTTTCTCGTAACTGAATGAAAAGAACAAACATTTTGGCTTCTTGAAAATTTGTGAATAGTCCACGAATATTTAATGAATTCTAGTTATATATGTTAACGCCCGGCCGTTTAAAAACCAAACGCCCGATTGTTTTATAAAAAAAAGCCCAAATGCTCGGTCGTTAAAAAAAAATCAAACGCCTGGCTGCTTTAAAAAATCAAACGCCTGGCTGTTAAAAAAAAAAAAATCAAACGCCCGACCGTTTTAAGAAAAAAAAAATAAAAAATCTATAAATAGGCTTACAAAGCATGAAAATTTCGTAACAACTCTGTATTTCTTGCTAATTTTTATGAAGATTGCTTACCGGCGTCCTGTTGAGATCGTGCCACCAACGGACGTTGGAATTTTAGCTTTCGGGTTGTACATTAGAGGAGAGCGTGTGATCCAATTTTTCTTTGTACGAGAAGGGGACCAAATCTCCTTTAGAGCAGTGGTTTAATCTGCCTCCCAGGCCTGACTCTTAACTTATTTTTATTTTAAAACAATTTTTCTTTTCACTGAATATAATCTGCCACACACCACGAATATTATTTTCTAAAATATATTTATATATATATATATATATATATATGAATGCTTATATATTCTTAGTTGGAAGCACACAGAAATCATTTTCAATAACAATCTAAAGGAGATTTGTTGCAAATTAATTATAATTTATTTGCATTCTCTTGTTGTGTGCAAAAAAAAAATGTTTGAATTATTCAAACAATTTTGTAACAAAGTCATTTTCGTTTTTCTGATCTTCCTCTCTAAACCTAGCTTGGACTATATGGCAACCCTTAGGGATGACATCGTTAGTCTTAGACCAAAAAAAATTGATGGATCCCATTTTAGGAGGTGGCAAGGCCAAATGAAGTTTTGGCTAACTACCTTAGGTCTTTGGTCAGTGATTGATAAGTCTACTAGTTCCTCTAGCACAATGACAACCACTACCCCTGAAAAGGATTATCTATGTAAAGGTAGAATCCTTAGTGCCTTGTCTGACTCACTCTATGACATTTACCTATCGGCTGAGAATTCGAAGGAATTATGGGATAACCTTGAGTCTGAATATGGACTCGATGATGCTGGAGTAGAACGATTCAACACCGGCATCATTCCTTAGATTCAATATGGTAGATGACACACCTATCAATGACCAAATTCATAAATTCCAAGAATACCTTGGGAAACTTCTGGCCAATGAAGGCAAATTCTCTTAAGGTTTTAAAGTTTCCAGCCTTCTAGATAAAATGTCTCCTTCTTGGAATGGCTTTGTCAAAAGTCAGCTTCAAAAACAAGGAGAGCTAACCTTGGCTCAACTTCTAAACTCAATCAGGATAAAAGACCAACATAGGTCTGAAACCCTTCAAAATAAAACTCCAAGTGTCCAAGCCAATCTAACCGAACAACACCAACCAACAACAATCCTAAATGAAGGTCAAAGCCTAAATTTTGATCGAACCTTCAAAAACAATCAAACCAACCCTACCATCCTAAACCAAACAAGTTCAAACCCAAGGGTGAAACCTTTAAAACCCACAATACTAGACCTAGCCAGCCAACCCAAGGTCCAAGTAAAAGATTCTGTTTCGTATGTGGGAGGACAAATCATCTTGCGAGAGACTGCTTTTATCGAAAAAGGGAGCCCTTTCACAAACCTTCTGCTTCCTCCGAACCCCAAGCTCACGTAGTTGAAGGGTTGGTTTGATTCCATCCTTAGGTTAGTGAACTTGAACTCTGAAATAAATCTTACTTCTTCCAACCTTGATTGGTGGTTGGATTCAGGAGCTAATGTTAATATGTGTTGATCGCTCCTAGTTCACTACTTTTTAGGACTCAAGTGGAGGAAGTATGACTCTAGGGAACAACACAGCCGTCAGGGTCGAGGGACAAGGTCGAGTGAACCTGAAAATGTCATCAGGAAAAGTTTTCACTTTGACGGATGTGCTTTATGTTCCTGATCTTAGGAAGAACCTTGTCAGCGGGTCTCAGCTAGTTCAGAGAGAATACAAAATTGTTCTTGATTGTAATAAAGTTGTAATAACTAAGAATAATGCTTTCATAGGAAAAGAATATGTAAGTGAAGGCTTATTTAAACTGAATGTAATAAATCCTTTATCAATAAAGCTGAGAATCAAACCTATCTTGTGAATAAGTCTAATCAAAGTCTGTGGCATGCCAGGTTGGGTCATGTGCACCTAAGAAAGGTCGAACACATGATGAATTTAAAACTAATTCCTAAATCGAATCTAGATATATCTAAATGCAAAATATGTGCTGAATCTAAACAACCAAAAAAGCCATTCAATCAGTTAAAAGAAATTCGTCAATCTTGGAGTTAATACATTTTCTTTATTGAGTGTGCCAAACTTATTGTTGTTCCGTTATCTACTCTGTTAAGTTTCATTCCTAGAATTACATCGGCTTCTCCTAGGTCTTTCATATCAAACTTATTTGATAAGTAGCTTTTAGTTTCTTAAATTAATTTTAATGATGTTCCTAGGAGTAATATATCATCTACATATAAGCATAGTATTATAAAATCAGTATCCTGTCTTTTATAGTATACACATTTGTCATATTCATTTATTTTAAAGCTATTTTTCAAGATGATTTCATCAAACTTAATGTGCCACTGTCTAGGAGCTTGTTTTAAACCATAAAGAGATTTGATTAATTATATACTTTATATTCTTGTCCTTTAAATTTAAATCCTTGAGGTTGATTTATGTAAATTTCTTCTTTCAATTCTCTATTTAAAAATGCAGTTTTTACGTCCATTTGATGAATTATTAATTTATGAATTGAGGCTAAGGCAATTAGAGTTCTAGGGTTGTTATTCTTGCTACAGGAGCATAAGTATCAAAATAATCTGTCCTTTTGATTAAATCTTTTTACTACCAACCTAGCTTTATATCTTTCTATTGATCCATCTGGTCTTAATTTTCTTTTAAAAATCCATTTTGTTCCTATAGGTTTGTTTTAGGAGGTAAATCAGTTAAAATCTAAGTTTTGTTTTCTATGATTGATTTAATTTCACTATCTATAGCTTCCTTCCAATATGATGATTTTGATGATGTCATTGCCTCATCGTATGTGGAAGGATCACCTTCTATTAAGAATTTGAAGAAATCTTTACCAAAATCTTTTTCAATTCTTTTCCTTTTGCTTCTTAATTCTGGTTCAGTTTCTAGTTCTAGTTCTATGGCTTTAGAGGATGATGGTTCAAATTCCAGAGGTCTAGAGATTTTAGTCTTGAATGGAATTATATCTTCAAAGGAGGCATCTCTAGCTTCTAAGATTGTGTTATCAGATGTCATTAATCTCTAATTTTATAACTAAAAATATATAGGCATTGCTATTTTGGGCATAGCCTATAAATACAGCATCTAAGGTTTTGGATCCTAGTTTTCTCTTTTTGGATTTAGGAATATTAACCTTAGCTAGACACCCCCACACTTTGAGAAAGTCTAGGTTATGCGTTCTTCCTTTCCAAAGTTCATAAGGAGTCTTACCACTATCCTTAGTAGGTATTCTTATTTAGAATGAAACAAGAAGATAGAAGAGCTTCCCCCCACAAGTTCTGAGATAAGCCAGAACTAATGAGCATAGAATTTACCATATCCATAAGGGTACGATTCTTACGCTCAGCTACAACCGTTGGACTGCGGAGAGTAAGGAGCAGTCAGTTGAATTATCACATATTCTTGACAGAACTGAGAAAATTCATTCGAGGTAAACTCCCCTCCTCTATCAGATCTAAAAATTTTAATTTTCCTTTCTTGTTGATTTTCTACCTCACTCTTATACATTTTAAATTTATTGAAGGTTTCATTTTTAGATTTAATTAGATAACAGTAACAATATCTAGAAAAATCATCTATGAAGGTCACTAAGTACCTATTGCCACCACAAGTTACAGTCTTAGTTGAGTCACAAACATCACTATATATTAGCTCCAAAATTGATGAATTTCTTTTAACTGATTTGAATGGCTTTCTTGGTTGTTTAGATTCAGCACATATTTCGCATTAAAAATTTAGGAGAACCTATTAATCAATTAGGATATTCTCAAAGATTAGGATCCTTATTATATATTTCAAATAGAACTCGTCCAGACATAGCTTATACAGTAGGCAGACTGAGTAGGTATACTAGCAATCCTAGTGAAGAACATTGGAAAGCTCTAGAAAGAATTTTTAGATATCTTAAGGGAACCATAAATTATTTTCTAGTGTATTCTGGTTATCCTGAAGTGATTGAGGGGTATAGTGATGCTAATTGGGTAACAGATAAATTCGATGTTAAGTCCACTACTGGATATCTCTTTTTATTAGAAGCTGCAGTATCTTGGGGCTCATGTAAACAAACTATAATCACTAGGAGCACTCTAGAGTCTGAGCTAACAGCTCTTGACACTACTTGCACTGAAGCACAATGGCTAAAAGACTTAATAAATGATATAGATATTCTTTCACCAAATATTTCCTGAATTTATTTAAATTGTGATTGTAGAGCTCTGATTGATCTGTTAAATCAACAGACAACTAATAAAAAGATGAATAATCATATCCTGATTAGGTATAAATCTATAAGAAATAAAATGAAAGAATCAATATCACTGCAATTTATAAGATCTAAACATAATTTGGCAAAATCTTTTAACCAAAGGCCTTTCGAAGGCTGCAATTTTTGAGACATCGAGGGGGATGGGGCTTAAGCCCATATATTAGTCACCAGAGTGGACCCCTACCGTCATGGCAACCCCATGGTTAAGGTTCAAAGGGAAACGATCTCTGAGGTGATATCTGGAAGCACGACTTTAAGAGTCCGTCTCCATCCATCCCATCCCTATGGTGTGGTGCTTTATTGTGACGGTTAGATTGAGCATAGCTCTTAATAGATCCAAGGCTGTAAATTCAGTAAGGTACGATTCTATTGCATGTACCTTTGAAGGATTTACCTTAGTGAGGGTAGTCGTGAGGCCACGACTATGGACCGGGGCAAATCCCTAGTAACTCTCATAAAATCAAGGCAAGCGCATGGCCTATATAGTGCTAACCCGCATTATGATCAGCTCATCTTCATACTGTGTGTATTTTATACTAAATGCAAGTTAAAACCTAGAAGGTACTTGCACTAAGCATAGTAAAATTTCAAAGTTTTGAAATTGCTTATTGAATTTAATAATTTTTATTTATTTGGTTATTGTTCTTTTGTTTTTACTTTTTTGTGGGGGATTGTTAACGCCCGGCCGTTTAAAAACCAAACGCCCGACTTTAATAAAAAAAAAGCAAACGCTTGGCCATTTAAAAAAATCAAACACTTGGTTGCTTTAAAAAATCAAATGCCTGGTTGTTTAAAAAAAAATCAAACGCCCAACCGTTTTTTAAAAAAAATAAAAAATCTATAAATAGGCCTACAAAGCATGAAAATTTCGTAATAACTCTGTATTTTTCTTGCTAATTTTTGAAGATTGCTGATCAACGTCCTGTTGAGATCATGCCATCAACGGACGTTAGAGTTTTGGCTTCCGAGTTGTACCTTAGAGGAGAGCGTGTGGTCCAATTTTTCTTTGCACGAGAAGGGGACCAAATCTCCTTTAGGACAGTGATTTAATCTGCCTTCCAGGCCTGACTCTTTAACTCTTTAACTTATTTTTATTTGAAACAATTTTTCTTTTCACTAAATATAATCTGCAACACACCACGAATATTATTTTCTAAAATATATATTTAATATATATATATATATAGATATATATATATATATAAATGCTTATATCTTAGTTGGAAGCACACATAAATCATTTTAATAACAATATATTCTAAATAGGCTGCAGCTTTTGTTTTTGTGTTGGCGCCAGGAGAAAATTCCCTTAATTTACTTCTTAGCAAACCACATCTCAAGCACACAAGCTTTCTTGATGATTTATTTGGAGTTTTTGCCAATCTAGGATATTACATTTATAGTTATTTTGCATTCATTATCTTAGGTATAAAAATCTGTAACCAACATAGGCTCTGCCATGTTTATTTATGAATTCTCAGCTTGTGAACATTTTACAAACTCAGTGTGTGTGTTAAGAGGTGCACAACATAACCATCTGGACAACTCTTAGAGGCCCTAGGGGCCAGATTCTAGCTATGCATTTCATGAGCCCACGTCTAGATTGTGTTTTGTGCTAGCAACCAAATAACTAGTTTTATGACACATTTATACATACCTATTTCTGCAATCTGCCAACTTCAAGAACCAAATAGCCAGTTGCCAAACTTTCCTCACTACTCAAGAAGACCGAATTAATGCTAAAAAACTCTCTTTCCCTCCCTCTCTCCTTTATTTCTCTCCCTTCATTCCCTCTATTTTTGCACCACCTTTCTTGTTTCTAATTCTTTTCTGTTCCTCCCTTTCTATAACTTTCTTATCTCCTCTTATACATAAATGTCACTGTCTTGATCTTTTCTCCTATCTTGAACCAGCAAATCTTATTCTCACTCTCTTCCCCTCTTCACATGTTGATATTGAAAACTAAGATACATAGTGTATCGTGCCTGTTTAGTTCAAGGGCTGGAACATTGTACATACATGCTGGGCCATGCCAAAACTTGGCAAAGAGTGGCACAGAAGTAGATGCAAGTCTATGAGAAAGATTTACAGCCAGCACAATAAGTACAAACACTTTGTTCATTTTTACTTAAATATTGAAAAGTTTAATTGCCTTCTACCAGTGCATACACAAGCTTTTAACATATACATTTGTTTTTTTTTTCCAAACCTACAATCATAAATTATCCTGCTATAACTACTTTTGATGCATTGCATGCTTTTAGATAACTTGCATACAAGCCAATGTTACACCATGTATACATATTAGCAGCACACGGACATGAAAGTTCATGATAAAAATATGAGGATATTTAACCAAAGTTTACTTGCTAACAGCTCACTGTTGATTTCCTACGCATACTGCCAGATTGCCAAATTTATGGGAAGTACATATATCATGTGCTTGTATTATGGAAAGAAAATATACTTGTAGTGCTACAAGAAGATTATGCATTATAGGTTGTCACGTTCTCTTACAACTTGGCCTGATTCAGACTGAACACTTTCCAGACTCTATTTCTTAGATCAAGCCTTGATTTAAAAAAAGAAAAAGAAAAGAAACAGGAAAAAAATCACTTGTGAATCTCCTGTCATGAAATAAGGTGAAAATGCTTTAAACCATTTTGTAAGGAAGGAGGGTTGTCTAAGAAGGTCGGACAAGGATTTACAACGATATCAAGGTACAAGCTTGCATCGCCATACATGTATCTGCATTTGGGTATATAGCTTTAAGATATATTCTGACAAAGTCCAATCTGCAGTGGCACAGCTTAACCTGCTGATGCAGATGCCAGAGAAACTTGACCAAGTACCATGCTGATAGCTCCTTTGCACGGTATGCATCATAAATATAGCATAGACCAATGAGCACTTCAATCCTTGCACATACACTGAAGGATCCTGTTATGGTTATGTTCTCCCCTTCCTTTCCCTTTGGATCAGATTGCTATGCCTTCTTAAATTTGTTCATATGGACAAACTCTATCATCTTTGTTTTGCATCAGCTAAGACTTGCAGACTTGTTAGATGAAGCAAAAATCATATGCATGTTGAAAAATATAACTATTTTCAACAAAAGGGCAATTAATATTACTACAACAACAACAATAACAACTAAGCCTTAATCCTCAACTGGTTGAGGGTGGGAATATAATCCTTTTTTTCACTCTATTCAATTTATGGTTATACTTTTGATAAGATGAAGAGATATCAAGCCTTTGCATGCTACTTTCTTTCATAATTCCAAACTTATTGGGATCGGCTAGATGATCCTTTTTCCACTCTATTCGATTTATGGTCATACTTTCCGTAAGATATAAAGATATCTTTACATGCTACTTCTTTTCATAATTCCGAACAAGTTGGGGTCGACTAGATAATCCTTTTTCCACTCTGCTCGATTTATGGTCATACTTTCTGTAAGATGTAAAGATATTAAGTCTTTACATACTACTTCTTTTCATACGATTTTCAGGCTACCTCTAATATAAAGTCATTCATACTGGTGCATCTCTAGACCTATATTATACATATCCAAACTATTTAAATCATCTCTTTCTCAATTTGTTCTTAATTGGTACTAGCTCTATCTATTTACAAATGACTTTATTTTTTATTTTATCTTTTCTATTTACCCTACATTCATCTTAGCAATCTCATTTTAGCCATACTCATTTCGTGCACATGTTGTTTTCTAACCACCCAACATTGAATATCATAAAGCATAATTAGTCCCAAGGCTATTCTATAAAATTTTCTCTTCAACTTGATAATAATCCTATGATTACATAATATCTCATTTGTTCTTCTCCACTATATCCGGTCTTCTTTAATCCTATGGATAACATCCTCTTCGATCTTCTATTCTTCATGAATAATCAATCCTAACTATTAAAAATGATCACTCTTAAAAATATCATGATCTATAAATTCCACTCTACTTTCATCTCTATTTCTGGTTTTTCTAAAATCACATTCCATGTATTTATATCTTGATCCTACTTAATGTAAAACCCCTAGATTCAATTGTACTAAAAGAAAAAAAAAATTGACTAATAGTACAATAGATCTATTTTTTAAAAAATGATTTCTATAAGTTTTCCCAATGCTTAGAATAGCAGTAATGCATAATTGTATAGTTTCAAATATATTGACCTTCATATTGTTTTCACCCTTTTCACCCTTGACCAACATAGATAAGATATGTGATACTTATGTCCTCAATTAAATAGCTTAAAAAATCTAGAGTACAAAATGAAGAAGAAACGGATTGAGAGGATTTTCTATATAGATAATTTTATTCAGAAAAATTAGCAGTCAATATTGAGAATTCACCACGGGATGTTATAATCAGAGATTGATACCTTCCAAACACACATGTTGTATGATTTGCGAACTTTTCAAGTTAAAAATTCTAGGAGTAGAAGAGAGAAAGAAAAAAGGAGATGGAAGAAGATAATAAGAACAATAAATAAGATATACAAAGAAATATGAGAAGAGGAAACCACCTAAAGGAAATACCTTGTTTCATTCAACAAACAATATCCATGATAAATAATATGGATCTCTGTATAGATCTACAAAAAAATACACCTAGGATCACGCTAAATCATGAACATTTCTACCTATTAACTAACTTAGATGCTTTTGAGACAAATCTACTACAAACTGTTCTCCTAATTAAACTACATACGACAAGATAAACTAATATTTTTTTGCAAGAGAAAGCAATAATATTAGCTTAAAGAAATAAGAAGGCATAGAACTCTATCATTAGATCCAAAGAGAGATCATGGGCAGCACTAAAGGCAACAATCTAGATAACACTACAAGAATGTCTTTCTTAAATCGTATTATTTCTCATCCTAAAATTATCCTAAACAGTGCTTCTGGTTTACAATTGCAAATTGGTAGCATATTTGATGAAAATGATGCACATCTGTTGATGTACCAGCCTGCATACTTGGCATGGGATTATAAAATCAAGTTTTGCACCAAGCATTATTAACATGATCCACATTGACGCTTTAATTAAATGCTACCAAGAAGCACTAATTTTTCTTCATAGATTAAAAAAAAAAAAAAATTACTATGATACTTATTATTTAGAAAATGCATAATAAAATACTGTTATACATAATAAAATAATTTCTTCAAAGAGATATTAAACAAAACCTTGACACAAGGATTCAAATACCAGGTGTACTGGACATCACAGTCAAGATTCAATGCCTACGAACCTCCATTAGGACTGATTTACGAGCAAACTGACCCAAACCAACACCAGATCAAACCCATACAACTCCTTACCAACCTTAAAAGGTGTTTGTTCAGCTTTTCCATTTCTTCTTAAAATAGTATTTAATGCATCAAATATGGAACACCTAGATAGAAATAATAATGGTTCAAACAATAGAAATTAAGAAAGAAAAATGAAAATCAACTTGGAAGACAACAACTAACATCCCAAAAAGTGTGCTGGCTGGTACCCTTTCGCATACTGACCATGCAAGCCCATACCCTAATTTTAAAACCTTGCCATACTGACCATGCAATACACATTGGATAAGGATCAAAGGGCGAGAACTATCAAAGTTTGAGAGTGATTATGCTGGCTCTTAGTCTAACATCAACCCTCTGGAAGAGTAGGTTCTGATTTCCTTGGAAAGTAATATGACCAAAAGAAGGGTCTGTGAGAAAACCTGCAAGGAAACTTAGTGGGTAAAGAAATCTAGATAATGTATCATGAAATCTAATTTCATGCAAGTAAGGAGCAACACTCTAAGCCCCCTTCTACTTACAAGACAACTAAAGATGAAGCCAGGGAATGTTTGGTATATAGAAGCTGCTTTCGTAAATTAGCAACTAACGTCATTGACTATAGACCCCATGACAACTGGCATTTCAAATGAAGCAGTATGGTACAATCACAGCTAGTAATAGCAGTATGGTACAATCACAGCTGTCCAAACTGACGCATTATGTAGTTTCAACTCATGCAGTATCCAAATATTCTAAACCAAAAAGAATCAAGAATTACTCAAGAAACCTCAAAACTGCAAAACTGAGAGGACATTACTCAATTGCCAAGAACAATTCAAAATTTTCTGACTTCAAGTAACTATTTTTTTAAAATGGACTGATTTATTAGGCTTATCTTGTTCAGTAGTCATAGTAACAACACACTCAAAAGTCAAAACACCTTTATGATTTGAGAAAAGGCTTTTTTGTACTGACACATATCACATAGTAGTTGTACCAGATAATCCACAAGGCCTGATAAGTTTCCGGTACAAAAGTGGTCCTCGATAGGGCCTTGTATTGACATAAGGTACAGCTATGCTCTCGACTACAATGGCATACCATGTGCTAGTACAAGGGCATGCCATTCCATCCTAACCTATACAATAACCTATTGGCACGAGGCCCATTAATGAGACAGAAAACATTGCCTTGAATCATGTTAAACTGAATGTTAATAAATAAAGCAAGCGACAATCAAAAGGTGGACAAATTATGGTTGGGTTTGGCATCAATTTCAGCGTTGGTAAAAGTACTAGGCGCACTTAAATACAAAGAGCTTTTAAAGCCTAGGCGCAAGGCACAAAGCACAAGCACAGCTAAGCAAAATAAGATACATATTATTAAAATAAATAAATAATTGATATAAAAAATGTATAATACATAATAAAAAAATAAAAAATTATAATAATAATATATTTAGCTTATTAGCTCAATGGAAAGCCTTTTCTTTCTCAGCTTAAATTTATTGTTTCTTAATATTTTTCCTCCTCTTTCTCAAATGAAACCATAATTTTTGATATTCCATCTCATTGTCTTCCAATTTTTAGCTATTATATAGGGTAAAAAATTGTGTATGGGATGGTACATTATCAAGTCAACATAGTCTAGTAATATAATAGATTAAAAAAAAATACTACAAATATAGCTTACAAAGAAACGCACACCTTTCTTACATCTCAAATCAGATCAAAAGCGTATGTTTTTTCGCCTTATATGTGCCAAAATAAAAGGCACCTCACTTAAAGTATAAGAAGTACTAAACCCGCCTTAAGCAGCCCTTGCATGTTAGGCACACCTTCGGATATAAGAAGCATCTAACCTTGGTGCCATGCACCTTGTGCCTTAGGCATACCTAAAGTGCACAACACTGATCACTTTCATTTTACAATTGTCATGAAAACCAAAAACACAACTCTATTTTCAGTTTTTGAAAACCAAAACCCAAAATTTGTTTGGTCGTCACTTGGATTGTATCTGGCAATAGTGGCAATGCTGGTGATGATGGTCAATGACGGCAGCAAAAAGGGTTGATGGTAGTAACAATGGCAACATGTAGTGGCCTACAGTGGCAACAACTGTAGCAGCAATAGCCAGCAATGGTGGTGGCAGCTGCTGGCAGGGGCAACCGAGATGGCAGCAGGGGTGGTGGTAGAATGGTCGTGACCCTGGGTGGTTTTGATGTTCAAAAAAGTGAAACCAAACTTCTTAGTTTTTGCAATTTTTGGAATCTAAGAAAAGGTTTTCAAAAAACTTAAAATGGCAACAATGTCATCAACACCATTTCTATCTCAATTTCTGTGTTTCTAAAATTAAAACAGGAAACTGGTAGTGATGCCAAATGGGACCTAAGCTTCCTACTTATGTGCATTTCTAAAGCATAGCAAAGTTCTCAGGTTTTGGAAATAAAAAATTGACTTTCCACAAACAAAGCAATTGACAATCTTACGTTTTTCTCTGTGCATTGAGAATACCCATTGATCTGCAGCCTCCATTTTCCAAAATAACAATAGCGCACTCAGTATATCTTTTAGCGATGGCTCTGTGAAGCACAGATTCACCTTCACCATCCACTGCATTGGGATCAGCACCAGCTAATAGCAATTCCTGTGATCATTTAAAACAATTATAAGACATGCATAAACATAAGCATAAACAAATCTTTAATCCCAAACTAGCTAGGATCGGCTACATCAATCCCTTTTAAAACAATTATAAGAAAACATTGAAAAAATCATGATAGAACAATAGGAATATGATAAGATAAAAAGTCAATCATATGTGTTGCCCTACCTGCATGCATCCAGGCTGGCCATGAAAAGCACAAACATGAGTGACAAATGGACCCAAGCCCCCTCTAAGCCTAGAACTAACATTAGCAGATCTACTGACGAGAGCACGAACACATTCTGGAGAACCAGCAGCTAGAGCAAACACCATTGGGGGTCACCATCTTTATCTAAAATATCCACATCAGCTTCTTTGTATGCCAATAACGTTTCTACAAGCTCTACAGAACCTCTCCTACATGCTAAATGCAAAGCAGTATGGCCTTCGGCATTCTGTGCTTCTAAAAGAGAACAAACCGAGGTGTTATTTCTCTCTGATGCAGCCTTTGCAAGCAGATCCCTGCCATAAGCAAAAAGAGATGATTAAGCATTCGAACACATAGGAACTTGTTCAGTGTTAAAAAGCCATATAAGGTTGGAAAGTTTTGACACTTGACTAACCTAACACCACTAATATCCCCTTCAGATACAAGTCGATGTAAAACATTAGAATTATCCTGAAAACCTTCGAGAACAGGCGTTGGGGATGGTTCTCTTGCATTTGCTGAGGAAACTTTGTGAACTCTCTGCATGAAATGAGGCATGAAAGTTTAATACACAGGAAAAAAATGTTTACAAACTCATGCCAAACAAAATAAGCTCACTATAAGGATAGAAAAGAATTCAAACACATCAGACTACCAAATAGGCCTGAAATTTTATTAAAAAAAAAACAAAAAAAAAGTACCACACTCTTTATGAGATGCTTAAATTAATCTCATTCACTGGAACTTTTAGTCCTTTTCCTAACAAAATCATTACTGTGTATGTTTTTCCTCTGGTGGGTATTTTTGGAATCACAAAAATAAAACTCATTGACGAGTTTGTGATAGGAACAGATAAGAACATAGATGAAGCTTTTACATCAAAAGTTGAATGAAATTACTTATCCGGACTTGCAGGAGGGCTCCGAGGTATTTCTTGCAGATGTCTAAGAAATATTGCTAGCATTGCCTGGAAAGTTGGTCTCTTTGAAGTTTTGAACTGTAAGCAGTCACCGATCATCTTCCACAGTTCCCTAGGAATACCAACGCCTACTACACTTGCATATTGAGGAGGCTGCCTACGAGCCTTGACAACAGCTCGGTAAATCTCCTCAGCACTTAATCCAGCCCATCTGCATGGATACAGTACTACCGTATCATTCATTGTGAAGAATCATCAATAAGAACAAAGGAATCAGTTGGACCACTTACGGAACAGAACCAGTGCACATTTCAACAAGCGTACATCCAAAACTCCATGCATCTGACTCCAAAGATATGCCAATTGCATCATCCCAAAATAGATTCAATGACTTTCTTAGTGGCTCCCAAGCCTCTGGAGCTGTATAATGTGGGCTCAACATCGTACAATCCATGCACGAATGCACACTTGACAAGCATTCCTCAGGAGAAGATCGAGTTTTTCGGCATGAAGGTTTCTTAAGGATTGCTGCAAGCCCATAATCAGAGACCACTGCACGGCATTTTTCATCCAACAGAAGATTGGATGGCTTTAGACTCATACAAACAATACCTGCAGCATGGAGTTCTGCCACTCCACGAGCAATATCTGCTCCATACCTGCAATAACAGAATCAGATGTCAAGAAAAAGAAAATAGCCTTTTCATTACAGCATGCCAGGCTTGAACTTAAGTTTCTTTTACATTCCAAGTGGCTGCAAAGGATAAAAAAACACATAATAAATTAATAATTCTTCACTTTTGAATACTATGGTGTGGCAAAACACAAGTAGCATTCTTTTATAATGACAAATGTGGTGGGCTTTATTTTGACATCCTTTCGGAATAGGAAAAGTCTTTGTACACCGTGATTGGCTGCGCGTGTGGTGCGCGCATTCCTGCATTGCACGCGGTGCACAAAGAGTTTTCCTTCAGAATATTCTCTTGAAGGATCATTTTTCCTCCAATCAAAATGCAGCATATGATGGGTGACTTAAATAGAGCAAGAAAATGACAAGTAAACAGGGGGATATATATTTTCTGTTATTAGGGTATACAAAAGCTAAATAACTAACAATTACAATACTCCAATGCAAGGGATAAAGCACATACTGACACAAGAACAAACTTGTTTCAGAATATGTATATGAAAAGGAAATGCTGCAACCTGACCTTATAGTAAATTCAGTACTTAATACTTTGTCCTCATGGCATATAAGCAGCAATGAACAGCTTGGAGGTCAAGCTTGAATATGTCAACCTCAGACAAATTAAAGGATAAGCAACAGGATAATTGTCTGGAGAATTCTTCCTACATACTCCTGAGGAAAATAGTCAGATATTTCAGGTTTGGAAGTCAATGCTCATGTTCCAAGTCCATTTCCAGAACAGGTGAGCAGATTCCATTATTAGGATATATAACTGGTGTTCACTTATTATATGTGATAATTACGATTAAAAATAGAAAGCCTATATATCAATGCATGGGAGCATGGATCTAATGAGGCAGTTCAAAACCAGGAGAAAACAATCATTGGAAACTGCAGGTTCTTTCTATTATCTTAGAAATTATAAGTTCCAACTGGTTGTAAATGATTTTGGATGGACCCTTAAGAGTATTCAAGAATCCAAATTTCACTTAAAGCAAGTTTTTTTAAAAAATCTGCATTGGTAATATTGACGCAGCAGCTCATTTGTTATTTTTTAATTCATAAAAGAAAGAACAAGAGGCAAGTGTTCCTCCCAAAATAACAAGAGGCAAGTGTTCTTCCCAAACAGAAAGGGTTGATAAAGCTCCATACTGTTTCATTAGTTAATAGACAAAATGAATTATATGCAGTGGCAACTGCGATGCAATGCAACAGAAGGATTATTCCTCAGCTAATGGAGCACTCCACAAGGAAGATTATGGATGAACAGACCATGTCCATCTAAATATATAATTTCTCTGCATAACATCCAACAATCTGGTTGTAAATGATTGGTTTGGTGCACCTTAGCATCATTAGGAAGTCCAAAGCAAAACTAGCTTTTTTTTACTCTTCTTACCAATCTAACAATAATTACAAGCCTTTTTATAATCACATTGGTTAATTAGAATTTTAACTTGCTATCTGGCTTTTTAATCAGCTTATTCGCTCTCTAGCTTTTCAATCAGTCACAAGAGATTAAAGTAAGACAATAGAATCCTTCAATTTGTGTGAGATTAGGAGTCCTATTCCTATTGGCATCTAAAGATGTTATAATTTGATATCATGATAAATTCAAAAATTTCTAGTCTCGTCAGGATTGAAGTTTAAATTTAGTTCCTACTTCTTAATATACACCTGTAATGGGAGCACTCTTCTTACCAAGGTGCAACTCATGAAGTAATGGCATCTTCAAATCCAAATGAAAATTCATACATTCTTTCAATAAATGTTGAAATGCCCATCAAGTTATCATTTCATATTCTAATTAAAAGCCTTATCAAAATTTCAGATTTTCTTGAATCCTTTTCGTATCCATTCTAAAACCATATACACCCTAGATTCTTAATGACCACAGATGAGCCATCCTCTGAAGTAGAAAGATCCTTGAATGGAAACTGCTACATAGCGTATCTCTCTCAAATGTCAGGTAAGCCTACAAAATTCCACAAAACCATATATAATCATTTAACTAGAGAAACAATTGGTTACTATTGTATCATGCAAGCATTGGTCATATTTGGTCTACCATTGTGATGCAAACCAATAGAAACCAAAAGAAACTGATAGTATGACTGGAACTGTTAAACCAGATTTGGTCTACCATTGCGATGCAAACCAATAGAAACCAAAGAAACTGATAGTATGACTGGAACTGTTAAACCAGAGAGTCAACTAGTGAAACCAACTTGTTGGACCTAATTCGGCCTTTTTAATGCTTCATAGAGAAGTAAAAAAGGTATACTCTTCCTAGTTCAACATTTGAAAAAAATAAATAGACTGGAAGTTAAAGAGAAGTGCTGTGGTTTAGCCTAACTTCAGCCTCATTACATGAGGCCACTTTCCAAATTAGTTGTTTAATTGGACTCAGCTTGGTTTCAGCCTTCTGATACATTTTTTGGGTTCTAGGAATTTTGTTTATTTAGATATTGTATTTATCACCAATGGTGTGAGGGGTATTCAAACCCACTTAAAGTTGTGCATGTCTATTGCATGGCAATTAAGTGATGTAGCACATCTAGAAGAATCAAGACAAGAGATCTTCCTGTCAAGATTAGATACGTACATTGACTCATAAGAGGGAATCTACAGGTTGCTAAGCCACGATTTTGAAGGGTTTAATGTGGCAAACTCTCCATTTGACTCTTCTTTTTCCCTCTCTTCCTTTGGTTTGTTAACCGCTTTAATGCCCTCCCTCTTTCACACTCCATTATCCATCCCCATCCACTCTTTCTCTCTTTCCCTCTTATCTCTCCAACTGGCACCTCTCACTTTCTCTCCCAATTGTGATGAGCCGCTTTTTCTTCTTTTCTTCTTACTTCAAGGAACCAAAACCATGTAAAACAGATGGCAAAGTTAAATGAAAGTTAGCTGACTTTACTGATCTGTGGAGATTGCTACTACTCCTTGGCTTTCTTCTTCTTCACTGCTTCTACTCAAGAAATTTGATCCAAAGGATAAGACTTCCCAACAGAGGCCCTTTATCGATGAATCAGTGATGGCACCATTTCAAGCAGTGTTTTTTCTTCATACGGTTGATTATATTCCTTTTCCTGCCATCTCTTTTTCATTGTCTCTCATCATTCACTTTTCTTACAAAGAATTGGTTACTTTGGGGTGATTGATTAAATTGTTGATAAGGCTCAGATTTAAAGCACCCTAATTTATTAAGAAAGAGATCAGAAAAGCTCACGCCATTAAATTTGTGAAGCACGGTTTCAGAGGTTTTTAAGATATGACTACAACAAAGTTCAAAGTTCTCAAATTTTATCTAGAATCATAAACTTTTTCATTTAGTTATGGTTGCAAATGTGTCTTTTATCAATTCTGCACTACTCCTTTTTCTTTCCCTCCTTATACTATTGCAGATTCAACATCTAAAATTCAGTCGACTACTCTGTTGCACTACATTCGCAGCTATTATTGGTATTGGTTTTTTACTGTCTCTTAAGTTTGGGTATTGTACTTTTTGATCCAACAAGACAAGTACCTCATCCGACAAATCAATGAGGTTTTACTAACTAAAGAAACAATTTTAAGAAGTGCATCTATATAGAAAGGTTTACAAATCCTACCACAACTAATTGGGTCCCTGATGCTGATTTCACTGATAAAAAGGAGCATGAAGGAAGAACAAGCAATATATTCGACACACGTGGCCTCTGAATCATAGTATCGACAAATGCAAATATTCAGATGAAAGCATTATCATTTAGGGCTTGTCTTTTTTTTCCCCATGATAGAAAAGAAATGGGAAGATTCGAACCTGAGGATCTGCTCCAAGGTGAGGCGGCCATTGTTCTGCTCCATCACAGACTTTATGGACCCACTATACCTGTCCATTACAAGGCACAGATACCCATCCATCCTGGTTGCCCCATGGAAAGTACACAAATTCCTGCACCACATTGAGGCCCGGCGCAGACTCTCGAGCTTGCTCTGCACCCAAACCACATCCATATCGTCAGCGATCGCGACCTTCTTCACCGCCACCTGGTGCCGGCACCTCCCGGAGACATTGCCAGCGGCCGAAGAGGCGGAGGAGGAGCTCCTGGAGAGCACGGCGGACCACATCTCCTGCCCGGCCCTGCGACTCTCCCCGAGCCGCTTGAGAAGCTTGAGGTCTTGGTGGGTCACGAGGTCGATAGCGCAGCTCGAAACAGTGCTACCACTGGCGCTGCCGTTGGCCGAGCAGCAGCCGGAGACGGAGGGGCGGGACAGCCAGTTCCGCCTTCTCCGGTTGCGCGAACGTAAGTAGTCCTTGTCATCCTCGTCATAGTCGCCGCCGCCGCCGCCGCCTCCGTCGTCTTCATCATCGTCATCGTCGTCGTCGTCTGTGAAGTCGCAGTCGAACGAGGGGGAGGAAGTGGAGGAGGTGAGGAGGGAGAGGATGGGGAAGTTCTTGCGGAGGGCGTGGACGCTGTTGCCGACGACGGTGGGGTGGCGGCAGCGAGGGCATGAGAGGGTCGTGTCGGTGGAGGCGGCGAACATCCGCGACAGGCACGCCTTGCAGAAGCCGTGCCCGCAGTGCAGCAGCAGCGGCACCCTCTCCTTCTCGTCGTACCGGCTGTGGCACACCGAGCAGCACGGCACCTTCATCTTGTCTCTTCTCCACCCACCCCTCCTCCTCCTCCTCCCTTCTCTCTCTTCCCACCGAATCCCTCCAACTCCGACCAAAATTAAGCGTTCTCGAAACCAATCAACAGATAAGAGGTTCAAAAAAGCTCCAGAAAACAGCGATTCCGATCTAATTTGATGTCACTACCAAAGAATGGAGGCAGTAAACAGAAGAAATGAAATCTTTCGCAGCACAGGAGGCCAGATCCGGGAAGTAGAATGAGAGGCGAAGCGAGGAGACTTGACGGCTGAGTAGCGATCGATTGGATTTGAGGAATTTGGGGATTTGGGGAGGAAAATGGAAGGGGAGAGAAGAAGAAGAAGAAGAAGAAGAAGAAGAAGAAGATACGGCGTAGCCAAGAGAAGAACGGCGAGAGTGAGAGAGCTCTGTGAATCTGCTCTCTTTTCTCGCTTTTTTTGAATTTTTTCGTGCTTCTTTTTCCTTCTTTAACCCGTCTTTCTTGCTCCGCCCTCCTTTTCTTGTGCTTGGGGGTTGCATTCAGTGTTTATATTTTGGATTTTTTTTCTTTTTCTTTTCTTTTGCTCACTTTTTTTTAATTCTTTCCACAAATTTTCGCTCATTCAGTGCTTCTGAAGCCGACACGTGCGCCGGCGTTGCGGAAAAAACAAAAAAAGGGTAAAAATATTTCTCAAAATTAAAGAAATTATGGGATTTTTTCTTATTCAATTATGCCATTTGATATTCCTATTAAAGGTAGCTTATGTTTATAAAAATAAATGAACAAATTGCTCTCATTAGGTTTGAGATTTCTATTCAAAATTTAAAAGCTTATGCCATCGATCTTAACATTTTAGTATCTAGGGATGGGAGGAATGCTGATAAATTAAAAAATATAACTAATTTTTAAAAAAGAAATTAATTTAAATTCTTGGTGACTTATTATATTAACATTCAGACAAAGAGTTTACTTATTACAATTTATCTTAGATATCAAAGATTCAATTTTTTTATTTTATATATTAATATATATTTTAATAAAAATAAAATGCATTGTTGAAGCTAATTTTTAGCTCCTTACATCAATAAATAAGATCATTTTTCAAAAAAACTTTGAACTCAACTTTTGTTCCTATAAATTTTTTTGTCCTAAAAACTAAAATTAGCCTGCAACCATCTTCAAATTTTATTAGAGATATGATGTGTCTATGTTGGGAGTCCCTTTGATGACCAAGTCAATCTCTTCGAATTCGAGGGAAGAGAATGAGAGAGAATATAGATAGAGAAGAGCTTTACACTAGTTAGCTTAGGCTTTTGATGATATATATATATATATATATATAAGTGTTGAGGGTGGGTTAATTATATGAACTTAAGGTTAAGCCTTTTTTTTTAATCAATTGGCTTAGGATTCTTTTGTGAATCCTAAGTAAATTTCATTGGTATTTTTTAATAAAATATTATGAATATGATTATAATTTTATTAATAAAATATTTATTTATATACACATGTTTTCATGATAATTTCGTATATATAACTTCATCATATTAACTGATCAAATTTAATATTATCATATATTATCTAAGATATTAAGTGCAATATTTTATAGGTATTATACTAGTAAAATAGCAATGGAAATAAAATGTAGTACTAATCATGATGAAAATATGGTTAGCGAAGTATATTAACATTCGTTCAAGACTTTGCAAATTGCATAGGTTCTTATAAATCATACCAATTCCCTAAAACCACGAGGATAATAAAGTAATAGTATTGAATGGTACTATGATGCATTATATTTTTTCTATACTAATCTCTCTCTCTTAAAACCAAACATATTTCAGAAAAAGAATTAGAAAAACCTAATAAGACAAAAATATCATACAATAAATTGTCAAAATTAGCTCATAAAATTTCAATTGTCCCTTGTGATAGCAATTTACTTGGTGCTAGTTATAAAAAGAGCAATAATGAGGCTATGTATTGGATTATGAAATTTTTTGATGAGTTTTATATTATTCTAGAATTGCTCTCCAAACTTAGCCTTTATCACCAACAATTAGATATTTGCTTTTCCTTTTGATATTTTTAATCATGCGCATAGCCCATTCTCATTCATATTATTGTCTACAATAATTGATAGGATTGGTCACAAATTTGAAATATTTGTAGCAAATTAATATTTATAATGACTATTTATTTTTTCCCTTTATTTTTCTTGCTCAAGACACATGTTTTTTATAAAATGAATTGCACCTTCTTAATAAACAGAACCTATATAAAAAAATAGAATTGCTTTAGACAAGAGATGAGACTTGCAAATGTAACTTATTATATTTTCTAGAAACATAAATCTTGCAATCCTATTATAATAAGATGATAAAAAACCTAAACATATAAGTGTCAAAAGAGAAAGTAAAAGAAATATTATATGTCAATGAATGATAATGAATATGACCTACAACTATCTTTTACTCTATACTTTCCCTATTGGTAACAAGGAAAAAGCTAAAAAGATTACAATTTGTTAAGAAAGAATGAACAAAATAGTCAACTAAAACAAAATACCAAATTTTTTGGGTCTTGATTGTCTTGCAAGTTTTAAATAATAGACATAAATTATTAATAACTTTTGTTCATGATATTTCATAAGACTATCATTTATTATTTTAAATTTTTTATTTTAAAACATAAAACCAAAAATAAAGGATGAAGAATATGATTAATAAAGATCTATACTTTTCTAGTTTTTAAAATCAATCTTAACATTTGCAAAATATTTGGAAGCAAAATTTTGTTTTAAAAGATTTTAATTCAAAATAAAATATAATGATAAAAAAATCTAAATATTCCTCTATCATTCATTACTACTTCACCACTTTTCTACCATTAGTAACATAACAATTGATTAAGATTTTAAAAATCAATTTACATTAAAAATAAGAACTAAATGACAAGTTTTTCTTTAAAAAATAGATAGAAGGAAAGGCTTCAAAATAAATACTAAATGACAAGTGTTTTTAAAAAGGCAAGAGAAGACTACAACATTAGATCTATTAATTTTAAAATTTATAATCATTGTGTTCAAGATATCTTTCTTTTTTTTTTAAGGCAATCAATGTCAGAATACCAAAATCTTAACCCCTAACCCCACCACCCCACTGCCATCCCTTTTTTACTATTTTTACAAGTAACAACTTATCATAAGTTTCAAAATAAGAAATCAATGTCCATATATTTAAAAGTCTATTATAAGAAACTATAGCTATTTCCATATCTTTCTTTTGATATGTTGCAAGTAGCTTGTAGGAGAAGTTTAAATATTTATAAGGTATTATTTTTGTAAGGTTTAATCATCTTAAGCAAGCTTGCTAATGGATTGAGTTGTATTCACTTGATCAGCCCAAATGCAATTAAAATAAAAAGAAAAATCTGAAACCTAGTCCAAAATAGACTAAGGAACCCTACACCAAGAAAGACAAGATTAGGAGTGTTGATCTCAGTTGAAGAAAGGGAAGGAGGATTCCAAGGCACCTCTATTTAAATCTTCTTTCCCAATCCTTAAGATACCATGCAAAGAATCGAAGACACTTTAATCTATTGATGAGTTAACCCAAATTTCTAGTGAATCTTCTTCTTGTCTCATTGTCATAGCTTTATCAAAGAAGAGGTAAGGAAAGAATCTCTTTCCTCTCTTTTCTCTCTTTTGAGCATGCCTTATACATCTTTTTAGCAAGTTCTCACTAAGGGGATCGAATCTCCTACCTTATTTTAAGGGAAATATTTGTCTTCATTTTGAAACAAAGAAATAACAACCTTTCTTTTACAAAGTCTATCTTTGGCTGTGGTGTAGCAAAGAGGAGGCTCAACCGCTAGGGTTGAGGATTAAATTAGCCTCAGCGCTACAATTCTTTCCTCTACTTTTTTTTTTCTTATGTTGCCCTATTGTGGTATGCTTCATGACTATTTCCGATGGCATCTTACTAACTTATCATGAAGATGGCCAACATCTTGTTGCTAAAATGTGAAGATAGTCAATAAGCTTCTAGATCCACTTACGCTACCACTATTCTTTTCTATGCATATAGATGATGAAAGAGGATGAATTAGCCTCTCTTGATCTTCTTCTCTTCTCTCTTATATTTTGTATCACACCCCAAATCCAAAATTTGAGCTAGGAGTCCTTAACTGTTGTATAATCATAAGGAGTTCCTTACAAATATACAAAATATCTCACATGATATTACAACTTAGCAATGTAATGAAATTAACATTTAGTTATAAATTATTACTTAAAATACTTAATCTCAACAACTAATGAATAATAAATTCTTTATTATTCTTGCACATCTAAGTACCTTTCCTGTAGTATTCTCTGCGTAGCTACTAAGTAGAATTTGATAAAGAAAAAATAACCATGAGTTCTATAGCCCAGCAAGCAATGATTAGCCATTTAGAAATATAATACAACATCATTATACATATGCAATTTAATAATTTAAAAAAATAATCACTAGCTTTTACAATCTTATTCTCATTATGTCATATCATTTAATCCTACTATATTCAAATCATTTCATCTGTGTTTTACCTCAATAGGTAGATTAACCAAAATATATCCCCCAAGGTTATGAGAATCACACTAAAGCGTTCACCCACACAAGCAAGGTATCAACTAAGATATGTCCTTCAATATCATGGGTACCACCAACATTTAATTCCCACTAGTAAGGTGTCCAAGTCATCAAGTATAGTTAGGCTTAGATTAAATTTAATTTTATCATTTCTTAATCAATCTTATATGTTAAAATCATTAATCCGACATCTTTTCATCAATTCATCATGAATAATAAATAACCAATATCAAAGTATAAATTATGCCAATCATAGTCAATATGCATGGCATGCAATGTTCATAAATTAAGCATCACAAGAGTGATAAATAATTTAATTATTTAAAAATATAATAAATTTTAAAAGTAGCCAATCACTATGTACCTGATAATTTGGGATAATAGTTAAATTAACTTAGGATCGCTCCTCCAAATCTATCACATAGGTTAGTTTTAGTCAAAATATTGCCACATTTATTTTGTTATTTTAAATTTTCCTCCTATTAGTCTAATGAAATTAATAGTGTCACACTTTAAAGCTTCTTCCTAGGAATAGGGTGAAGGGACCCAACATCTTAGGTTGAACATATTCCACATATTTAGGTTAAACTTTATAATTGGGTTGATAATTCTACCAAGGCCTAAGTTGGACTTCAATTTAATTCTTAGCTTTTAGAAAAATTATCCAGAATAGTTTTTTTGGAATAACTAGCCTAGAATGATTATTTCGGGTTTAACCCAACTTGATTTAAGCTTTAAATAAATCCCTTATTAACTTTAATCTATTTATCAACCCTTCAATATAGTTTAACTACTCTTAGACCTAGCTTAATTTTTAGTCTAAATAGGAAAGGACACGCACATCATTTCGTTAAAAGAAGGGCAATGGGGGTCATTTCATTAATTAAAAGGACACGTATCACAATGATCTAGGGACAATCATGTTATTTTGTTGACCCAATTATTGATTTTGATGATTAACAAAACTAATTGAGTATAACATTTGAAGTTACTAATGATTTTGGTTTAGTTTTTCAGTTTATGATATGATCAAAATCATAAGAAAAATTAAGTTCTAGTTCGAATCTAATGTCAAGGTAAGGTTGCAGACATTAGAGTCGACACATAAAATCACAGAGTTGACTCCGAAAATCGGCACAAACTTAGAGTCGACACCTGGACTGTTAGAGCTGACTTCAACAGAAAAGACAGAACGATGATTTTTTCGGTCACGACTTAGAGTTGACTCCTGGACTGTTAGAGTCGACTCCAGAAGATTTTCGTGTCGACCCCAGAAAAGTCAGAGATGACTCCATATCGAGCGGATTGGGGATTTTCGATTTAGAGCCGACTCTAGAAAAGTTAGAGTTGACTCCAGTTTGTTAGAAACGACTCCAGAACTGTCAGAACGTATCTAAACTTTATCTTTATCTTTTTAATCCCAACAGCTATTACCCTTTTTGGTTCTAATCCTTCTTACACTTGTTTCTAACAGATAGTTTTTGGTTATTTATGGATTAAGAAGAATCTATAAGAAGAGGTTTTATTGTATCCGAAAAAGAAGATGACAAGCAAGAAAATAAGAGAGAAAAATCAGAAAAACAAGAGTGAAATCCATCAGAAAATCAAAAGAGAAAAGAAAGAAGATTCGAAAGGAAAGATTATACTGATCTCCTAAAAGAAAAGAGAGAGATTTCTAGCATTCCTTGTTCTATTTTGAAGAAATCCCAAAAGAAGAAGCAAGCCCTAGCTTTCTAATCTTCGGAGCTTCAAGAGCATTCTAAAGGAAGATTCGCTCAAGAGAAGAGAAGAAGCAAGCCACCAAGATCTGCAAGTCAGGCTTTGATTCCTATCTCTTTATTGTTGTTCTATTATTGTATATTTGCTCATTGGAGGAGCTTTTAAATTTGTAAAAATATTATTGTTTGCTGAGTCAATCAGAGGATTGATTCCATTGAGGCTGTTAGCCTTGTGCAAGCTGTTGCTTGTGTTGTAAGGTTGTGTGCTGGTGAGCCTTGAAAATCAGCTGGGTTCGTTGTGCACCCAGAAAAATAACAAGTTTGAGTTGTGATCTTGCAAAATAACTCTATTGTAATCAGATTGATTATAGTGTGGACCCAAGAGGTACTTGGGAGTGGATGTAGGTGTAGGTACACCAAACCACTATAAAACTTCTTGTGTTTGCAATGATTATTTCCTTGTCTCTTACTCTCTATCCTTGCACACTCTGTTTTAATTCATCTAAGTTTTCACTTCTGCTGGGGGATTGTTTTTAAAAGGGGTCTAATTTTTGAAAAACTCAATTCACCCCCCTCTTGGGTTGCTATATGGACCAACAATTGGTATCAGAGCAAGTGCTCATTTGATTTGATCTAACAATCAAGAGTCAAAGATCCACATGGCAACTCAAGCTGGTTCATCTTTTTTCGAAGGCCAATCTACAAATAGACCACCCTTGTTTAATGGTTTAAACTATGGTTATTGGAAGGCTAGAATGAAAATTTTCATTCAAGCACTTGACTATGATCTATGGAGCATTATAGTCAGTGGACCACACACACCCACTACTAGAATTAATGGCATGGAGATTCCTAAACTGAAAACGGAATGTGATGAATATGATAAAAAATTGGCACAACTTAATGCCAAGGCTATGAATATTTTGTACTGCTCATTAGATGCAAATGAATTCAATCGTATATCTATTTGCATTTCTGCTAAGAAAATCTGGGATAGACTTGAGGTTACCCATGAGGGAACAAATCAAGTTAAGGAATCCAAGATTAACATGCTAGTTCATAAGTATGAATTGTTTAAAATGGATGCATGTGAATCTATTTCTGATATGTTTACAAGATTTACTGATATAGTTAATGGTTTAAAAAGTCTTGGTAAATCTTATGATAATTCTGATCTTGTGAGAAAGGTTTTGCGTTCCTTACCTAGGACTTGGGAAGCTAAAGTGACTGCAATACAAGAGGCAAAGGATCTAAGTACCCTACCCCTGTAAGAATTATTGGGATCCTTAATGACTCATGAGCTTCAAGTTAAGCAATACATTGATGATGATGAGTCAAAGAAGAAGAGGACTATGGCTCTTAAGATTTCTGAATATATGGAAGAGCCTCATGAATCTGAAGATGAAAGTGATGATGAGGACATGGCACTCATCACAAGGAAGTTTAAAAGATTCATGAAGAAAAAGAAGTTTGAAAAGAAAAAGCCCTTTGCTAGAAAAGATGAGGACAAGGGCAAAGAAAAAGAAGTTATCTGTTGTGAATGCAAGAAGCCGGGACACTTTAAATCTGAATGCCCACAACTTAAGAAAGGCACCCAGAGATTCAAAAAGAAGGCAATGATGGCCACATGGAGTGATTCGGAAAGCTCAAGTTCCGAAGAGGAAGAGAAGAGTGAAATGGCCAATCTATGCTTCATGGCGGACAATGATGAGGTAAGTCCAAGTTTTCTTGATGATTTTACTTTCGATGAGTTGCATAGTACTTTTTATGAATTAATGGATGATTTTGCAAAATTAAGTTCAAAGAACAAAGATCTAAAAATCAAATGCAACATCTATCTTTAGAAAATGAAAAGCATGTTGTAGAAAAAGAACTTTTGATGAAAGAAAATGAAAGCTTGAAAAATGAAGTTGATAGACTTAAACCTATAGTTGATAAATTTACTTTAAGCTCTATCAAACTTAATATGATTTTGGACAATCAAAAAGCTGTTTTGATAAAGCTGGATTAGGATATAATCCACTTAAAAAGCAAAAATCCTTGAAAAATATTTTTGTACATGCTGAAAAATCATCAAATATTACTTGTTTTAAATGTGGAAACAAATGACATAAATCTTATATATGTAAAACTCCACTTAATAAAAGAAAGATGATTTGGGTTCCCAAAGGAACAAAATTTATTGCGTCTAACCATGAAGGACCCAAGAAGGCTTGGGTACCTAAAGTTAATATATGAATATTTTGCAGGAGTGTCTTGCAGCCATCAGACTGAAAAGAAAGTGGTACCTTGATAGTGGTTGCTCAAGACACATGACGGGTGACAAAGATCAATTCATCACCCTTTAATCGAAAAGAGGTGGAGTAGTTACTTTTGATGATAATGGTCAAGGCCATATCATGGGTATTGGTAATATTCAAATTACTCCATCTACTCATATTGATAATGTTTTATATGTTGATGGACTTAAGCATAATTTAATAAGTATTAGTCAACTGTGTGATAAAGGTTTTAAAGTTTCCTTTGAAGCTTCTATTTGCACTATTACTAATCCATTGATAATAGCATTATTCTTGTTGGTAAACGTTATGGCAATGTGTACTTAATTGATTTGAGTAATTTATCTCCAAGTAATCATTGCTTAGTTGCTAATAATGCTAAGATGAATGAGATTGGTTGGCTATGGCACCGTAGATTAGGTCATGCAAGCACACACCTAATTTCTAAACTATTGAAAATGGATCTAGTTAAAGGTGTTCCTAGCTTAAATTTTGAAAATAATCGAATATGTGATGCATGTCAATTTGGAAAACAAACAAGAACTTCTTTCAAATCTAAGAATGTTGTTTCAACTACTAGGCCACTAGAGCTACTACATATGGACCTTTTTGGACCTACTAGAACCACAAGTCTAGGAGGAAAGAAATATGGTCTTGTGATAGTAGATGATTACTCTAGATTCACTTAGGTAATGTTTTTGGCTCACAAAGATGAGACTTTCTCAATATTCTTGAAATTTGTTAAGAAAGTCAAATGAGAAAAACACTACCATAGTGTCTATTAGAAGTGATCATGGAACTGAATTTGAAAATCACTTATTTGAAAAATTCTGTTTTGAAAAAGGCATACATCATAATTTTTCAGCACCTAGGACACCACAACAAAATGGAGTTGTAGAAAGAAAGAATAGGACTTTAGAAGATATGGCCCGTACCATGCTATGAAAGCCAACTTCCAAAATATTTTTGGGCGGAAGCTATAAACACAACATGTTACATCCTAAATAGAGCCCTGATTAGACCTATCCTTAAGAAGACTCCCTATGAACTATGGCATAATAGAAAACCAAATTTAGGTTATTTTCATGCATTTGGTTGTAAATGCTTTATTCAGAACAATAGTAAGGACAATCTTGGAAAGTTTGATGCAAAGTCTGATGAAGGCATTTTCCTAGGATTTTACATCTAGCAAGGCATATAGAGTATTTAATAAAAGAAGCTTAGTTGTAGAAGAATCCATTCATATAGTGTTTGATGAGTCTTTAGCATCAAGTTTGGGTAAAATTGATGATGAGGAAGATACATCTTTGCTTGAAAGAGGTATTGAAAAATTAAATGTATCTTCAGATCAAGAACCTGAAGCTAAGGATGATGACTCACCTAAGGATGATGATATTGATACTGCTCATAATGATAAAGATCTACCTAGAGATTGGAGATATGCTTATGGTCATCCTAAGGACCTAATCATAGGTGATCCATCTCAAGGTGTAAGGACTAGATTCAATGAGAAATATCAATAATCATCTTGCATTTGTATCCCATATAGAACCCAAAACTATAGAGGAAGCTGAGAAAGATAGTTATTGGATGTTAGCAATGCAGGAAGAGTTAAACCAATTCACTAGGAACCAAGTTTGGACTCTAGTAGATAGACCTAGAGATCACCCTATAATAGGATCTAAATGGGTTTTTAGAAATAAATTGGATGAAAATGGCTTGGTGATTAGAAATAAGGCTAGATTAGTTGCAAAGGGATATAATCAGGAAGAAGGTATAGATTTTGATGAAACCTTTGCACCTGTTGCTAGATTAGAAGCCATTAGACTACTGCTTGCATTTGCATGTCATATGAATTTCAACTTATTTCAAATGGATGTTAAAAGTGCATTTTTAAATGGTTTTATAAATGAGGAAGTTTATGTTGAACAACCTCCTGGTTTTGAAGATCATGAATTTCAAACCACGTCTTCAAACTACACAAAGCACTTTATGGTTTAAAGCAAGCACCTAGAGCTTGGTATGATAGATTAAGTAAATTCTTAATTGAAAATAATTTTTCTAGAGGAAATGTTGATAAAACTTTATTTTTAAAAAGAAAAGAAAAGGATTTTTTAATTGTTCAAATTTATGTTGATGACATTGTATTTGGTGCTACTAACAATCTCCTTTGTCAAGAATTTGCTAAGTTAATGCAGGGAGAATTCGAGATGAGCATGATGGGAGAACTCAATTTCTTCCTTGGACTTCAAATCAAACAAGAGAAAGCAGGATTTTCATCAACCAAACAAAGTACACAAAGGAAATACTCAAGAAGTTTGGTATGGAATCTGCTAAACCCCTTGGTACGCCAATGAGTCCCTCATGCAAGCTGGACAAGGATGAAGAAGGTAAGAAAGTAGATCAGAAGCATTATCGAGGTATGATCGGATCACTTCTTTACTTAACTGCAAGTAGGCCAGATATTATGTTTTCTGTTTGCCTATGTGCAAGATATCAATCTAATCCTAAAGAATCACATTTATTTGCTGTTAAAAGAATCTTTAGATACTTAAATGGAACTAAAAATGTAGGATTATGGTATTCTAGAGACTCAACTTTGAAATTGATTGCTTATTCTGATTCTGATTATGCTGGTTGTAAATTAGATAGGAAGAGTACAAGTGGTGCATGCCAACTTTTAGGAATAACTTAATCTCTTGGTTTAGCAAGAAGCAAAATTCGGTTGCATTATCCACTGCTGAGGCAGAGTATGTTGCAGCTGGAAGTTGCTGTGCTCAAATCCTTTGGATTAAGCGACAACTTGAAGATTACGGTATCACACTTGATAAAATTCCTATTAGATGTGATAACACTAGTGCCATCAATCTAACGAAGAATCCAATCCAACACTCTAGAACTAAACACATAGAAATTAGACATCACTTTATTAGAGAACATGTTTCAACAATGATGTTTGTCTTGAATATGTGAATACTAATGATCAATTAGCTGATATTTTTACCAAACCATTAAGTGAAGAAAGATTTTGTTATCTTAGAGGAGAATTAGGAGTTTGTGATCCTTTAGAATGACTTTCTGAAACTCTTAAGGACAACAACTATCTAGACTTCATCAATTTCTTGAAAATCCTCTATGTTCAATAAGGAAATTTATCTAGAAATTTGATTCATTGTTTCCCCAATTGATTAAGGAACACTTATCTAGAGTTTGATGATTAATTTGATCAGTTTCAGATCCTTGAAATTTGAATTTTTCACTGAAACTATTGTGGAGTCGACACCTACAGTTTGTGGAGACACCTTCCTATTTGATGTTCTGTCTGGGCAATTAGAGCCGACACCTGCTTCTGCAGAGCGACTCTAATTCGGGCGCTGACAGATTTTCTGGTTCGGAGCCGACACCTCGCTTTGCGGGAGTCGACTCTAAGTGAACCTAGGTCAAAAATATATAGGCGGAGTCGACACCTATTCGATTCTATCATCTCCAATCCTCTCTAGAGCCATTCCAAACCTATTCCAACCCCTCTAAACCCTTCAAATCCCTTGATTACTCATTCCAATCAAATCCTATGGCTCCTAAAAGGGTGCTATCGTTGGAGGTTTGGTCGTTCCCACGAGGCGTGCACGATTCGGAGGCAAGCGCCATCTTCATCATCTTCTGCCACTCGTAAGGCTTCTCCACCATCTCCATCTTCTCCTCACATCGACCAATTAGCGGGAAGGCTATCACAACCGGAAGGAAGGTTGATTTCGATTTCTTTGCTTCGGAGGGTTTCTCTATTGGGCGTCAATTGAAAGAAATGGGATGGGAGAAAGCTTGTTCCTTGGATGTTCCTACCTACCCGGCCCTCGTAAGAGAATTCTACAATGATTTGAGTAGAGGAGAGGGAGGTTTAGTAAGTTATGTGAGAGGAACAAAGTTGTGATCACTGCTGAGATACTTAGAAATTTGTTAGAGATGCCCACTGTTGGGATAAATGAGTATCAGCATGATGATCGTGGTGGTGCCCTATCTAGGATGTTGGGGAGAGAGGTATCTGAGTTTGAGGAAATTTTGGCAAATCAACTAAATTTGGAACTTATACTTCTTCACAACATCTGCGGGAGGATATTATTTCCAAAGATAGGCAGATTTGAGTATGTCTCAGAGCGAGACATCTTGCTGATGGATTGTATCATTACCGGGCACCAGTAAACTTAGCTGGGATGATGATAGGCTATATGGCAGAGGCAGCTACCAAGAAAAGATATACATTGCCATATGGTATGATTCTGACTTTGGTATTCAGAAGCCAAGGTGTGTTAATCATGGACAATGAGCCACTGAGAAATTAAGACATACAGACTACTACAGTGTCTCTACCATTCATTGTATGGGCTTCAGAAAGGTAAATGGTAATTGGATAAAAGGAGGATGAGAGGCTAGAGCAGAGGAGGCCAGAGTTGAGGAGGCCAGAGCAGAGGACATCCTGGACCATCAGTTGCGGGACCATCAGTCCCTGACCCATCTGTTGCGGGACCATCTACTGCTGGACCTTCTGAGGCTGGACCAAGCACATATTCTTCACCTCCACCTTAGACAGCACTTGTACCTGGTAGATTTTCAGATGTGCAAATTAGTCAGCTCAGAGCATTATTAGCTGAGTATGACAGTCAAGGACCAATGAGATTTGTCGGATGAGAGATGACATCAGACAGTTTAAGGAGGAGATCAATTCCAGACTCGACTTGATTTCATTTTCCATTAGCCGCTCCGCAGAGTCCCTTGGTACTGAGCTTCAAAAGATTTTTGAAAGGCTGGAAGGGATTGCAGATGGATCTAGAGCTTATCTAGATGCTACTGGACAATTGAAGAAAGATTTAGACCTTGCTGTTGCTCAAGTTGAGAGTTGTCTTGAAGGCTTTAAGAAATCACAAAAGGATGAGATTATGGAAATGATAGGCCATCTGAAGAAAATTGTCTACAAGCATGTTTGATTGACCTTCCATTTCCTACAGTGATACCCTATCTAAGCCTATCCTACCCTAACCTTTTAGAAACCTAAGAGTAGCTTTTCATAGTTTGTATCTTAGGATTTCTAGTTTACTATAATTTGTTAGCTTGTATTCAAGATTTTCTGATTGATATAGTACTTTACTGAGAATGTATTTAGATAGACACATGTAATGCATCTTGAAATGAAATACAATTATCTTTTTATTGCAAATTTGTCTATGACGAGCAATTACAATGAATGAAGTTTACTATCTCTATGATTGAATGAACTAACAACCTCGCTCTGATAACCTACATTATTATTTTTAAACTCACCTTATTGCTGATAACAAAAAAGGGGGAGAGAAAATTGTATATGCATAAAGAAGAGAGCATGAAAGAATATAAGAGAGAATGAAAGAATATAAAATTTGTAAGATTTCAGTATGTTTTAATCAATTGGCATATCTCAAAAAGGGGGAGAGAAATCTATAAATTCTAATTAATTGATCATATTTTAGTTTATTTACATGTACCTTGCATAGGGGGAGTTATTTAATGCAGGGGGAGCTTAACGATTTTCTATGTTAAATGATTTTCTGTGTCAAATCATCTTGATTGCTGTTTATAATAGAACTCAAGTATGTTTTTTAAAGTTCATTTTGAAACTTGACATCAAATTCTCTGTTAAGAAGTTTTAAAGCTTTAACAATGTCTATAACACTTATTTCAAATGAATTTTTAATGCATATACTCAAAGTTTTTGTCATCATCAAAAAGGGGGAGATTGTTGACCCAATTATTGATTTTGATGATTAACAAAACTAATTGAATATAACATTTGAAGTTACTAATGATTTTGGTTTAGTTTTTCAGTTTATGATATGATCAAAATCACAAGAAAAATCAAGTTCTAGTTCGAATCTAATGTCAAGGTAAGATTGTAGACATTAGAGTCGACACATAGAATCGCAGAGTTGACTCCGGAAATCGGCACAGATTTAGAGTCAACACCTAGACTGTTAGAGCCGACTTCAATAGAAAAGACAGAACGATGGTTTTTTCGGTCACGACTTAGAGTCGACTCCTGAACTGTTAGAGTCGACTCCAGAAGATTTTCGTGTCGACCCCAGAAAAGTCAGAGATGACTCCATATCGAGCGGATTGGGGATTTTCGATTTAGAGCCGACTCTAGAAAAGTTAGAGTCGACTCCAGTTTGTTAGAAATGACTCCAGAACTGTCAGAACGTATCTAAACTTTATCTATATCTTTTTAATCCCAACAGCTATTACCCTTTTTGGTTCTAATCCTTCTTACACTTGTTTCTAACAGATAGTTTTTGGCTATTTATGGATTAAGAAGAATCTATAAGAAGAGGTTTTATTGTATCCGAAAAAGAAGATGACAAGCAAGAAAACAAGAGAGAAAAATCAGAAAAACAAGAGTGAAATCCATCAGAAAATCAAAAGAGAAAAGAGAGAAGATTCGAAAGGAAAGATTATACTGATCTCCCAAAAGAAAAGAGAGAGATTTCTAGCATTCCTTGTTCTATTTTGAAGAAATCCCAAAAGAAGAAGCAAGCCCTAGCTTTCTAATCTTCGAAGCTTCAAGAGCATTCTAAAAGAAGATTCGCTCAAGAGAAGAGAAGAAGCAAGCCACCAAGATCTGCAAATCAGGCTTTGATTCCTATCTCTTTATTGTTGTTCTATTATTGTATATTTGCTCATTGGAGGAGCTTTTAAATTTGTAAAAACGTTATTGTTTGCTGGGTCAATCAGAGGATTGATTCCGTTGAGGCTGTTAGCCTTGTGCAAGCTGTTGCTTGTGTTGTAAGGTTGTGTGCTGGCGAGCCTTGAAAACCAGCTGGGTTCGTTGTGCACCCGGGAAAATAATAAGTTTGAGTTGTGAGCTTGCAAAACAACTCTACTATAATCAGATTGATTATAGTGTGGACCCAAGAGGTACTTGGGAGTGGATGTAGGTGTAGGTACACCGAACCACTATAAAACTTCTTGTGTTTGCAGTGATTGTTTCCTTGTCTCTTACTCTCTATCCTTGCACACTCTGTTTTAATTCGTATACATCTAAGTTTTCACTTCCGCTGGGGGATTATTTTTAAAAGGGGTTTAATTTTTGAAAAAACCCAATTCGCCCCCCCTCTTGGGTTTCTATCTGGACCAACATATTTCATTAGAGGGGAGGATATGCATGGCTTTTAGTTAGTTAGAAGGGCATTTGGATTATTTTGTTGAACGAAGGTCATACACATAAATATATTAGGAGACATGTGCCTTATTAACTTTAAAAGCATTGAAATAAAGGATTTCTCTTCTTCTCTTGAATCCGGCATCGTTTATCACTTTTGGCAACTCAATGGCCAGTCGAATTCCTCCTGATGGAGAACTTGGTTGGTCGGCAATCAACCTCTCTTTTCTACACACTCCTAACTAACTAATGCTAGCTATGGCAGTAAGAAACTGTCGATTATGTTCTTAATTAAAGCGATTGTTGACTAGGTTTAAGATTGCAAATAATATCCCGATACTAGGCAAGCTCTGTCAACATCTAAACTTAATCTTTGCTAGAGCGATGGCCTAATCAGAGCCTGATTAAAGTCCTAATTTCTTGCAAATAGAGACTAAGATAATGATGGTTCGACGTCTTACTTCTATGCTTTATGGCTAGTAGCTACTAAACTTTTTAAGAATCATTGATGTTCCTGACTTCCAAGCATGGTCAATGGTCCTCTACATGCTACAAATCCTAGTATGAACCTTAAGAGAAACAAGGCATCTGGCCATTTGTTCGGCTGAAACTATGCATCACCAACAGCCATCCAATAGCTTATCGAGTTTCGAAAAAAAGAAAAGAAACAAGGGGAAGGAGGAAGAGAACTTAGTAGAGTATTGAGAACTAGAGAATAAGTCATGTGTTTCAAAATAAATATCTCTAAAAGGGGACAAGTATCATATCTTTACTATTTCAACATTGCATAAATATATTCTCATTAAAATTCATATAGTCCAACATTATTCATTCATTTATTGAGAAATATATCTTGAATATTTGAAATTGAATATATGAATATTATTCATGCATGATTTTCTATTATAAAAAATGAATATGCATATCTCAAATATATTTGAAATCAAAAAATTATATAAGCATGCCTTTGCATAGATGCACCATTATTCTAAACTTTGGCATATGTATATTATCTATGTATAAAATTTAGGATTTTTGGATTGGTTGAGAAATTGGTTCAAAATAGATATCATATTTGTTCTTTGATCTAGTTATGATTCGAACCTACCCATTAAGGTTGATCATTAGCTACATCTAATTTCAAATCTTGATTCTTTTCAGATCTATACAGTCAGAATTGATCATTAGCACATATTGCTTATTGGCATATTTTTGTTTTCAAGATCTAATCCCTTTTAAATCTAGCAAGTCAAGGTTGATTGCTAGTATATGATCATTGTCATATTTTGTTTCTAGAAGCTAATTTCTTTTGGACGTCGTTATGAGACTAATCGTGGCTATAGTTATCAAAGATTAGAGATGATAGATTTAAAAATGACTATAAAATAGAAAAAAGAAACAAAAAAAGGAAAGACATTAAATATAAAGAAATAGAAAAATGATTGTAAATAATTTTTTAAACAGAGGCATTAAATGTTTTGAAAATGAAGATATATTTTGCTTAATTACTTTATATAAATTTTATTTTGGAATTATGAAATTATTTTATTTGTGAGTGATACATATGCCTACATTTGATATATCTTGATGTGCTTGACCCAACAATAGGTAAATAACCTTACCAAGATGTTAGTTCACTATTCTTCTTGTTTATTTTCAGATAATGAGAACTAGCATGATTGGGACTCTAGATGTGTCTCAAATATTCACAACAATTTGAAACTTTATTACTATTTAAGTTTAGATTAATAGTTAATAGTGCCATTATGTTATCTTTGGATCTATTATTTTGGAAACAATGGCTTTGTAGCTTCATATATTATTGTTATTATGAGTTGAATATTTTATTCTGGATATTAATCTCTATTTGTCAATAGTCGATATTTGTTTATGGATGGATCATAGATGTAATGTTTAGGAAATTAGGTAAGACTAACAATTTTGTCAAATCAATCTTATAGGACATGAGGCCGTCTAAAATGTTGGGAACAAACTGTGATATTTTCTTAAACCAATTAACATTAAAAGTTAAATCACATTACCACTTTATCCTATTGATGTGAGGGCATGTAAGAATATAACAATAAGTTTAATATTTCTGTAGATATTTACTAATCTTTGACATATCTACTATACATGAAAGTGATAATTTCTTTAAAGTTAATATTTTAGGCTTTGAAAGATTTTTCTTATTAAAATCTCTATTGCATGGTCTTCCATTTTCCACATTCCATCACATGGACATAGGTTTCTCATAATCCAATTTATTTTTTAATCAATATTACACAAAAATTTTAGTTATAATATTTCTACATATTATTGTTTCCAATAGACTATTAGAATCTTCTCTTATCTGATATTTTTAACATAATTAATTTCAAACAATGTATCGAAAGCAACTTGAGAAGTTTTTTTTTTACTTAAAAGAAAGATATATAAGCAATATTAAATTTTAAAAATATTAGGTGATTGTTTTTACCATTAGTAGTTGACATTGTTTCGTTTTATGATTTTTAATTAACATAAACATGATAAAATTCATGGTGACAAGCAATTTCATATATGAGAGAATATATTTTATCATTTTACGTTAGAAAATACTGTGTATACTCACAAACACCTTAAAACCTATTTATACATAAATATTATTCATTAAGTTGATATACCAACTTAGTAGGTAATTAATAAAAAATGAAGGCTTCACTAATAAGCATTGGATTTTTCATCGCTTTAACCATGAGATCATAGTAGCCTACCACTTCAATTTCTCATCTCTCTCTCTCTATGGTTGTGGATTTTTTCATTTTCTCTCATCCAATTATTTTTAAAAACCGAGCTCTTAAATATCTTCTCTTTTCACAATGCTACGGATCTTTCTATCATCTTTCTTTTACCAAAAGATTGCAAACATAACAATTGATTGATAATGTATTTAAGTTTCTTTTCTTTATTTTCATGGTTTGGGTTTCTATATTTTTCTCTCTCACTAAAATAGGTTGATCTAATAAACTTAATTCTAACCCCAACCCTAACTCTAATTCATTCTATGGTAATTTTCAAACCTAGTCACATCTCTTGATCAATGATGAGTAAAATATAAATCAATGATGAACAACATTCAGCTCAAATGAAAAGGAAAGGAGGAAGAATGCTTGGAAAGGAGGATGATGAAGCAATAATGGAATTAGAAGAGGAAACTTAATTATTCTTTGTAGCACTCTTTTGCTTAATTAACTACTAATATAGAAGTAGTAGATCAACATGCCACTTTAGCACATATTAATTTCTTACACTGGTATTATAGAATTTTTTATTTTATTCCATCCCATTTGCAATACAACTATTTAATAGACAATTGAAGATTTCAATCTTATTCTCTTTTTAATTTGTGTCTAATTCATATAAAAGTTTATGTAAATTTGATCTATTTTTATAGTATAATAGCTAATTGGTATAACTTCAAATGCTTTTGTAGTTTGAAAAATTCAAGGATAAGGGTGTAATTATTAAAAAAATTGATATCTTAGGGTTGTTTGTGATGTCATTCTCATGATTATTTATTAAACTGCATCTTCATATCTACCTGTTAGACATTCAATGTTTGTTTGAACTACTATATATATTGTGTTTACCATGCTTATTATAGGACCAGCTCCTCATTCTTGTTAACCAACCATCTTATGATTACTTGCTAAACAATTGTTTCATCCTTATTTAAATTATCCCCTCCTGCTTACTTTGTTTCTCATAGGACTGTAATCTTATGCTTACAAATTAGCCATTAAGTGTGCAATAGTTTAATACCTAGCTTGTACCTTATGATAGTTAATCACCAATAAACAAACCAATTATAAAAGGAGGCTCTAGTTCTACATTTAACTCCTCTCTCCCCCTCATTCCGAGTAGTTTTTTAAACGGTGCAAAAAGGCACCGGTTTTAAAACAAAGGGTGGGAACAAAAGTTTTTATCAAAATGGTGTTAAAGTAGAAAACACCATTTGAAATGACGTTTTCTACTTCCACATCATCATTTCCTGGTTCGACCCCGTCAACAGAGTTGCTGACGGGATGACTAGAAATCGCCACTTCAAGTGGCGATTTCAAAGAGGTTGAAATCGCCACTTGAAGTGGCGATTTCTAGTCCAAATAAAATCGCCACTTGAAGTGGCGATTTCAGGGATGAAATCGCCACTTCAAGTGGCGATTTCAATTCAGTTTAAATTGCCACTCCTTCTACATATTTTCTCCCGATCACGATCCCTTCTTAAACGCTCGGAGCCTCCCAGCGATCCTAACCCTCTATTATCTATTATCTTGTTATACCTATTATCAAGATAATAGGTATAACAAGATAATTCTGATTATTATATCTATTATCTTGTTATAGATAATAGATAACAAGATAATATAGATATAACAAGATAATTCTAATTAACAAGATAATAGATATAACAAGATAATTCTAATTAACAAGATAATAGATATAACAAGATAATTCTGATTAACAAGATAATAGATATAACAAGATAATTCTGATTGATACTGAATCATTAACCACCATCTAACCCTCTTTTAATTTGCTAGAAGATTATGCGAAGGGAGGGATTCGTAGCGTTTAAGTCCCCATAGAAAATTAAGTCCGCGAGAAAGTCGTTACTTGGAGTGGTGATTTCGGGATAGAAATCGCTATGGAGAGTTTAACTCAAATGAAATCGCCACATGGAGTGGCGATTTCAACTCAAATGAAATCACCACTTGGAGTGGCGATTTTATTCAATTGAAATCGCCACTCCAAGTGGCGATTTCTACCCAACCCCGCTGACGGGGCCGAGCCAGGAAATGATGACGTGGAGTAGAAAACGTCATTTCAAATGGCGTTTTCTACTTTAACACCATTTTAATAAAATTTTTGGTTTCCATCCCTTTGTTTTAAAACCGGTGCCTTTTGGCACCAGTTTAAAAAACTACTCCCCTCATTCCCCTCATCTTTTTGACGGTATTCTCTCTCCCTGCCTCTTGATCTGGCGATCCCATCCCATGAATCCAGTAAAATGCCAGTAGAATTATCAAAACAGGTACATAAGACCTAACTCTAGGTCAAATTGGATATGAACCTAATTGATAAACTCAGTGCCAAATCACTTCTAATCAGATTTACCCTGTTTACATACGACATTATAGCTTGTGTTTGGGTATGAAACCATTTATCAGATTTTACATACAAATCTCTAAATTTTTTTTTTTTTTTTTTTTGAAAAATGAGGTCAATCAAGCTTCAATGTTCAGACACTCAAAATTGCTATATACAATTGTTTGTGCTTGATAAGCATGTGCTCTTACTTTTATTTACATATACTTCATGTAGAGAGGAGCATTAGGAGTGGATTTACCCAAAATTTCCACAGGTTCGTAAAAGCACCATGGAACCATGGGCGAGAGACTTAAAGGCATTTACTTTATGACAGCAGGAAGATAATTAAGGCTCTAACTTTTTTCTGGAAGAGTGCAATTTTATTGATGCCAATAGATAACCAAATACAATCATGAAAATAGAGGCCGCCATAAACCTAGCATCCTCAAATCTTCAAGGTTTTTTCACAATCAAGGCTCAACAATCAAATTTTCTTCATGAGAGCTGTCCTAAAACACACTCCTTGCAAAGGGCTTCCTGACATAGATGGAATACCTTCCAATAATGGCAAAGCTTCATCTGCAACTCAATATAATATGCTCTTCTTGGTAGTTCCAGCCACTAACAGCAATGCAAGGACTGATGCCCTGAGGCACCTCGAACGAGATATCAATAGTCATTGCCTCACCAGGAACAAGTGAGAAATAGTTGTCAGAATAATGGACAGGAAGGATTCTCGTGTCTTCCCAATTGTCAGAATGATGGACAGGAACGATTTGAGAGTCTTCGCAATCTCTCTGATCTTTCTTTGCAACATGAACAGAAAAATGAAGGAAAAAAGCAACTCCTGAATCGGTGCCATTGATCTCGGCGACACTTGGATGATTGGCTGATCTTGAACACCACAGGCTTTTGCAAATCTTCCTCAAGACACCACCAGCACCACCTTCCTGTTCTTCTGGGACAACTTGCTCAGCTAATTCAACTGAATTTACATCAAAATCATTGTCATCCTTTTTATCATGAACTCTCTTGCAGGTGATGCCTCTGAAGTTCAAGGTTTTAGACATGTTCTGCACATGCAGCTGCACCTTATAGGCTGAACCCATGATGAGAACTTGTGATTTTATCTTCAGTGGCACTTTCGTCGTCCGGTACTGTTCCAACAACTTGTAATCGCTTCCAGGCAGGTGCAACCAATAAAAGTTCCTAGAGAGTATGGCAGTATCTGACAATCTGAAAAGCTTGAGGAGAAGAAAATAAACTGGTTTTGCATTTTTTGACTTTGGATACTTCATTTCAATGATTGGAAGTGTTTTCTTGGGTGGTACCAAGATTTTCTCGGTAACCTTGCAGTAGGGACATGTGCCCTCCAGATCCCATACTGAAACTTCTACTGCTATATTTGAAAGCTCATCTGCTGTGGTATTAACTACCTGGTAAAACAGAACATTTATTAAATTTCTTTGAAGTTGAAAGACATCATGGTATGTTGATAACATGCTATGAAAGTATGGATTATTGTTGTCTACTGTACCTCCACAAAGTAAGTGGCAAGATTGAGCTGGACATGAACTGGTTCAGCAGCACAGCGGCAACCATAGAAACCCGCAGTCTGGTCATGAAGATGGTCATAAAACTGACCTCGGAGGCCTGTCCAAGGATTCTGTGTCTTCCAAATTAGAAAACCTGTGAATTTGGTCCACATTCGAGAAGTCCAACCCTCTATTAGAGCTCTATATTGGATATAGTTGACAAGCTGTGCCTGAAAAGGTGTATAAATGCAGCAAAATGAGTTACTACAAGGGAAAGAATTAGGCTTCAGCATTCAGCTTACCTTCTCACAAAAATCATCCAGGTTCTTTGGGTGCCCATACAATTCAATCTGATCATGGACCTTCCCTGGCTTTGAGTATGGAATGTATTTATGGTACTCCCACATAGGGTTTGGAATTTCTTCAATATATCCATCAGATTGCTTCTTGAACAGTGGGATCTGCCATCCTTCTTGAGGCATTGTTGCTCTAATTGTAGCTGCAACTGGCATCCCCACAGAGCCAACCTCTGGGTTGAACCCATATTTATAGAAATCATCTTTAAAGAAATCTTCTGGATTTGGATTTCATAAGGGCCATCTGTAAAATTACCTTCTCCATCTGCAAATCCATCCCATAATGATCCTTGAACATAAGCACGAGTCCCATCAAGATACTGACTTGGGTCATCTGAATCTTGTGGCAAATCCTCCCCTAGTGCAATATATCCAACACCGGACATAAATAAGGGATGGAGCTTCAAATCATTGTTAAGAGCTGCATTGATGTCTTTTGGTGGGACTTGCTCATTGCCACCTACCCAAAGAGCAAGACTGGCATGATTTCTAAGGAGCTTGACAGTGTCCCTTGCACATAGCATGAAAAGGTCATGATCCAGTGGCCCATTGGGATTTGACACTGGGTCTCCTCGTCCATCAACATCTCCTGTTATCCAAAACTCTTGCCACACCTACAAGTTAAAGGCATGTCTCTGATAAATTCCAAGTGATGTTAATGTCACAATATCCATGAATAATCCAAATATATGCATTCATTTAACCAAAAAATGGATGAATTGTATCAGAGATTAGGTGGCAAGATAGTATTTATATGTAATGTTTATTGCTCAAGATTTACAACATGAAGAAAGTACAGAAAAGGCCTGTTGGGATGCTGGAACGGTTTATCGTTGGATAAAATCTGCCTATGACATTCTGTTCAGAAAATATATTAATCACCAAAAAAGATTGAGAGATCAGAAAAACTTCAGAACCAACTTTGCAAGTTATCCAGGGATGAGATAAATCACGTATGCATCAGAAACATGTGTCCAGACTTTTAGAAGTGAAATGATCAGCAACCTCCCAACTCTATTGGAACTCTCTTTCAAAATTACCGTTTTGAATTCATTAAACTTCTCAGTTTGCAGATAATATCTGGCATTAAGTTTCATCAATGAAACTGAGAGTCTTTCAGTTGTTTCCTCTCCATGCAATTCATTACCATAAGAATGTTTGTACACCTTACGCGATGCCATTAAGTTTTTCATGGAGTTATAGATTGACTGTTTATTACCAGGTTCTTAGGAGATGACCAGTGTGATGACTTGGCCCGACCTCAGTCTCGGCTTGGCCGAATTGACCCAATAGGAGGCCGAGTCCAGGCACCCAGGCTCTCTCAAGTGACCTTAACAGGTTGTTAGTCTATTGAATGGCTGGGTCTGGCCATTTCTGCGATGCTTGGGCTTTGTCGTTGTGTTAAAGCAGTGTGGAGAGGCTGAACTCCACTCCAATCTCATCAATCATAAATCAAAACTACTGCTGATCCAATCACCATTGCATCACCGATCCATCTCTCCTACTCTAAGTAATCCCTACCTTTGCCGCCCTTGGCTAAGCCACCATCACTCGTCGCCATATCCCCGACCCTTCCCTACTGGTTGTGGCAGATTGTCAAAGTTCCAAGGTGAGATGTCAAGCCATTTTCCTGTTTTATTCTCCTGTCTATTTTTTGTTTGGTGCTAATGTCGCCAACTAGGACCAGAGTTGAGATTGGTCAGCTAGCGAGGACCTTGGTCCTGCCATCTCTCTACCTATCCCAGTTTCCTTTCTCCTACTCTCTATTTTTCCACCAGTGAAAAGCCTCCCCTATTGCTGGAAATTGGGGAGGGTTTCAGATTCAGTGTTTGCCATGGGTGATGTTGCAGCTCAATTCCCAAACCATTGGGGATCTTCTCCCTTCTCACTTGACCTCTCTCTTTATTTATCTCTCACTCTCGCTTTATTGGAGGCAGCCGCCAGCCAGCTATTATTGGCCTAGGGGGGCTCCCTTATTTCCACAACAAGGGTATCCCCTCTTTGTTCCATAGTGGGCAAGGCCCTATAGCAGGGACCCTAAGCACCAAGAGCTCTGCTCGTTATCTCTAATTTCCCTCCTTGTCTACTGAGGGGATGGCATAGGGCCATCTCCTATTAACCGTGAGCCCCTCAATTCTCTTGTTTATCCCCTATTAAACTCTTTTTCCATATTCTCCTTCTTGGAGCACTAATATGACACACAAGTCTTCTTGTCTTTATAGCATGTCTTTATGGTGCAAGCACTAACTTTAAATGAAATTTTATCATCTAAATCCTGTTCTGATTCATATATCTAAATTATGAATAATTTGAACTACATAAGTAGGTAACAGTCAAGGCAAAGAGAAGGCTAGTCTAGAGCCCACATTTCTACAATCATTATAAGTGAGGCCCTAGTCTTTTATTTTAATTCCACAATAGATAGCATTGAGTATGGTCACGCCAACATGAGCTTAGACCAAAGATTAGGGTAACCAATGAGGATTTTGGAATAAGAAAATAGAAAATAAATATACTATTTAATTGAGAATTTCAGGAATTTTAGGAATTACTCTCGTATTGGTGTATTTTTACTTTAGAATATTAGGTGCTAGGAGATTGTCAAGTGATTGAAACAAACAATGGTATTGTTCATCATAGGTAAGTACTCTTACTCTAGTTAGATGATGACAACAACAAAGCCTTAATCCCAAATTAATTCGAATTGAATCCTTTTTCTTCATTCAACTCAATTTTGAGTTATATCTTCTGTAAGATGTGAAGATTTTAAACCTTTCTTTATCACTTCCTCTAATGTAATTTTTAGTTTACCTCTACCTCTTTTTCCTTCTATATTATCAAATCATTCCGCATTGCTGTATCTCCATATCTACATTATATATGTCCAAACCATTTAAGTCATCCTTTCCTCAATTTATCCTCAATTGGTTCTACCTTCACTTTTTTTCAAATAATTTCATTTCTTATTTTATCTTTTTTTTTTTATCAATCTCAACATTCTCATCTCAGTCACATTCATCTTATGTACATATAATTTTCTAACTGTCCAACCTGCTATATCATAAAGCATAACCAATCTTATAGCTCAACTCAACTCAACTCATCTAAGCTTTTTTCCAACTACATGGGGTCGGCTACATGAATCTGCTTCCTCCACTCTGCTCTATTCAGGACCAAGTCGACATTTAAATTACAAATAGTTATATCTTTTTTAATTATTTATGCCCATATTAGTTTAGGTCTACCTCTATCCTTACCATGAATTGTTAAAAGATCACTCTTTCTAACTGGAGCATCTAAAGGTCTACATTGTATATGTCCAAACCATCGTAATCGATTTTCTCTTATTTTATCTTCAATTGGGCTACTCCTATCATTTCTCTTATATATTTATTTCTAATTCTATCTTTTAAAGTTTTACCACATATGCATCTTAACATACGCATTTCTGTTACACTTAATTTATTCACATGTTGTTTCAATATTGCCCAACACTCTGTTCCATATAGCATAGCTAGCCTAATAGCAGTTTTATAGAATTTTTCTTTCAATTTCACCTATTTCACCTTCTTACTGGATAATTGATCCCAAATACCTAAATTTTTCACTCCTTGATATCTCTTGGCTTGCAATCTTCACTATTTCTTCATTTGTATTTCTACTCCCACTAAAATTACATTTCATGTCTTCAGTTTTAGTTCTACTAATCTTAAAACCTTTAGATTCTAAAGCCTCTCTCCAAATCTCTAGCTTAGCATTTACTCCAGATTTAGTTTCATCAATCAACACATATCATCTGCAAATAACATACACCATGAGATATTATTTTGAATATGTTTGGTTAATTCATCCATAACTAATACAAAAAGATACGGACTTAAGGCAGATCCTTAATGTAAACCTACAATAATTGAAAACTCACTAGTTTCTCTTATTGTTGTTTTAACAATAGTTATTGCTCTATCATACATATCTTTCAATTCTATGTACCTTTTAGTAACTCCTTTTTTCTCTAAAACCCACCATACTATTTCTCTAGGTACTTTATTATATGCTTTCTTTAAATTAATAAAGACCATATGAAGGTCTTTTTTCTTTTCTCTATATCTTTCCATAAATTTTCTTAATAAATAAATAGCTTCCATAGTCGATCTTTCAGGGATAAATCCAAATTGATTATTTGACACCAAAGTTTCAGCTCTTAATCAATTTTCTATTACTCTCTCCTATAATTTCATTGTATGACTTATTAGCTTAATCCCTCTATAATTTGCACAGTTTTAAATATCTCCTTTATTTTTGTATACGGATATTAATATGCTTTTTCTTCAATCATCCGGCATTCTTTTAGTTGTTACAATCCTCTTAAATAAATTGGTTAACCACATGACTCTAATTTCTCCTAAGCCTTTCCAAACCTCAATAAGGATCGCTCTGGTCCTAATGCCTTTGCATTTTTTATTTTACTCAAAGCCTTTTTAACCTCAAGCATGCTAAATCTACGAAAAAAATTTATGCTCATTTGTTACTCCTAGGTTATCACATCCTTCTATCCTTAAATTTATCAAATTATTTTTATTTAATAATTTTAAAAATAACTTTTTCATCGTTCTTTTATCTCTTCTTCTTTTACTAAGACTTTTTCATCTTCATACTTAATACATTTAATATAGTCAAGATCTTATAGCTATTTTATAAAATTTTTCTTTTAACTTGATAAGTACTATACCATTATATAATATTTTTTTTGTACTTCTGCATTTCATCCAATCTGCTTTAATCCTATAGACAACATCATCCTTAATCTCTTATTTGTTATGAATAATTGATCCTAAATATAAAAAATGATCACTTTTAAGAACTTAATGATTCTCAATTTTTATTTTATATTCATCTCTATTAAATAAAATAATATTTAAAAATATATGTAATATGAATTCTTAGTTAGGCTATGTTCTAGACCTTGCCTATAAGGGTTAAATGTAAGCATATGTTCAATGAACCCACTTTGCAGGAGTTAAATGCAATACAGTGGACTTATTTCATAGAGGTTATATGCGATACAATGATCTGATTTCACAGAAGTTAAATGTAGTACTATGTTCAGTGGCCCTAACACATGAATTATATATGGCTATGGTCTTATATGACTGACGAGTCATAGTTTTAAAATATAGTTAAAACTTGCTTATCAAAATTAAAAAGAAATATTGCATAGGGAATTATACTATAATATGTGTTTTTATGTCTTTCTGAAATTTTTTAATCATGAAATATATGAAATTATGTATCCATTGAGTTCTTTGAACAATATATATGTTTGATATGAAATTCTTATATAACATTATAACTAGTTTACTCTTGAAATTGTAAATTAGTTATACTAATGCATTATAGCAAGAATTTTGGTTAAAGTGTTCATGGTTGAACTTACTTGATCCATTCTAGCAAGAATTTGGTTTCTTATTGAGCTCTAGGCTCACTCTTTGATTTTATTTTTATAGAACCTGAAGCATATAGATTCATGTAGCTGACCCTATGTAATTGAGAAAAGGCTTAAATGAGTTGAGAACCTGAAGCATATGAGGGTATGAGTAGAAAATTAGAACGAGCTTCTAGAATAATAGAGTTGTTTTATCCCATATGATCTGTAGAACTTTCTGGATACTTGTTAGTCTTTTATGAACCTCTAAACTCTTTGAAATAGTCATGAGAATAGTTGTTTGAAATTGGTTTATTTCTAATAAAATCTTGATATTTGTGTTTATGCTCCTATTGCTGAGTTATGTTTCATTTTATTGTGTAATTTAAGTTAGAAAGGTTATTGCCTTGTATGTGGCAGGTTGTCACATTCGTCAACTTGAGTTTTGGTTCAGGGGTGTCACAATCAGCCTTCTAGTATTTCACATTCAAAAATTCATTTTTACCCTGTTTTTCATAGCTGCTGAGAGGAAAGCTAGTCCACTTAAGTGAAAACTGTCCATGACTGGTTGCCTAACAAATGGGGTATCACAGACGATGCTGGTACTGGTCATTATATGGTATGATATGCATATTATTATGCCCTACCATAAATACACCTGAATTGCCTTAACATTAAATGATGAGCAACAAAACCAAAGCTATGCAGATGCTGACATAAACTAAGAACTACTGCATTTGTGTGTGGGCTACATTCAATTGTATTATATAGTTAAGGGCAGTCATAATTTGAATGAAGACATGAGTTTTCATCCATCTATTAAACTAGCATCCTGTGGCATACTAAATAGACATGGTCACTGATAATAAACAGGTTCTAAACATCCTAATTGCACTATATGCAGTCTAGAATATTTTAAGGTTAACATATAGAACAAAATTTTAATGCAGCAATTAACAACCAAGTAGAATATTATTAACAAATAGTACAAGTTCAGCACAAAATGATTCTATGCTGTTGAGCATCAGCCAATAGCATATTGCAACATTATACTGTGATAAAGACCACTCCTATAAGTAAAGAAACTGATACTGTTGGTTGATGACAGGGTCCTCATGTGCACTGCTAACTACTTAAGTGCATAGTTACCACAGAAATCACATGGATATTCAAAAGGCTAACTTAAATCATAGAGTGGCTGGCTTTAAACTATCAAAACTACTTATTGACACAGTTGTATCTCAAATTTAATCTCAATGATGAGAATCTACAATTGTTGCTGACCCCTCCATAGAGGAGTAACAGATAAAAGAGAAGAAATAAGTGAAAAAATTAAAGAAAGAGAGGTGTCTGCCCATAATAGTGTTAGTCCATTTACTTAGTTGATCTGTCCACATGGCCAGAAAACCATATTTCTTTGGTCTGGCCAATCACTATAAATCTTTTACAACTTTAAAAATAATTTAACGGTCAAGACGCCATAGATATGATCCAAATGATGACAAAAATGTCACATGGTAGCTCATACACCTATTAAATAAGTATGAACATGAACATATATGATTAATCAACAAAAAATACTATATTTTATCAATAAATAGTAACATTGAATTTAGACAATCAGGGTTGCAGCCATGAAGTAAAACTGTAGGAAATCTTGGATGAGCAATCTTAGAAGGATTTTTAGGAAAGTTTAGTGAAGAAAATCAGGATCAATAATCTGGAGAAATTCATGGTCAATAATCTTTCCAAGTTTAGTGGAAGAAATCAAGGTAAATAATCTTTCCAAGTTTAGTGAAGGAAATCAGGATCAATAATCTGGAGAAAATCAGGGTCAATAATCTATCCCTAAAGTTAAAGAAATTAGCTATTTTTTTTTTCTTATTTAGTGTAATAGAAAGTTGTATATATAGAGTAGAATGAATTATAAATTTTTTCATACAGATATAATAAAATTCTCAAAACTTTATTCCACATGGTATCAAAGTCCTAGGGTTTCACACCTCTAGAATTTTTTTTGTCCTTCATTGTCAAGTTTTTGCCTGCTCTTTCTCGGCCTTCATTACTGACTTATTGATGGCCTTCATCGCCGATTCAACCTCCCTCTATTCCAGCCTTAATCGTTGGTTTCTTCATCATTTCTTCAGCCTTCATCGCTGATTTTTTCATCTTTATTCCCAACTATTGTTTGATCCTTTTTCAACCATGATGGATGCTACAACTTCAACACCATAACCTCAATTATCTTCAACTGTGAAGGAAATTGAGATACTTAAAGGATTGTTTGGAACTATTGAAAAATCGGCAACAAATAGTAATCCTCAGCCGATGAATCAGCGTATGTGTTTATTCAAGCTTTCGGGTAAGGCTCTAATCTCTCTTGAATTAAATGCTCCAAGTAATGAATTTAGGAATGCCTGGATACTTGACTCCGGTGCTACAGACCATATAACCCATATTTCAAATAAATTTAAAACCTATATTCCTTATCCTAGCAATAAAAAGATTGTTGTTGCTGATGATTTTACAACCACAATAATAAGAGTAGGAGATGTCCAAATTACCCTAGAATTTGTTCTTAAAAATGTTCATGTTCCTTAATTATCCATAAATTTGGTTTTCATACAAAATCTTACCAAAGATCTAAATGGCTCTGCTATATTCAATGCTTTTTATTGTGAATTTCGGAACTAGGTTTCAGGAAGGTGGATTAGACTTGGTATGGAGCATAATGGACTCTATTACTTAGATACATTAAGTCAACTGGAATTGAATAAATATGCTTTATCTAGCTCGTCTTTCTCTTCCAATAAAGATGTCATTTGGTAACATCATAGGCGTTTAGGCCATGTGTCTTATCCAGCATTAAAACTAATGTTTCCCACTTTATTCAAGGGATTTGATATTTAATCTTTTCATTGTAATGTTTGTGAGTATGCAAAATACACTCGTGTACCATTTCCAATCAATAATAAAGATATTCTTTTCCTTTCTTCTTAATCCGTAGTGATATTTGGGGACAATTAACTATTTCAAACATCTCAGGATCTAAGTGGTTTGTGACATTTATTGGTGATTGTACAAGAGTCTCTTGGATCTATTTACTCAAAAATAAATCTAATGTGAGTCATATTTTTCCTATCTTTCATCCAATGATTCAAAATCAATTTGGTACCAAGATAAAGAACTTTCACTCAGATAATGCTCATGATTACTTTAATTAGACATTGACCTCTTATTTTCAAAAAGAAAGGATCTATAATTGATCTGATAGTTTACACAGATGCGGACTTCGCACGATCTTCAGTCGATAGGCGGTCAACATCAGGCTATTGCACCTTTCTTGAAGGAAACTTAGTATTTTGGAGAAGAAAAAAATAGAATATAGTAACAAGGTCAAGTATAGAAGCCGAGTTCAAAGTTATGGCAGCAGGAGTATGTGAATTACTGCGGATCAAAATTATTTTGAAGGACATGAAGATTCAATGGAGCAGACCTATGGGACTATACTGTGATAACAAATCAGCTATAAGTATAGCTCACAACCCAGTGCAACATGATCGGACAAAACACATAGAGATAGACATACACTTCATTAAAGAGAAGTTAGATAGTGGACTGATTTGTACTCCGTAAGTACCGACAAGACTTCAACTAGCAAATGTGATGACAAAAGGGTTGTATAACATGTTTCATGAGAATATTAGTAAGCTAGAAATGGAAGACCTATATTCACCAGTTTGAGGGGGAGTGTAAGAAATCTCGGATGAGCAATCTTAGAAGAATTTTTAGGAAAGTTTAGTGAAGAAAATCAGGATCAATAATCTGAAGAAAATCATGGTTAATAATCTTTCCAAGTTTAGTGAAAGAAATCAAGGTCAATAATCTTTTCAAGTTTAGTGGAGGAAATAAGGATCAATAATCTATTTCTAAAGTTAAGGAAATTAGCTAAAATTTTTTTCTTATTTAGTGTAATAGAAAGTTGTATATATAGAGTAGAATGAATTGTAAATTTTTCATATAGATATAATAAAATTCTCAAGCCTTTTTTTCACAAAAACAATGATATGGTTGACTGCCACAAAAATGAGAAGAATGATCAAAACAGACTGGAATATTGCACTACAACGTTGCAGGACAAACCATCATTGGATTATTGAAGCCAACCTCGTTATCGCCTAAAGTTGCTAAAGTCAAAAAGAACATGATTTGTTATCATGTTATGATAAGAAGTAGACCAAGCCCTAGCAATTTGCAATAGCAACTTAAGAAGCAGTGGTTAGTAGGCTTGTCTAACCATCCCTTCACTACTATCTCTTTCCCACTGTCTCACACACTTATACTGATGGGTGAATGGGAATGCATGGTAGTGTGTCTCTCTTGTTTTGTCGTTCAACAGCTGGTTAGCTATTTTCATTATATGCTGCTTTCTCTTTTCCCTTATTTCTCCCTATGTAAATTTTGTGGTCATAAAGCAAATCACTGTATCATCTAGACCATTAGCTAATCTTAACCTGCCATTTGCTCTCCTATAAACATTTCAACAACAATGATCAGAAAACAAATCAATGAGAATGTTGTGCTTTATACTTATGGTAAAGGGGAAATTAGCATATTTTTATAAATTTGCTACATAATGTAGATTTTGCTAATTGGATCTTATAAAGCACATATAAACTCAAAATATTACCAAAGATTGCAAATTATTTAGTGTTGTAAATGATGAAGATGAGATTTTCCTTGGTGCACGTGCAGGTATTTCAATTTAGTTAGTTTTTTTACTTTGATTAGGACAGGTAGTATGAACAGAACATAAACCCAATGTTTTTCCGGTAGTATGAAGAAAAGCCCAATGTTTTTCTGGTAGTGTAAGAAAAACCCAATGTTTTTCTTAGGAAGTAGGAGCTTGTCGATGACACTTTATTTATAGCCCTCTCATATTAGAGGTCAAGAAATAGGTAACACAAAAATATGATGGAAGTTCAGGTTTATGCAAGGAAGAAAATATATAAGCCATTTTTTTGCACTCACACAAAGACATTAACAGAATTCCCTTGATCTAGGCCAAAGTAGAATGTAGAACTATTGAGTACTAACTATTTATATTACCAGCAAACCGTAGATATCACAGTAGTGATAGAATTCTGGTCTTTCTGCCAATCCACCACCCCAGCAGCGAAGCATGTTGAAGTTCATGTCTGCATGAAATTTTATATCTTCCATGTACCGTTTCTTTGAAAGTCGCAGCAACCCATCTGATAGTATCCAATTGCCCCCACGGATGAAAACACATTGACCATTCACCTTGAACAATCTGAAATATAGGGATATTGGTCAATATATATTAGCTGATCCAAAAACTTATATAACCATTGATGAACCACAGATAGAGATCAGGATGTAAAAAATTACCTTCCACCAGTGGTGCTATCTATTGTGCTCTCAATCTTACGGAATCCAAATTGATGGCTCCATGAATCAGACTCCCCAAATCCCTTTACATCAACTGTAATTCCAACATTGTATAGAGATTGCTTACCCATGCCATTTGGCCACCACAAATCGGGTTTATAAAAGAAAAGCTGGAAATTTGTGATTCAATAGTAATGTTAGAAAGTATGAAAAAGCATTCAGAATAAAAGGGGTGGGTGAAAAGTGAAAAAATGTACTTCTCATACAAGATCCAAAATCAGTGCAAGGATACTAGATACATGATGGCAAAGACGATAAAACTTTAATCCCAAACTAGTTGGGGTTAGCTACATGAATCATTTTCTCTATTCTACTCAGTTTTGAGTCATGTAGGGATACTAGATACATGACATTTCACAAAATTATTTTTAGACAGTCATCCTTAACCAAACTCGAAATAGAATTGCACTTCTGATATCATTATGGTGGGATGAATTCATTGTTGAAAAATTTCAACTCCCACCAATACACAGAATCTGCATTCGTAAAATTTGATAAGAAGCTAAACTATTTGACTTGTATCTGACTTGCTGGTACATACCCAACCTGAATTCTTCCAGGTTGATGTGAGAATTCAAGTGCCACTGATATAGAATTGTAAGCAATGCTACATGGACATGAGAACATGTTCATACTATGGACATGAGAACATGTTCATACTATATAGATGGGCTTGCTGAATTCTTCCAGGTTGATGTGAGAATTCAAGTGCCACTGATATAGAATTGTAAGCAATGCTACATGGACATGAGAACATGTTCATACTATATAGATGGGCTTGTGAATATGTATAAATGTACGTATATCTCAAAAAAGTTGTCAGATCAATTGCTTTTAATTGGATAGAATTTACAACTTTGCAAATTGTGATGTTATTAGACTTGAAAACTTCAAGGAGTACCATGAGGCATCCAGATGTCCAGGTGTCTCCAGCATCAGAAATCAGAGTTTTGATCTATCCTAGTAGTATTGATTCTACAGAGAAACTTCTCTTAGTTCAACTTCTTTTCCCTTTTTCACCAGATTACTTAAAAATATATGCTTTTCCTCTCAGAAGTAGAAATAGCATCCCTTATTTTGCTTGGGATCCATGATAAAAATACAATTAATGGTGCAGCTCCAACTTGTCAGGATTTTATTTTACTGTGATGAAGAACATCCCCACATCTTGAATGCTATACTAATTTCCACCCAGTTCACTACTCAAAAGGTGTCCCTCTAGCAGGCTCAGCTGGAATGATGTTGAGCATGCACACTGGGCTTTGGAAAATGGAACAGATGCATACCTGACAAGACTAGCAAAGTCAGCATGGGTCATCATAGATCATACCTTATCTTATAAAGTACAAATTCTCCTCTTAAAAATATTCTTTTAATTTTCCTTAATTTCATTATTTAGGATACTCAGGTGCTATTGATCAAGAGACAATTCTATTTGCTCTCAAATAAGCAAAGAACTCTTACAAGGAATTCTTTCAGGATTTATCAATTTTTCCACAACTTCATCCCTGTATGCAATCCATAACAAGGGACTAGGCTTGCAATTCATTAGTAAATCAAAGCAAAACTGGGGCTAAGGATCTACCTGAATCCAACCTGTGCTAAGTCAATGCTCAGATCTACTCACAACCATCTTGTTATTCATTGGCCTGCACACATTAATTATACTATTTTTAGTATGTTAATGGCTCAATCTACCTTCCAGGTTACGGGCAACTTGGTCATCTTGCATTGCAAGCAAGACCTACAAGTTGGCAAGGGCTCCATCTTGAAGAAGTCACGTGGGACATCCTTCATAAACCTGCTTATATAATGGGCACCTTACTTTACAACCCAATTTGACGTGTCAAACATAGATTGGATTTGCATTGATCCTTTCTTTTACTTAGCCAATAAATCTAATCCCAATTATGGCATTCATATCTAGAAACATGATCATCATCACACTTGATATTAAGTACCCTCACGTATGCATATTTGTATGCATGCATGCATTTATATATAGAGATATATACATATATATAGACATACCCTAGATAAATACATCAGTCACTTCTGTCGGCCAAATTTATTAGTGTTAAACCTTTAATAATGATATTAATAACTCAGTCAAAGCTTGTTCATTGAAGTTGATGATTTTCAAGCTTTGGTAATTGCAACATTTCAACATCACAAACTTAGGCCTCTACCTGAGTTAACAGTGTATTACAAATTACATCTATCTTATACAAGATTGCATCATATGATACCAGCTAGTACCTAGGACACAATTAAGACATCAAATTGTCCAATTGGGCCATTTCCATTGATTCCAGAATATGAGGTTTTAAAAGTAAATTCTAAAATTGCCCTAGGCAATGAAATTTCAAAAGCCTTGTATGATGCTCATGAATAATTCTAATGAAATGAAATGCGATTAAAGCCATGTCTTATATAAAAATACATAGGAGTTGAACTATATTTTTCAACAGAACTATAGTTTTTGACATATTAATACACTCCTAAATTTAATTATGTATTATTTCGGTTGCTTGTTTTAGGCTTTATGAAGATGGATTGCTTCATTAGTACAATTTATTGTACTGTCAATTCACCATGCTATTCCAATGACCATAGACCTGAAAGTATCTCATCCTCCAATTATTGATGTTCAAACCTCCCAAAATACCATGCTTGTTGTTTGAGGCTTCAATCTCACAACCATTGTTGCTCTCTTCAGAAACCAGAGCTTGCAAATGGCATTTGATGATACAGAAGATATCTTTACACATGAAAATAGGAAGCATAATTTCAACAAATGCTTTTTATAGATGGGAGTAGGTAGTAATCTACATGGAAGTCCTTTCATTGCTTGGAAAACAAGCAAAGCACAGGGAGAGATAAAAAATGCATTTGATACCTCAAGCCAGATAGTCTTCTGGTTGTAATAGGCTTCCCTTTTTTTTTTTTTTTCTTTTTTTTTCCTGAAGACAATGCAAGCCCATTAACAAGAATATTACTAGACAGATAAGAAAAAGAAACAGATCCATCTTATCTACAGAGTGGTCAAACAATCCTGAAAATTTATTTAGGATGTGAAGGAGGAAGATTTCTTGCTAGCAAAGGCAACTACTGATAAACCTAACAACTCTATAGCAGCAAAGAGATGCTGGTTACCAATATAGCACTTAAATAGTTTGGCCCCTTGTATCTATAGAAGATCCATTTAATATGGGTAGGTTTCCAGCAACAGGAAAAATGTGTCCTATCAAAATTGTTTGAACTTTATTCTTGCTTCTGCTCCCTAGTGATCAAGGTATGCTAAACCGTATTGAACTGCCCGGTACAAGGCGCATCAAACCATACCGGTGCAGAACTAACACGGTTCATTATTTTGAAATGGTATAGGGAGGGTACCATCCTAAGCTGTCCTATATAGCCTAGAATCATCTCGTACCAACCTCATACTAACTACGTACTGTACCGAACCGCCCTATACTGTACCGAACCATCCGGTTTGGCTCAATATGGAGTGGTTTATGGTTTGAAATCTTTCACTTTACCTAACTGGTATGTTGTTAATTCGGTATGGATGATGGTACGCTGTTGATCTAATGCAGTATGCCCCGCACCAAATCGTACTAGTCCAGTATCGAAATGGTCCCGGTTCTTGGTACAATGAACCTTGTTAGTGATCATGAAGGTAGCTCTAGATTGCATGTTTTATTCATTCTTGGAAATCACAGTATTTTTTCTTATTCATATGAAAGAGTGCAATGTCATTATCTATATTTCTCTTGTAATGTGCAGCCAAGGCCTTTATCTCGCATACAAGTTGTTACAGATACAACACTAGATGCTTGTCTATAAACTTCACCTCAAAAGGATTTAAGTTATATAATGTGCATGCATATGAGATAAACTCTTTTTCAATCCATCATTAGGGATAACATTGACAAAATACTCAAATATCTGTTTCTACTTTTGGAAGCTGATCTCCTTTATCAGGGCTTCATTGTAGATGCAATTCCTTCCAACTCCTAGCAATAACTGTTAAGAGATCTTTAAAGCATGCTATGTTCCTTGATATCAGCATCTTGTCTGTGGAAATAATCTATCCCTGAAAGATTTTTTCCATAAATAGTGCTTACTTTGCAGTGCTAACTCTTAAGAAACAAGATATTTGCTTTCTTTTGGTCTACAATGAAGTAAGTTGAGATAAGACTATTGTACATTGCTGTCCCAACTCCCAATTATCGGAAGATGGCTCACCAAATTCATATTCCACTTTACCAGAATTGTAGTACAAATGTGCTGTCTTAAAACATTTTCCCGAATACATGAACTGTGATGCACTCTTTGACCATTCTATTATAGTATTGTCTAAGGCTGCTATCTGGTTCTCTGATTTGATTAATCAACCCAAAAAATGAGTTATCAGCTTGTATGCACTAAATGAGACTGCCATTTCTTGTACTTAACTCATAGCTTACCTGGCATGTTGAGCTTTCTACTGGCTGCTTCTATAACTATCGACCTCTACTGCCCTTCCTTTTTCCTATTGCCGGGTTCAGTAGCCTGCCCTAACTAAAAGGTAGATAGGCAGGCTTTGAAAATGCCATACTTGCACCTTATTGATGATGAGAAAAAGCCCCATAAGTAGAGGAGTAGCCTTGAGTTCCCAATAGTTATGAATTATGACCTTCTCTTTGTTTCCTGCCTCACCCGAACCATTATTGATAATTTGATATGATGCAGCTAGCTGATTCTTGGAAGGGGGGGAATGACCCTCAATATTGTTCCAAATTGTTTATACAATATGACATTGACTTAGTAGCAATCGTACTCAAGCAGTCTGCTCTACTACATCCATGTAAGTCCAGATAATAACATTTGTGACTCATGTCTCTTGAGGGAAAAAACTGTGACTAGATATCCTATACAGTCATCAAAATCATGAAATTGGCTATCTACACTAATTTTTTTGCACTGGCAAACCTGAATCATTAAGACAGTTCAGATTCCCAAGTGAAGAAACATATTGTTTCACAAATAGATATCTTTGACAAGGTTCTTGAAACCTTGGGTTAACTAACAGTCAAACACAACTATGCAAGGGTTCAAGTCCTCCTATGGAGGAACATCCTAAGTCAGTACACTACTGGTCAGACCAAAATAACCATTGAAAACAATAACAAAGAGAACAAAAAAAATAAATAAATTAAATATGATGACCTAAGAAACAAGACTGTGCCAAGTGTTGGGATGCAATGGCCCTGGTCCATTTTGAGGTCTGGGATACACCACAGGACATCTATCCAGTAAGGCATTTAAGAAGATATAAGATACTCACAGGAGGAAGTGTGTACTGAAGGAGTGTTCCGGGAGGAATTGACAGCTCATGAGTCTGAAGATGCTCAATCAAGGAGATGTTTCCCTCTAGTTCAGTTGTCACAAGGAGAGTCACTGAGCACTGAGCAAGCCATGAACTCTTATTTTCTAGTTCAAGAGTGGCATGAAGATATGCACTCCTAAAGTCATCGAAGAATGATGAAACCAGGTGAGGATCAGATATCTTCACTGGCTGCATTCATAAAAAGAATGAATATATGTCATTGATATGTAATTAGTTGGATGTCATGGGAATTGCATGTGCAGATTGCATCTTAGAGTGAATGTATTGCACTAAATGGGAATGATACTAAGAGTTCTGCTTTTCTGCAATAAGCTACAATCAAATTTTGGTTGCTGCCAACTGTACTTGTCTTTATAGCAATCAACTTTGTTTGCTAAAACTAAATGAATGGTAATCGTATTCCTTTTGAAGAGAGATTGGTGATCATATCTGACCCATAGCTTAAGAATGTTTCTTACAATAATAATATTGTTGCCAAATGCCTATTAAATGGACTGAAAAGAGTAAACATGGATTACAATGTGCAAGAACATGCACGTGCACAAATAGAAATCAACATCCAGGGATAGCTTTCAATTATAAGTTGTAAAAAATTATATAATCTGATTAATAAAATATCAATACTATTCATGAAATATAAAATGATATTATTATATTATTATTTAGCTCACAAAATAATATTTTAAATAAAATATCTTACACTATTATCTTGCTATTATTGTCTATCATTTCTTATTAACAAGGTTCATATAGAGTTTAATTGCTTAATGGTCAATAAAAAAGTTCGACTAATTAATGAAAGTCCAAGATTTTCAAAATGGCATCACCAATGCACAATAGCCATTGCCTGACAGCATTGCAAATAGGAAGCAGTTACCAACTATCATTTAGCTAGAATATTCACAATACCATGGAACAAGTGTGACATCTATATTTAACACTATCAGTTTCTAACTAATTATTAGTATAATTTTTGTTAATATTTTGAATATAAAATGTCAACTTTAATAATAAATGATACTTTGTAAACATTAAAACTCCATGATTTTATATTTTTTTATCATAAGTTCGCTTTCATTATTATAGCATTAAAAATAGTAACAAAAAAAACTTTGTTTTCCATTTATTCCTTCCCTATCAATGCTTGAGCCCACTCATGTTGCACATTTAACTAGATCAGTCAAATAACTGATGACTAGTTACCAGTTTTCTCAAAAAATAGAAAAAAAGATTTACATAAGTGAAAAATAAAAAATATTTTTTTTGGAGAAATTAAAACATTACCTAAAAGCTATTATTTTAGTAAGATAATAATTGTTTTAACAGGATTACATAGGCATAACCTAGCTGTTCTTATAACAATTTTTGAGGTAACTAACATTTGCAAAATAACATGCTTCCACATATTGATCACTACGTAGTTATGATCTTATTGTACCAAACTACCTTTACATACAACAATAGTGGCCTGCTACAACTTGATATTTGAATTTTTTATTTGACTTGCAAGCAAATTAATTGGTGATTTTTTTTCCAATTTTGAATATTCAACCTAGCTAAAAAAGTATATATTTTATTTGCTTATTTGCATCAAAATCATATAACATCATTATTTTGATGTGCTTACATGTCATTTCCTGTTATAAACTATGACAATAGACTATGATGATGCTTATATTTTATTTCCAAAAAGCTCAATCTGGACCTAACTTGAACAAATAAGGTTGTTATCTTCATTATATAATGAAAAAGTGGCTTGTGAGACAATGTTGTTTGAGGAGATCAGGAGAATTAAAGTCACAAAATTAGTGATCGTACTGCTGTCACAAATCATGGTACCAAAATATTTCATGCCATATAGCACAAGGTGATTGAAGAGCCAATGCCATGGGTTGTGGTATGGAGCACTTGCTCTTTGAAGCAGTTTTTCATGATAACAAATGGTTATGTTTACAGGGGCTAGATAAAGTGTCCAAGTTCGCATATAGATATAGAATAGATTTGACATTCAATAATGTATTTTCATGGTCTAATACAAATAGAGAAGACATGATCAAGGCAGTCAATTGAAATGGCCAAACCAATATTAGGACTACGATGAAAGTATTGGAAGGGGAATATTTCCATCCCACTTTTAAATATGGGAGTATAGATAACACCTACACATCCCTTCATTCATCAATCCATCTACTAGGAAAAATTAATAACAAATTATTATATTAAAGATCAAACTTTTAGAAGGATGGACATGCATACCGACAGAAAGCACCCGGCAAAATTACTTACTATATCTCATCAAATTTTACTCAAGACAAAGGTGGTCCAAATTATATCTATATTAAGAATATGAGATAAACGGGAAAATAAACAATTTGGGCCTGTTCGGATAATCTTGTGCAATCTAGAAGGATTCACAGGATCACGTGGAGAGAAAAAAAGACAGGCCAGGCCAGGCCTACACTCATAGGATTCACAAAATAGCTTTCAGAATGGGCTGGCCCAAATTCTACAGAGAGAAAAAAAAGAATTAGTAGGTCCTTTTTTTTCCCCATTGCAGGAGTGGACTGAAAGAGGTCCAGCTGACATAGGCCAGGCCAGACCTTGTATTTTGTAATACCAGAAATGTTGCTTCCAATCCCAAGGATCCAACAGGATTATCCAAACAGGCTCTGAAACAAAGGTAACAGAACTTCTGAAATACATTAGTATTGCACTTTACTGCAGCAATATATCATGGCCTATCATCATGACAAACATGCACTATATTAGATTTCAGCATTAAAGTTAGGATTAGGAATGTAAAGAAGTACATTGACTCTTCGAGAGAGAGAAAGTACTGAATAAAAACCCACCCCAGTAATGGAAATTGACACTTCATCCCAGATTCCAGTGTTCCTGTCCCTGCAGTATTGCAGAAAATATATTTTTGGTTACTCCTATAGCATTTATATAGAAAGAGTTGGAATCATTTTAAAATGAAATTGGAAACATTGATTATAAAAGAAATTTTCAAAGTATAGAATGACAGGATGGCAGAGAAAAATATATGTGGTCATCTCAAGCAATTTCATCATAGATTTCAATATTTTTTATTGTTATAACACAAGATTACACTCATATCACATTATCTCTAAGAATTACAAATGATTGATTTGAGAAAAGAAATTCCTCCTCCAATCTGCTCTACAAAACCATAAACAATTACTAGAATAGAGGAGGGGGAGGGGGCATGTTTGGTTGCCATAAGTGGACAGGTAGGAACCCAATTCACCAAGTGATTGTGGCACCCCACCAGGGGCAAAGTCATTTTGAGCATTTTTGAGCCAGTTCCTCTCCGGCAAAAATCATGTGTTAAGTGGAAGTTAGGTACATCCACTTTACCTTCTGGATCCTCTTTGGAGTATAAATAACCAATGCGAGAATTCGTTAAAAACAGTAACCTTAGCTTGACTAGACATTTAATGTGAAAGATTCCAATTGTGGCAAAAAGTTAGCCTCAACGGGCAGAGTCCCATTTGACCTGACACGGTGCTCATCAAGTGTGTTACTTTGAGATTTGGAATATCCATCCAAAAGTTTTACTGAAAAGCAGGCAGTGTCAAAAGTTGCATTCAAACCTCAAGAAAGTGGTCTGACAAGTCCGCAGAGATGCTCTCCCAATTGAAATATAGCTCTTGATAAGCCAAAAGTTAACGAGGTCAAATTCTAGCTTTCACATATTAAATTTCCTGTGTTAGTGCCCTCTTTTTCTGTAATTTGGAAAGCCTTTGTTCTCCCTCATTGTTTTTATGACCTGCTCTATCATGCAATCTTTAACCAAGAATATCTCCTCCAACAATAAGTTAATTACATTGGTTCCTCTAGTACTTCTTTCCATTTAGTATGGTAGGTCAAACAACTTGAACTGTGTGTGTTAATGACAGAATACGTCTCCCTGTAAGGTAGCAAATCAAACTTATTGTGAATGTGACTTTTTTAACATCGGTCTTGTTGATCCTTCTGTTTTTACTTTTTCCATTCCACTGCAGTAATGCCTTAGCCTCTTGATGAACCTCTAGAAACCTCTATGGTCACAGGCACCTATCCTCCCCACCCCTCAGCATTCCAAAACTGCTCCCTTTCTTTTATGGACCAGAGTTCAACACCACCTGTAAACTCCAAAACAAAAGGGGCTTTGTCAGAAGTAACCTGACCAATGTTCAAACAAAATTCGTGACTGGAATTATAACAGTCATACCATTGCAAACCAAAGGAAAGGTGAGCTATCGTCTTTAGTGTCTAAATGCATTACATTACATATATAGATATGCTTTAATACTGTCCATTTGCGATCTGTGGCTTCTACAAATAGAAAGCAGTGCTTCACTTTAGTCTAGCACAGTTATTGCCCACAATGATTTCCAAACTTAACTCAAAAGAGACTTCCACAATCTGAAATAATGGAAGAACCAAAAGTTTTTCAAAAATTCAAACAGTACGACTTAGCCGCTTCTTCTATAATTGTCACTTTACATGGGATGGGATTAATAGTATCATCTTGCCTGATTAGTCAGTACAAATATATAGTCACACCCTGAAATTGGACCACCATAATCCTCTTAGAGAAACATTCAAAATAATCTCTTATAGTCTGCTTGGCACTAACAAGTAACAACAGCAATTACAAGCCTAACTATTCTATACTTTGATGTACTGCATAACATGAAGGCTATGATTACTTGAGCCGCATCTTGCTGCATCTAGAGTGAACACATGTATATCTACAAAGAGATTTTATCCTCAAGTGTCTCAGAATCTTCCAGAACACAGAATTTTGTGCCTCCAGAGCATGGTTCATAGTACCAACTTCAGTCCCAGTACCAGCACTGTGCTGGTAGAGTTTCAATATAAATTGGTTTGCGGTACCATGACTCGATACACCCCCAATACCGAGTATAAGTTCACTGCTAGTATGGTATGGTACACACCCAGTACCAGGCAGTGCAATCCACTATGATGAACCTAGATCTAGAGAGCAATCTATCCTTCAATTCAAAATTTGTCAAATAATCCTTTGAGTTCTCTATATCTTCTCCTTGCCAGAAAAGAATTCTCTAAATATTCCTCATAATCAGATCCCACAACATGTGACTGTTAATACTCCAACTGACATGGCTGAACCTGTGTACAAAAGAATCTCTCAAAAACTAGCATGATAGGAAAAAGGTTATTATGTGCACAAGAGCCTTTGTAGAAGATCAATTGATGGCAAGTATTGAAAAAAATGAAGGCTAAAAATGAATACATGGATCTTAAACTTTCCTATCAGGCTAAATGTGTCCAAGAAATGTCAAGTATACACCCATCTGCTTAGTGAGTTTTGGCAGATGCTACATTATTTGAATGTATGTCAATAAGGAATTGCTTATGCTAGGTCCTCCATGCCATTTTCCACTGTTCTCCATGTTCCAAATTTAACTTCAAATTTGATGTCATCTAGTAAATTGATAAAGCCACTCAATTCTCATTAACCTTCTATCCATCATCCTCCATATCCAATATGACTTTGCTCTGGCCTATCAGAAGTCAAGTGCCACAGCATGGCAGTCTAGACTTTGTCATAATTGTCATTGTCAATTGGGACATCCCTTTTACTAAGTCTCAAACTTTTTTTCCCTTCTTTAAAATTTGTGTTGCAATTAGATTGTGAAATTTGTTGGGAAAAGGCTTAGATGAGTTGAGTTGAGTTTTAGAATTAGATTGTGAAATTTGCAGATTAAGTAAATAAATAACCATAAGAGGCAATCTTTTCCTTTTTCATTTAGGTAAACAAGCTTTGTCTCCTTTCAAGTTGGTAGGTGGTTCATTTAGATGCTTGGGAACCAGTTGCTATCAACTATTTCTGCATTTTTTTTTTAAATTCTAATTGATGAATATTTACAAACAAAGGATTGAACCAGAGGTCCTCTCTTATTTCAATCAGAAATCCAATTTCAAGAATATGTGTTGTCAGTCTTGCATATTCTTTCCATTGTTTGAAGAGTGGTGGGTTTTCTATGGAATGTATATCAAAATATATATTCATATGCAGACCAATAGAACAGAGTAGCTTAAAGAAAGAAACATCTCTTACTAGAGTCACCCTTGCTCCGATATACACCTGTGTGTCAACTAATTGCATGTCTTATTTGATTCAATGATGTCCCACATGACAGTTTATTTCCTGGAATTGTCTTTTTTGTGTTGTGATTGGACAAAATTAAGATGATAACTTCAGCCCTCAACTGTCTCTGTAGGCTAATCTAGAACTCAAAAAGGGTATTGATGTTACAAACCTCATCCAAAATAATAGCTTGGCTCTGATTATTTGATTTTCTTTGATGACACTGCTTGTTTTACAAATGGAAAGCAGGAAACAATTCCCAACATGCTGAGTTTAACGTTTTGGTCCTCTATGTATAAATTTAACATATTCCTTGATGTGTAGCATACTTCTCCACTTGAAGACAAGCTTAGCTCACCAAAGTTTATGTACTACAGAAAACTGAAGGACCGTGTACCCTCATCTCAACCAACTCAGCCAATTGCAACTAAGTCTATCTTCTCCAAATATCCAATCCTTCAAACTTCTGAGCACATCTCTTCTATTGCTTTCCCAGAATTAGCATCTTACTTTAAACTCTTTTAAATCTCTTTGTTTCACATCATACCATTGGATTATTTCACTTTTCTTTGTCCAACTTTTGTCTACAGAAGGGTTCTACTTGTCCCTGACAGGAAGTGAGTTATGAAAGAAGACATGACAACTTTCACAAACTCATAATAAAACCAAGATATTAGTTGAGCTACCAATGGGTCTGCTCACTAAGTTACCTTTCATTTGCAACTATTGGTAGTTTCAGAACTCATCACTGAGCAAAACAACTAATCATGTGGAGTGGGCTACATTGAAAGTTGAAAAAGTTTCACCTCATGATAAATAGGAACTCTATGGTAGATATTATATGTGATTATGATTGCTTGTGGTTCCACCCTGACAATGGAGGTGCACTCCTTCATGGCGACCTCCAAGGAATGTATTAAAGCTAATCCTGGGTTCACTACTAAAGGGATGTTGAACTAAGTTTGTAGGTTGCACAGGGAAATCTGTATTCTGAAGTAGTCCCATAGCTTGGTTCGACAATTTCATGGAATGATGATGAGCCACTGGCCAGGAGTTGAGCAAATAATTCAATGGTTGTTAGGCACTATATAAGATGTGAAGTATGAAGCAAGGTCTGCCATACCAGGTATCGGTATTAGACCGGTATGGTTTGGTATAGTGTGTATCATACTGAATCGGTGGTGTACCAATCAAGTGGACCAAGAGCCCCCACCCATGCCATCCACTATACCAAGCAAACAAGGTGGCTTAGTTTAGTACCATACAATCCGGTATAGTTTGGTATGCCAATACAAAAGCAACACTAACGGTTCAAGTTGAATTAACAGGCTAAACCGTGCCAATTTCGGGCTAATTTAGCTCAATTCGCCTCAAACTATCCGATTTGAGACAATTTGACTAATCTTGGTGTGAACATTATATCTGTATATGTAGATGATAGTTGTATAATAGGAGCTAGTTGTTTGCACACAAAGGGACTTAAAGTACAAGCAAAAGTACTTAAAGGAAGTGCCAAAAAAAATCATCTATATAAAAAACATATTGAAACTTGAACGTTTTCAAAATGGCAAACAGACCACATGCCTTCAATCGAAGGTTGACCTTAGGATACTTACCTTTATTTGATTTGGTCAATTGGAAGAGTAATAAGCTGAAGTAACAGCTAGATTTAGTGCTAAAACTGAAAGTCAATTGCTCATATATCTGACCTTATGTGCTTGAAGACTCTAATGCAAGAACTCAGCTTTCTCATGGAATTCATCATCAATGAGCCGATGAAGATATACCATGATAATGAAAAATCCATTTGTAGGTAATCCACTCATCCACAGGAGAATGAAACATATAGAAGCAGACTGCCATTTTCAACATAAGGTGGAAAACAAGCAAAGAGTCTCTTCATTTTGCAAAGACTATAAACCAGCTTGTGTATATTCTCACAAAAGACCCAGTGGTGCTTTAGCATCGATAACATGCTGACATTATGTGACAGTACTGGAAATTTTTGCTCCAATACTGAAGTATTTTTATTAGTCGCACGGGCTTGAACTTAGTATTTTCAAACTAGCTAATGGGCTGCATGCATGCAGCAGGTAAAAAGTAATGTTTTATCATCATCATCATCATCTATGCATAATAAATGATAGCCCTAGTAAGCAAATAGTGGGCACATGGTCTAGTATTTTTATGGAGCAATTTTGTTCCCCTCTTCATTATTTAATGCCTCCTCCTTCCTTCTCCTATTTTCTTTCTTATGAGTTCCTCTTATCTGTTTTGTTGGTCATATCGAAAATTTGCATCAGATTTGCAGCCTTCAAGACCCATGTAGTCATTGGCATGTTCAATTAAGCATACCTTGAGTCCAAACAAGTCTCACCTATATTTATAAAAATGTGTAGATAAAAAGGAAAAGGTCAAGTAATGATACAGGGATAAATCAGTCAATTAGAAAACCAAAATGGTCCCAAACAAAATGTACAAATGTAAACAATTTATAATAAATAAGGCTTGACTAGCTACCTTATTGGTGTCATCCAATCCCAGCCTTCAACATATTGAGCAGCAACATCTTTTCCTATCTGATATGAACCATAGAAAAAAGCCTTTAGCATGCATTGTTGTATATGAGGGCAACCGTGCAACTATAACCCTTTTACAAAGATGTTACATTATCTGACAGAAGAGCTGGAAGGTTTTTGTGGCATTTTAGTGGAGCAATGTATAGATGCACTCACGCAATTTGTATAACCAAGAAAAGAATGGTCAGTAATAGGACAAAAATCATAAATATTGCAACATACAAATAGGCTACACACAAAGAGCAGCATATAATTGAACTTGTCTATAATTTAGGTGCAAGATTAAAGTAACCAAAGTATTTTCTAATCCCTATGCCCTACCTGTTTCATACGGTAATTCACATTCCATGTTTTGACATCCAGATGCTTCATGGCATAAGTAGTTTTTCTTTTTATTAACCTAGAGGACCTAGAATAGTTTTGATTGCTCATGAGATCAAACAGATTTTGCATCTTTTGAGAGAAATCCTTGAAACAATAAATATCAGCTGATATATATTAAATATCAATCTTTTCCCATTGGAAACAAAAAGAAAGAAGAATAACAGAGGCAACATCAATTTCTTCAGCAATTGTTAAAGCCCGCTAAGATTATAAAGCTAGAAGATATGCTTCTTTATTGTACTGTTCTGCAGTTAGTGCTAGGGAAAATGGCTCTGACCTCATGATCTCCACCTTGACCTCCCTTAGGAGGAATGCTGCCAGGATGATCAGGAGGATGAACAAGGACAGCGAGCAGATTTTTCCCATCAGGGTGAAGAATATCAGTGATATCAAGGGAGTGTCTTCGAAACATCCCTTTGGGAAGGATCGCTTTGTGACCATTTAAGTACACTTCTGCTGAATAATTAATAGCACGGAAGTTGAGATTTATATGCTGATTTCCTGACTGAAAGTTAAAAAATACAATAAAATATAAATATTTAGGAGCATGCATGGTTACTTGCAAAACAAATCTTAGAAAATGCAATAAAACACTATCTACAATGGAAAAAATTTCCCTGATGCAAGGGATAATTCAAAGCTATTGTTCAATTTCTCATTTCTTAGTAAGCTGTATTGAACAAGGCATACGGTACAGTTCTTGAACAAATTTAGATGTAAATTAATAATCTTTCTTTCTTTTCTCCTTTTAAAGTTGACTGAAGATGATGATATACAATAAGGTTTCCTTGTCATGTCCCTCAGATATCTATGTACCTCAGATATTTAGGTCTCAATGAATAACTCTGAACATATTGAACATTTTAAACTGCTGACAACTAGTGTACATCTGGCATAAAACAAAGTAACAAGCATGAGAAATTGACCCTCAACAAGTCACTGGAAGATTCTGACAGTCTTCAATACTATTCTCAACCCCACAAGCAGCATGAGGGATGAAACCAATAACAATTTCTAGTGAAACTAATTATAAAGATATCATTTGTAACATATGAAACTTCCATACTGCTCATTTGCACCTACAAGCAGATAGTAAATTTGGAGAACACTTGCTTAATTATTAAAGCATGTAGGAAATCTCGGATGAGCAATCTTAGAAAGATTTATTATTATTATTATTATTATTTAAGATTGCTCATCCAAGATTTCCTACAAAGCAATTGGACAAATTTTAAAAATGACTATAATATTGTTGTTTGGCTTCCTATATGTATAGGTTTGAAGCTGTATTTGTTTGAGACCTTAGCATATAATTTAAGCCACAGAAAAGAACTCAAGCTTCCTATATTAAACCTCATCATCTTCCATCTTTATCTAACCCCTTTCCAAGTTTAGCAAAGATTCAGAGGGTTGCTCTTGCTCCTAATAGCATTAGCTTATATTGCAAACAAATAAGGTAAGGCCACCATGCCCTTACATGACCCTTCTTGGTTTTCTAAAAATGTCTCTCTTGCACAAAATTTCCTGGTCAGGAATTTGACACCAATTCTAGAAAGATTGATCATAAAGACATGTCCAAGTTTTAGATCACCCTGCCCCCTAACCATGGTTATGAGTATTAGCCCAAGCCAGATCAAACCAGCACTAGATGAAACCAGGTACCTGGCCATGCCAACCTATATCGATCCATGCAATGGGTCAATATGGCTTGGTATCAAACCAAAAGTCCTTTTCTTACATATGATGGTGTTCAATGGAAAGTAATGTGATTTGCCTCTTCAGAAGTGTAATTTTGCATTTGAAAATACTTTAGAAATGATTTTCCTCAATTTCTTCTTCTATCGTGCATCCCCACTCACCCATCCCCGCCAAAAAAATAAAAAGGTGTTTCACATGATTAATGAGTATGATATTTTGTAGATCTATCTAGTGCATGGAAGGAAAGTTAAAGTACACCAAGGCCAATTCCATTAAAGTCGAGTCTACTAGAGAAACAAATTTATCACATTAGTAATCAGATACTCTGACTTCAATTAATAAAATTTAGGAGGCACAAAAGAATTTTACAACAAAACCAAATGATACGGACCTATCAATACAAAGTATAGAGGTATTAGAATAATATGAATTCATAAGCAGTGTTATCTAAATATATTAATGATATATAGAATGCCATACAGCTTATGGATAAAATATTACTCACCACTGCACACTCAAAAGTTGTGAAAAACCAAAATGTGTAATACTCCCTCCCAGAATCAGCAATATCTAAGATTGCTTCATTGTCTAGCCCATAGAAAGGATTTGGCACCAGCTTGTTTTTAGTTAAGGTTCCTAAAACACTGAAACATACAAGAATTAGTTGGAATGAAGATGAATTAATATACATATAAAATGGCTGTGAAAAAGAAAACAAGTAACTATCAGACACAAGTTTCACTATCTCGGTCCCAGACCCCATTCTGGTACCGCACTGATATAATGTCAGTATGTCCAGTACACATGTCAGTTCAGCATATGAAGACTCAGTTTGATACTGGTACAATATGGTATGTCCAGTATGAGATGATATGTACTGATACAACATACCCTAATTAGAGGTATACAATACCATTAATATGCATATAACTGCCCATAAAGTACAAATAGACAGTTAAGAACATATAGCGGAAGCATTACTAAGGCTTCGAATGATCATGGTTGTTCTCAAAAAATGAAAATTTAAGAGACACCATGATACAGATATAACATAACCATGTGCATTATTTTATGTATTAAACCCTTGATCAAAAAGCTATAACACATTGTAATATAAACAGGGTTATAATTAAATCCTATTATATTTTTGTAACCATCAGACATTCATGCAGGTTTCTCAATATCAAATTTAAGAATCACCATCTTCGTTGGTCAATCAATTTAACACATTAACCTTTATGCATTCAGCTGCACTAAAAGCATCATGTTACTCTCCAAACCCTTCAAACCAAAGAATACCTGGACTTCAATGCTTGCCCATGGACTCGCCGCCAGAATCTGACACAGGGTAGAACTTCATGGCATTATGGGACTATGAGGATCTTGTTTGTTGTATTGATCGATCATTGTACACTGCATTGGATGTATTGAATGGATTTCCTACATCCTAAATCCAGTGGATAGCACCCAAAATGCCTACTTTATGGGACTACGAGGATCTTGTTTGTTGTATTGAATATTGATTGTACACCGCATTGGATCGATTTCCTGTTTCTTAAATCCAGTGGATAGCACCCAAAATGCCTACTTTCTAGCAATCTTTGGAATCAATATCAGCATCTTATGACTTTGCTCTGCTTTTCCCTCCCCTCAAATCCTCCCTTAGATTGTTTCATCCCAAGGATGGCATGTTATTAATGCTTACCGCCCCTGCATCTTGTTGTTCAACCACAAGCATACTTAAGGTTTATTTCTTTCTTCTTGTCAAACTGGCTCAATCTCCTAAATTAGTCTCAAGATAGAGCTAGTTTTGGTTTTTACATTGCTTTCGACTGTTTGAAGCAATATTTTTTCAGTACTTCTCTATGGTTTTGGATGACATATTGATGTTTTATTTACCTTGCTTTTGTCTCATTTCTATGCTTATTTGCTTTTTCCATTCTCCACAGAAAATTTAGCAGTGTTTTCAGCCTACCATTCTTTAAAACTTGGTGTTTGTTCATGCTCTTTACTAGCATATTGTACAATACCTAACATATCTGCTGAGTTTCCTCTTAGCTTCTGCTGCTCCTGATGCTTGCTTTTTCGGGTATGGATGGTTGTCTGATTATAATGCCAATGACTGTCATTGGTACACAGAACTAGGTCATGTATGTTTTTATCAGCCTGCACCTTCCTCATTGGATATGATATGTGGAACCAAGTTGAAGCCCAGATCCATATGTTGTAACTTCCACAAGGTTGAGCTTCACCTCCAAGGCATCCAACTTCATCTCAGCCCCATCTTAAATCAGCCCTGAGTGGCAAATTTTTGTCCATTCCCCTACCTTCTCCAGTAGCTATTCAGTTCTCGCTCTTTGTTGTCTGATGATTCTTCCATCATTTCCTGTTTGAGTAGCACCTTGAATGTCCACCATGATTATTCTTGGTCCTCCATTATTATCTGGATTTTAATGTTGCTTTCTCCCCAAGGTTACTTGTCTTAGCAATGGTCTCCAATTTGTTAATGTCATAACAACACCTCCAATTTTTAAGTCATCATGCTTGACCTCTATATGCAACAAATGAACTCTGATGAGAACTTCACCTTAAATATTTTTCAACCAAATAGAATTCCCAACCACAGGACATGAGCTGAGACAAACTTTGTATGCTTCTTAATCTGGCCATGTCTGACCACCGAGTACAGTCTTTCATACTCCCACAATATTCTCAGTCATTTTTTGCCCTTTGTACATTTGAGTTAGCACTCAGGGCTTTCACTGACAGTTGACTGGCGAGATTACAATATCTACTAGGCAAATTCTAGGCACATACTGCACAAAAGAGTATATGGCATAGCATTGTTTACCCTCTAACCCTTACTTGTCATTGCCCATATGCTAATTGAAGCATATTCCATCCTTGATGCAATCCCCAAGATCTTGACTACAAGAAAAATTGATATACCAATTTTGTTATTATTTTCAGGATGTAAGCAAAGAAGTTCAAGCTGCTACTGCTACTACGAAAAATTATATTTATTGGGATAGGTTCCATTTTCATAACATTAAGCCTCCTAAAATCAACAAAGAGCATTCAGAAATTTCTTTGTAATTGATCCAAGAAAGATTCCTAGTCTCTGGTTAAGGTATTGAAATTACCTTAGTTGCCTAGGAGCCAGAATTGCCTAAAGCTCCCAGTCAAACTGTTGAAGTGTAAATAAGCTGTAAATAAAATTAGTTAAATATCCCTATAGATTAGGAGAATCTGTTTGAATTTAAATTTTCTAAAATTAAGAGATTTGATTAGATAGATTTCAGATTTAGAATGATTAAGTTTCCTATTCTTATCTTGTAATCATTCCATAAAATTAAGGGATTTGATTAGATAGATTTCAGATTTAGAATAATTAAGTTTCCTATTCTTATCTTGTAATCTCCTATATATTTCCTAGGATTGTGCACTGAAGAGTAATGAATAAAAAATTTCAGCCTTCTACATGGTATCAGAGCTCTAGGGTTTTCCGCATTCATCCCTTTGCATGCAGCCTTCATTGCTGCGGCTCCCTTGAGCCTATTTCTCTACTTATCCCAGCAGCCTTCATTGCTGCAAGATTTCTTCCATCGACCATGTCAACCTCTGAAACCTCTAGCATCTGTAACCCATCTGAAGAATCCAATTCTGTTCAGAAAATTAGAGATTTACAGAATATTCGGGCATCTTATAGGCTCAGTGGGAAGAATTATCTCAAGTGGTCTCAATTTGTCCGAACATACCTCAAAGACAAGGGGAGGCTCAGCCATCTTCTTGGAAACGGGCCAACAAAGGATGATCCGAAGTTTGAAACCTGGGATGAGGAGGACTCCATGATAATGTCGTGGCTATGGGATTCCATGGAACCCATGATTAGCGACACATGCATGTTTTTGACAACTGCAAAGGAGATTTGGGACTTTGTTCGTCGCACATATTCAAAGGACCACGATGATGCACAAGTTTATGAGATCAAGGTCAAAACTGCAGCCAATAACGAAGAAATTGGAAAGCTAAGGAGTTTGCTAGGATCTCTTGAGAAGCCTTCTGGAGCTTGCTCTTTGACTCTTTCAGGTAAACCTTTTTTCTTTTTGTATGAATGCCCAAGTAACAGAAACCGAAAACACCTATACAAACTCTTGGATAATAAACTCCGGTGCCACAGACCATATGACCCCTACAACTCAGCATTTCCACACCTATACCCCATGCCCAGGTAACAGAAAAATTGTAGTGGCTAATGGCTCTTTAACCACTGTTGTAGGGTTCGGGGATATATATCACACCCACCCTTATTCTTAAAAATGTCCTCCATGTACCAAAACTATCAGCCAGCCTCATCTCCATTTATAAGATCACCTATGACCTTAAATGTTATGTTGTTTTTTCCTCTTCTTATTGTGTTTTTCAGGATCAGGGATTGGGGAAGAGGATTGGACTTGCTAAGGAAAGTAGCGGCCTTTATCTCCTTGAATCATCTCAAACTGTTAAGAATGATTTGTTATTATCCTTTCTCAGTTCTTCCAATAAAGATGTCATTTGGCTGTATCATTTACGCCTAGGTCATCCATCTTTTAGGGTTTTACAAGTTATGTTTCCTCAACTATTCCAAGGATTAGATATTTCTGAGTTTCATTGTGATATTTGTGAGTTATCAAAACATACTCGTGTATCTTTTCTATTAGCAATAAACACAGTTCTTATCCTTTTCATTTGATCCATAGTGACATATGAGGCCCTTCTAGCATACCTAATATTTCTGGGGCTCGGTGGTTTGTATCCTTCATTGATGACTGCACTCGAGTTACATGGTTATTCCTCCTCAAACACAAATCTGATGTTAGCTTTGTCATTCCAACGTTCCATTCAATGGTTCAAAACCAATTTGGAGTTACCATAAAAAGCTTTAGGACAGATAATGCTAGAGATTACTTTAATCAAGTTCTATCACCTTATTTCCAATCCCAAGGTATTATCCATGAATCATCATGTGTCAACACGCCCCAGCAAAATGGGATAGCTGAAAGAAAAAATGGACATTTGCTCAACACCATTCGAGCCTTACTCTTTCAAGGGAATGTACCCAAGTCTTATTTGGGTGAGGCTGCTCTCACTGCCACATACATGATAAACAAACTTTCCTCCCGTGTGCTAAATAATAAGAGTCCTATAGAGACCCTCAATAGCTTCTACCCTCACTTCCGAACCTCAAATGGCCTTATACCTAGGGTATTTGGCAGCACTGCCTTTGTTCATGTTCACAGCCAGCATAGAAACAAACTAGATCCCCGTGCCATCAAATATGTCTTTCTTGGTTACTCATCCACTCAAAAAGGATACAAGTATTATAACCCTTCATCCAAAAAAAACCTACATTTCTGTTGATGTCACATTTGTGGAAAATACACCTTTTTTTTTAAGTCCTCTCTTCAGGGGGAGATTTCCATGTTAGAAGATAGGACTTCTGAGATTTCTGAACCACTTCAAACCCTTGATCTTCCAACCAGCATAGTTGAAAATAAGTCTACTGAATCTGTGTCATCTCCTGTCTCTCCTGACCTAATCAATGCCAGTCACAACCCTACAAGATTCTCTCAGGTGTATTCAAGGAGAAAGACTGTTCCTGAATTGACACAAGTCCAAGAATCTGATCCAAACTCTGGAAATGAAATCAAGGTAAGATCTGACATGTCTTTACAGCCTATTGAGACATCTACTGACCCCATTGAAGACTTAGACATACCCGTAAGATCTGACATGTCTTTACAGCCTATTGAGACACCTACTGACCCCATTGAAGACTTAGACATACCCATTATTGTTAGAAAAGACACAAGAGAATGCACCAAATGACCACTCTATTCATTATCTTACTATGACTCCCTTAAACGTCTGTTACCAACTCACCGAAAATTTATTATGAGCCTAAACACCATTGCTATTCCTAACACTGTTACTGAGGCATTGACAAAAAGGGAATGGAGGACTGCCATGAGAGAGGAGATGAGTGCATTAGAAAAGAATAAAACATGGGAGATCGTTGACAAACCATAAGGAAAAAATATTGTTGGCTGTAAGTGGATTTTCACATTGAAATACAGAGCTGATGGATCCCTTTAGAGATATAAAGCAAGATTGGTAGCTAAAGGGTATACTCAAACCTACGGTGTAGATTATCAGGAGACCTTTGCTCCAGTCGCAAAAATGAATACTGTGAGAATCCTATTATTTTTGGCTGCACACTTCAATTGGCAACTGCTGCAATATGATGTTAAGAATGTATTTCTCCATGGTGACCTAGATGAAGAAATCTACATGAACATCCCACCAGGATTTGAAGGAAACTCAGGTAGCAAGGTGTGCAGGTTGCGAAAAGCACTTTATGGATTAAAACAATCACCTAGAGCATGGTTTGGAAGATTTGCAAAAGTGATGAAGGAATCCGGATATAAACAAAGTCAAGGAGACCATACACTCTTTATTAAGCAATCAGTTACAGGGGGGGTTACTGCTCTTCTAGTATATGTGGACGACATCATAGTAACTGGGAATGATGAGATAGAGAAGCAGGAATTAAAGTGGCAGCTGGTGAAGGAATTTGAGATAAAAGAACTAGGGAAACTAAAATACTTCCTTGGTATTGAGGTGGCATATTCCACATAAGGAATCTTCATATCTCAGCAAAAGTATATGACTGATTTATTGGTAGAAACAAGGAAGATAGATTGTAAACCTGTCTCTACTCCAATGGATCCAAATCATAAGTTAGGTGAGGCTAAAGACGAACCAGCTGTTGACAAAGGAATGTACCAAAGATTGGTAGGTAGACTCATATATCTTACTCACACTCGACCAGACATAGCATACTCAGTGAGCATGATTAATCAATTTATGCATGATCCAAGAGAATCACATCTTCAAGCTGCTTACAGGGTACTACATTACCTGAAAGGCAATCCAGGGAAAGGAATTTTGTTCAAAAGGAGCAATACTCTTACTCTAAAAGCTTATACCGATGCAGATTATGCAGATTCCCTAATAGATAGAAGATCTACTACAGGATATTGTATCTTTCTTGGAGGAAACCTGGTAACATGGAGAAGTAAGAAGCAGAATGTGATAGCAAGATCATCTGCAGAAGCAGAATTTAGGGCTATTGCGTAAGGCCTGTGTGAGCTGCTTTGGCTAAAGATTATTCTAGATGATTTGAAAGTCAAATGGGAAAGTCCTATGAGACTCTATTGTGACAAGTCAGCTATCAATATTGCTCATAATCCTATACAACATGATAGGACAAAACACATCGAAATTGATAGATATTTTATCAAAGAGAAATTGGAGGAAGGATTAGTGTGTATGTCTTATGTTCTATCGGGACAACAACTAGCGGATGTTCTAACAAAAGGGCTGAGTAGTTCCATTTTCAGGGCCTTATATCTAAGCTGGGAATAGAAGATATCTATTCCTCAGCTTGAGGGGGAGTGTTGAAGTGTAAATAAGCTGTAAATAAAATTAGTTAAATATCCCTATAGATTAGGAGAATCCGTTTGAATTTAAATTTCCTAAAATTAAGGGATTTGATTAGATAGATTTCAGATTTAGAATGATTAAGTTTCCTATTCTTATCTTGTAATCATTCCCTAAAATTAAGAGATTTGATTAGATAGATTTCAGATTTAAAATGATTAAGTTTCCTATTCTTATCTTGTAATCTCCTATATATTTCCTAGGATTGTACACTGAAGAGTAATGAATAAAAAATTTCAGCCTTCTACACAAACCAACAGAACAAATACCGGAAAACACTTGGACTCTTCAAATACCTGAAAAGCACTGCATAGTTCTTTTGATTGCTTTCTTAAAGATAGAATTCCTATGAATAATGATACTTTTGTAGCATTGATGAAGAAGTGCCACAAATCTTTTAAATTAGATATAAAACATATTAACTCTTGTTAAATAAGTGTTGTCTTCTGTCCAAAACACAATTTCAGATGTTCAAAGGATAGTCTTCGAATGCTTATCAAAAGGTTTTTTGGAAAAGTAAGGACATGGAAAAAAACAACAAAGAAAAGGATACACAAAGTAAGATTTATACTTTATAGCGAACATTTTTGTAGAAGATGCAACAAATAAAAAAAGAGCACTAACTAATACTAGAAATTGGTGCAAGGTGTATGAAAACTGGATGTAGAACCAGACCCACCGACTGCATAGGTGAACATAAAAAGAGAACAAAGCCTAGCTGTGATAGGCCAAAGGCTGTCATTAAAAACCACTAGAGACAGCTGTTAAGCTCCAACTCTTTTAAGAAGGGTGATTCCATATACCTTCTTAAGTTTGAAAACATATGTCATTAGGGTTGTTCTTTGCTAATAATTATATTAAAGTTGAATGTGAGATGATTAGTTACCAGTGGAAATCAAAGAATCGTCCATATCCTTTGGATCATCGTTGTCAATGTGAACATTCTATACAAACTCAAAAGAAACATGAATTTTGAAGTTCCTAATAGTTTGAAGGTGAAGAAAAAAGTTGTGAATCTTATGGCTCGATCTAAATTGATGTAGCACAGAGTAAAATCAGCAAGCTCCATAACCAACTAGACCGTGCCAAGCTTTGCAGGAGTTAGCTAATTTGTGGGTGAAACTTCAACAAGTAAATATTTGATATTTAAAGATTTTTTCCAAATTTTCTTATAATCTTTTTCATCAGAGATAGTAAGGTATGCTTCCTTATTTATGAGTCCTAGTTCTAATATGATTTTGTACCACGTATTACATGCAAGTCATCCTGAACCAGGTGATTCGAGACAAGCCAAATCAAACCGACTTGAAACCAAAATGATTCAGCCTATCAATTCGGTATGGAGAGCAAACCACCCTGAACCAATTTCGAACCAATACAGCAAACCGAACAGAACTGCTCTGAACCGAACTGTATCACTCAGTTTGACTTGATTCAGAGTAGTTCATGGCTTGAAGCCCTCTAGTTCACCTGACTGAGATGCCACCAATTCGGTATAATATGCCCCATACCAAATAAACTGTAGTGGTCCACTGCCAAAATGGTATCGATTTCTGATACGGTAAACCTTAGTAGCAAACTTAATGCTCAAATTACTGTTTTGGTTATATCCTACACGTGCTTCTAATACATTATAAAGATGGCTTTTAATATATTAATAAAATAATTTTTGAAGAGATTTTTTTTATCAAACAAAGGACTCTTGTAAGAGTTCATGCTAGTATGTGGTTAATTCCACATCAACTATGCATTGAGAAGATCCTAGGTACTTATATAGGATCAAGGTTGCCAAATAACAGTTTTCTACTAGCCTTTTTAAGGAAGGCCCTAGGTTATTGCAAATGGTGTCAAAGTGAACCTAGCCCATAGCTCATGTAGACTACAAGATACTATAGATGGACTTTATGCATCTCTAATTGAATTTGATTGGATTTAGATTTGGACCCTTAGCCCAGCGAAGATGATAGGGCTTAAACCAGGGGAATATGTGAGAGTCCACACTAGCGCATGTTTATTCCACCATCAACTATATACCGAGAAAATCCTAAGTACTTATATAGGATCAAGGAACCTAAATAATATTTTTTGGCTAACCTTTTGGAAAACGTCTTAGGTTGTTAGAACACATCAAACTAATTTTCCTTTAATCTATATGTGTGATCTTTGAAGTGAAATTCCCAATGATCAAATCACTCTTCGCTATTCACATTGCATCACAAATTTGCCCGATCTTCTATAGGAAAGGTACGCCACTGATTAGAATGATAAGATCAATTTTGTTAATATTACTACATCATGCTAGAATTCTTCGTAAATGCTACAACAGTGGCTACATATTCATAGTGTCTTTTAGGCTTTTAGCCAATGAAAGTCCACAAAAATAAAGGAAAAGTCAAAGTTGGCAATTGTAAACCTGAAAACACATTTCGATGAATTTCGGTGAGAAACAAAGAGGCACAAGAGGCAATCAGGGAGAAGATGGGATGACCTTAAGAAAAGCAAAAGAAAACAAAAAAGGAAAAGAAAAAACTAAGGATTTTGAATGATGAAGGAAAACTCAACTCAACTAAGCCTTTTCCCAACTACATGGGTCGGCTACATGAATCTACATGATGAAGGAAAACTATATATATATATATATATATAAATTCAAGTTAAGCTACATTTGGATTGCAGTGAAAATTGGAGAGATTAAAGAAAAAAACAGGTAGGTTATTGTAGATATTGTTGACTAAGGACTAGCATATTTACATTTACAAAGTTAAGAAGTGTTTCATCATTCAATATGAAAGAGTAAAGCAGAGGCCAGAGGTAACTCAGAAAATAATGCAGGAGAGGAATATCAGCAGAGAGTTGGAAAATCATAATTACCTATAGCTTATTCAAAGCAATGCAAATTTATAAGAACGTAAATGATGCAGGAAGCAGCACAAACATCTTGAAATCAAACTTATGATGTTCATCATAGGAGAAAATTATTTTACCAAGGTTCCAGAATATGACCACAATTTCAATAAGAAATTTATATGCAAAAAAGTTTACCCAAAATGTATAAATCATTAAAACAGTTATGGATAGTGAAATACCTAGGAAAACTTAACCTTTTAATAATCTCGGTAGTAATTCAAAAGGTGGCCCTGAGTGAGAATAATTGGTTGCAATGAACTTTTAAATCTGACCCCAAATACTTTGGACAAGGTTGATGATGATAAGTGCTAGCAATTTCAAGCCCTAAATGCATCTGAATCAAACACATACCTAACCTGCGCGCTTAGTAACACAATCCAGTGAAACTATTCTATCGATAAAAGTCACAAGGACAACAATATACATGCTTAAATGGCAATACCTACTCCCTGTTAAAAGTAGCAAAATCAAAGGCTACTGAAGTTAGACAAGTTAAACGTCCTTCAAAAAATCACAACAAGGTTCTTTCACCCCTTTATAACCTCAACCGAACCATAAAATCCCATGTCTAATATCCACTTCGATCCAATTGCAGCCATCTAAAGCATATAAGCTGAACGATCGAACACATCGACTCCATCTCATCACATATCCTACGAGAATTAGGAACTGAACAACCACATTAAGCGATATCATCAAAAAAGAATATTTTGGACCAATTCCGCACCAGATCTTTCATAACTAAAGAACGACTCACCAACAACACTTAAGCGTACAACAACAAGGCCCTCCCGCTAGCTCAAAATAAGGAAAACGGGATTATGAAATCGAAGAGATAACTCACGTGCCGGGAACCGCGGCCTCCATCCACGGGGCGGAGGGGCCGGACGGCGGGTGGGTGGTGCTAAGCTGGACGCCAGTGGCCGCCACTTCCGTCGATCTCGTCGCCAGCCATCCTGAGTCCAGCACCCTCTTCCCCATTTCCACCATCTCTCTCTCTGTTTGTGTGAGGAGGCTGGAAGTTTTCGATCGAGGGAGTCGAACTACAAAGGAGTTTATGAGCATAAATGATGGAGGAGATGGGCTGTGAGAGTTTTTATATCACCAATTGAAAAAAAAAAAAAAAAAAACAGCAGTAATTTTGAAATTAATACGTCCAAGATCAATGAGCGATAGATGGAGGGAGGCAAGCCAAGGGAATTTGTGCAACTGTAAAATGGAAATCCACTGTAAGATTCGGATGATCTTTTAGTTCTTGTCAAACTATTTATTTATTTATTTTTTATGAAGGGATTTTTTATGTTAGAAATGATAGATTAATGATAGCTGATTTGTATTATTTAAAAAAATAGTTTTGGATTATTCATGGAAAGTAGTTTGGGTATTGGTAGGGGTGCAACTTGGGCCGGGTTCAATCCGAACCCGGCCCGCAGAATCTGATTTGCAGCAGTTCTCAAACTCTAGTTTGCTTAACCCGAACCCGAAGGATCCGGGTTGAACCCGGACCAATTTACAACTTGTGCCGGGTTAGGGTTGCAGTCAACCCGAACCTGAGAAAATCCGAACCTGCAAAGCCACAAGCAGCAGGCCCACTGGTGTTGTGAAAGTGATGATTTAGCCTTATTTGTTAGGTTTAAAGTATGTAGAGCTGACAATAGTTTTGTGAAAGTGATGATTCTTGGTATGAACATTCCATCAGAACCTTCATTACCTTTTAAAATGAGCAATATACCTTTAACCATTGCATTTTATCATGTAATATTGGTGGGCCAAACTAGTATCTTTATTTTTTTAATTATCTTCTTTGAGACATTTGTAACTTCTAATATGAAGTTTGCCAAAATTTTATGAAAGCATCTGGGAAGAGGTGATGAGCAAAAACTAAAACATCTGGGAAAGGGATGAGTAAAAAATCATAGATCTTTGGATGGCGAATGCAGTCTCCCTACTTGGAAAAGATTTCTCATACCAGACTTATGTGGTCTTCTAACTGGCTCTTTATATCATCTCAATATTTCTGCTTTCGAAGGATAAAGGTGACTTCATCAATACATATAGTGGCTATTGAAATGTTATGCAACATTTGGATTACTTTGGATATATTTTAGTTTAAGAATGTACTTTTTTTTTTTTTAGTCTTATGTAAAAGATGTATGTTTTTAGACATGTAATTTGAAAATGTGAAGCTTGTTTGTTTCAAAATTTAGCTTGTTTATACAATGTAAAGCTTATTTGTTTCAAACTTTAACTTATTTGTGCAATGTTAAGCTTGTTTGTTTCAGATTGTTATATATATATATATATATATTCTATCAACCCAAATTCCAACCTGAAATTCAACCCGAACCCGATTTTTAAAAATAGGGTTAGGGTTGAGGTTTTACAAATAGGGTTAGGGTTAGGGTTAGGGTTGACATTTTATAATAGGGTTAGGGTTCAAGGAAACCCGAGTTTCATGAGCTCGAGTTGCACCCCAAGGTATTGGAACCAACTCCTTATACATACTATAATATTAAATAGAATACAAATATACCAAATATATAAAAAAATAAATAATTCAAATTTTATATGTCAACATATCTAAAATAGAAATTAGACTTATGTAGAGTTTTTAGTTCCGATCATCATTAAAATTTAAAATTAGTTAATGTGTAATTTCTATAAAAAGAATTAAAAAATTATTTGTTATTCTTAATAGTTGTTTGAAATTCAAGAAATTATTATCTTTTATATCCTGACTAAAATTATTAATGATTAACCTTACCTCATTATACCTCATGTTGAATTTAGATCTGAATGATTATACTATTTCTCTTCATTTTTTTATGATGTATATATTTTATATTTTATTTAGTAACTTACTATTTTTTTTATATTATATTATATTTTTGAAATAATTAGAGAAAAGAGAAATATGGATGGGGAAATTGTGATGGCACTTATTTAAATTTTCATAATATGCGTCCGATCCTCTTATCTAACATGTAATAACTATAGAGAGAGTAAGAAAAATGTTTGATATTGTCTGAATTAAGCATTGTTCTATATCCCTAACAAAATGGTGAGCTAAATCGAGCATGTAATCCTAAGTCAACTAAAGAACATCTTGTTTAAATCAAGATGTAGTAGGAGTAAGCTTTTGATAAGAAATCATTTTAAAGAATTTGATTATATCATTTACAATGCTATTTGGAGCATGCTTTATCCTTAACGTTAAGGTGATGATGGCCTTTTGTGCTACTAGCTGCTTTTTACTATATTTTTAAAAAATAATATTATTTTGGAAAGTCATTTCATGGTTAATAAGGGAGAGAGCTCGTACTTGTTTCATTATTTGAAAAGGATTAAAAGTATATCAAAAAAAAGTTATGAATTTTAAATGCTAGCACATATATAGAAAGGCAAATCAAGTAGTAGATTATTTGGCAAAGATGATAGTTACTAGCTTTAGCAGAACTTTGATGATTAAAAACATCTTACCTAGTTGGTACTTATTATGAAAGTGATATAGAGAAAACTCCTATATGAGAACTTAGGTTTCTCCTATGTAATCAAAAGAATATATATATATATATATATTCCTTTCCCTAATATGTCCCTCTACTTGCTTATGCTCTTCAGGTTGCGTTTGGTGCATTACCAGCAATCCTAAGGGGACATTTGGTAGGAGGTAATCTATCCTGTTTGGTACGTATTTGGAATGACAATCTATCCTGCAGTGGTAATCTGAATTATCACTCAAGTGGTAATCCACATTACCTCAGGAGAAGTGGCTATCCATATTACCGACTATGTTGTAATCTAATAAGTTTTTCTTTTAACAAAATTACCCCTACCTCTTTTGTAAAAATAAAATTATCCCTTCCTCCAAACAATTAAATTAATTAAAAAATTAAATTAAAAATTAAATTAAAAATTAAATTAATTTTAAAAATTAATTTTTATTTAATTTTAAAATTAATTTTTTTAATTTTTAATTTAATTTTAAAAAATAATTAAATTTTAATGTAGATTACCTATAAGATAGATTACCACTGGATGGATTGCCAGTAATGTTGATTACTATGTTTGATATGTACAGGTAATGTTACAGTAATATTGATTACTGTATTTGGTAGACAAACAGATTACCAGTCATATAACATCAAATTCCCAAATACCCCTAAATCAAATTCATATATTAAATCAAATTATTAAAAAAATTTAAAATACCTCAAAATATCCCAAATCAAAGTATTATATAGAAGTAATATACTAGATTTAATATTTTTTAAGATAAAATATTTTTAATCTTAAACATTTATTCAAATTTTTTTTTGATTCTTAACTTTCAATTATCATAATTTATTTTATATTTAAAAATAATTTTTTTTTAATATTTTATTATATAAAATTAATTAATTAATAGACTAATTGATACATTATTTTTTATTTTTTTTAATATTAATTAATTAAAAATTAATTTTTTAAAAAATAAATTAATTGACAAATAAAAAAATTTAATTAATTTAATTTAATTTTCAAAAAAAAAATTTAAAAAAAATTACTTTTAAAAAAAGTAATTAAAAAAA
>UESW01004754.1:299214-370395 GCA_900491605.1 Calamus simplicifolius | reverse complement strand
AAAAAAATACTTTTTAAAATTAATTTAATTTTTTAATTTAATTTTTAATTTAATTTTTTTAATTGATTTAATTGTTTGAAGGAAGGAATAATTTTATTTTTACAAAAGAGGCAGGAGTAATTTTGTCAAAAGAAAAACTTATTAGATTACAACATAGCCGGTAATGTGGATAGCCACCTTCCCCTGAGGTAACTTGGATTACCACTCAAGTGGTAATCTAGATTATCACTGCAGGATAGATTGCCATTCAAAATACGTACCAAACATGGTTATCCGATGATGCCCTTTTAAATTATCGGTAATCTGGATAGATTACCTGCTACCAAACGCCCCCTCAGAGTTTTAATGCAATAATTTGACAAGGAAATATTGGCACACCAAATGAACAAAGGTCCAATGCTTAAATATCTCATTCCTTTAGCTTACATGTTTTATGTACTTTTCTTTGTTCATTGAACTACATGTCCTTGCAAGTATCCTCACATAACATCTATCTCTATTAAGCAATATAACTTGAATGAAAGTTAGCTATGCATTTATTTGTCATATTTGAGGGATTTCATATAACTATTTATCATAGGGTAATTCACCAAGAGGCAATAGGCAAGATACTTTGTACACTCTTTGAGATGACATATAAATGTAGAAAAGATACACAATGAGTAGATACCATTTATTTGATGAAATATATAATCCATAGCCTAAAAGTTACCATTTAAACTTTTATAGACATAAATATTTGTAGGGAAAGTTTTAAAATTTTTCTTGATAATTTTCCTTCACCTAAAAGACTCTAAACAATGTTTCATGTCACATTATAAGCATCGCATAAAGAAGAGGTAAACTAGGCAGTGGATCCAAAGTTTAACATATACGGATTCATTGGATGGTCATTCACATTCATCAAAAGAATATATTTTGGCTAAATAAATCTTGTGAATGCTGCTATGGATGGAGGTTGTGAGTACTGCTATGGATGGAGAAGATGATGGGAAGACAAGGCCAAAGGGAGGAGAAATAAAAGAAAGGATGGGTGGGTTTTTTTTTTTTTAATCTTGGGTTATAGAGAGAGAGAGAGAAAAGAGAATTTGTTGAGTCTAAATATTTGAAAGGAAGGGAAGAGAGATGTTAGGCATGCAAAGCAAAGGGAGAGAGGTCTTAGGAAGCTCACTGATTTTTTTCCCCTCTTTTTAATTTAATTGATGGAATGAGGAGTTAACAGAAGCTTAATAAAAGATTTACATTCTATCAGCATCCACGTACGATATATATCTTATAATAGAGTCCTAGATATAATGGTTAAACTATATCTAAATACTTTGAAAACATGTAACCCCAAATGCCCTCCAAAGCAGCCTAATCTTATATATGTACATGCATGCATGCATGTATCTATGTATGCCCATGTGCAAACTTTCTATCACATTGATGCATTATACACATCATCTTATTTTAACATAAACCATCAATTTCAAAGTAACCAGATTTATCTCTACTATATTAAAATATATGTTCTGAAATATGGACTTAGGCATGTTATTTTGATGGGCATTTGGACTCCTACAGTGGGCAGCCACTTTGGGTGAAAAATTTAAATACCAACGATCAAGGTCTACCTCTAGTCCATACCTTCGAGTTAAACTTTGTGCATCGAACATGATGCAGATCGTGTACATCATAGGTAGTGATTGACTGTGCGCATGCGATCCCATGTGCCAAGAACAAATTTATTCTTTCGGATATCGCACGCATGGCTAATCAACGTAAGCACCATGCGTCTTCCTAGAAAGACCTTTGCTGCATAGGAAAACCTTTCCCCCATTCAGTATAGAAAGACCTTTGCGGTTTCCCCACATCTCCCTGATCTCATATTGCCGAGCCTTTATCTCAGCAACGGCCCTTTTATCTTAGGATTGGTGTCCAGATCTAGCAGTAGGATATAGCAATTTTTAACCTAAATTAACCTGTTGCTAGCCTCAACTTGTTTTATTTTAAGATAGTTTGAAACTAGCCTTAACTTTCAGAGACACTGAGGGTCTGAAATGTGCACTCCAATATTTAGAATTCATCCCACCGTTTCTATGAGATTTCTCCAAGATTCCTTACCCTTTTGTTTGAAAATTTGCTGCAACAGATAAAATCAAAAATCATTTTCAAGCATGCTGAATGAAACATGTTAATAATACAAGGAAATGTTCAGGTTCCACGTGCAAAGAAATGTTTCAATTCTAGATTTCTAGCATTACACAAGCTTGCAATAAAACAGACCCTCTGGTTTTACCTCGTCGCAATATCATGATTCTTTTCTGATTTTGATGAGAGGAATACAACATGATTACCATCACCAAAAACGTCTCATTAACTTAACATTTTTGCTTTAGACATGGAAAATTACAATAGACATTTAAGGATAATCTGTCCGACTTAAATTGAATATTACAACATACATCAACAAAAAAAGGTTAAAAAAAAGATGGAATGACTAAAATATATAAAAGATGAAGAAGATATTATGAAATTACAACAGCCTCCTACTTTGTAAACTGGAAACTCTGATGAAACCACAAAAATGTTTTTTCTTCTCTATCCCCATCATTAAGTGTATGTGCTTCAATAATTTTTGCCTATGAATCATACCAGCTCCATCAGTAGAGGATCTCCTGCAGCCATGATTCTTATTAGCTTTATGAAATCAGTTTCGGTGTGCACATCCAATGGATAGACGGCAGGTGCTTGAGCAGTATAATAACTTGATAATGTTTCATTAGCTGACAGATTTGGCTTATAAACAATTTTGGCGAAAGCATCAGAGTCGAAATTTTGTGGCGAATCCATTGACAGAAAAACATTGGCACTGCAATCTTGTGATGGATATCTAAATCTCCAATAAGTCCCACAAGATCAATGAAATCACCCACAAATCTTTGAGGAACATAGAATATCTCGCTGCCACAGATGATGATCCTATCTTCACTCGTACTTGCTTTGTAACTGACCTGGAAATGTACAGGAAAATTGCTGACAACTTTCTTCACCATGGCTTCTTGATCTTTAAACCATTGATTGCCATTGCCATCAAGGGAAACAGAAACCCAGGAATGAGGGACCTGAGAAAAGGAAAAAAGGGCTAGATTTGTATCTTTGGAGGATAATTTAATAAAAAGAAACCAGGCAAAAACTAACAGAAGATAAATACCGCATTGGTAATCCATAGCTTTGTCTTGTCCGCTTGCAGGAGATTCCAATAATTAAGAATCATATTATCCTGAACAAATAGAAATCCCTCTGCACCCTTATATTGGTCAAACACCTTGGGCAAGTACCTGTGGTACCAGAGTCCAAATAAAATAGAGCATTAGAAGATTGAAAGACACTGTCAAACAAATGACTATTGAAAACTCTGTATATTACTGAACATCCAGATCAATTAAAAAAACGTTCTACAGAGAAGATATGGGTATCCAATCTATACTTTTATAACAAAAGGATAATTTACAAACTAAAAGGGGAATGGGGCAAAAAGAATACAAGAATGGGCATGCAAAATAGTAAATGCAAATAATTTGTTCTAAATATTTAAGAAAATAGGTTTTTTTATTGCAGCGATGCAAGAATCTAAATTAAGCAACATAGAGAAAAAGGATTCATCTAGTAGACCTCAATTAGTTTGGGATTTTGGGATTAAGGCCTTGTTATTATTGTTGTTTTAAGTATGCATCATCTTTTGCAACCAATCCTCATGTATCAACTAATGGACAAATACCATCTCTTATTAAATTATGATTCAGCCAAAAAGCACAAAAAATGCCACTTAGCCTTTTGTATGAGGCCACCATCATATAATATCATTATTAAAAATCTGAAATATAAATCTGGTTGCTACAAATTCATCAGGGGAATAAGAAGCCTTCTAAATCAGCAAGATATGCTACAAAGAGATTAGGCAGTCTAATGGATCATGATTTGGCATTAGTAGTTCGACAAATTTCTCAAAGATCAGAAGCAGAGATACCCATCTATTACTCGAGTAAAATGACTTGTATGTGAACATACAACAAATGCAGGAAAGAGTTACTTTGTCAAATTGAACCCCACCTAGAGGGCAAAGCATATGGAAGAAGCCCAAGAAAAGGAGATGAAACAAACTATTGGATGATAATATTATCGTATCTGGATTTTTACAGGCATATTAGCTAATCTGGTAATTGCAAAAATGGAAAAAGTGGTCATCTCTTCTGATAGATACCATAGTATATCCGGTATAAGAAAGTTGTGAGGCAGTGAAAATAAATTGAAAAAAACTAGCATTCTTTGCCAGATCTATAAATTAGTTGTTATCCATCATGATTTGGATGAGAAATCAGGTACACCCAAATTTATTCCCCAAAACCATGACAGAACTGTAAACAACTTAAGAAAATTCTTTCCTTCTGGTGCATCTTTCTTGGTGAACCAATAATGCAATGGGGTCTACAGCCCACATATTTCTAATTCATCATGGTTTATTTTCTAAAAATTAATTTTTTTGCAAGAATTATTAAAAATGAAAAAGCTTTGAAAAAATTGATTATTGTTATATTAAATACTAAATTTATGGTGCATTTATCTTGCGCAAGTATTTCAAAGTAAGAATCATGTCAGAAGGAATTATTTATTCATTTGTCATATCTTAGATACGCGTGTTGCATTGCTATTTCTCAACATTTTCCTTGGTTATATGTCTTTCTACAGTTCTTGGTATTAATTTCAAGCATGCTTATCCTTTTAAAGTGTAGATTTGGCTCTGTAATGTCACCATTCCAAACAATGCAGTGCATGTGCTCAATAATAAGCAGCAAATGTAGATATCGTAGGATAATTTATGACACTACACTTCTAAAATTTAGATTAAAACTCTGTTTATACAAGAAATCCATTTGCTAGTATAAGGCAGCTAAAAGTCAAACTTTAAGAGGAAAGAAAAATCTGATGAAGCAGCATATCTCAGTAGGCGTGTCGACCACTTATTTTTCAACAAAAGTGTGGCTAAGTATCTGTATGGTACCCTAAGGGATAAGCACCATCCTGAGTTTACATGGGCTACGAAACACACTGACGATTCATAAGCCAAATAAAGAGACACGTTCGACCAAATGCACATCAAGTAATCCTAGAAAATATTTTATAAGTTCTTTTGGGAATATGAAGCAAATCTTAAAGCAAATATCTTGTAAATTAAAGGGAACATGTTCCATTGCTCCAGAAAAGTCTTTTCACATTTCCGTTATTAGATGTCTGTTTTTGTCAAGTAAGATGAAACCTTGACACAAAATGATTGGAGTCCAGCATTAACTTAACAGCTATTTATGGGTCAAGTGCAATTCCTACGCCCTGACTCCAAGTATAAAGTAGTCTCAGCAGGTCTAGCAAAGCCAAAGATAACTGAAGCAGATTCAAATGCTTCAGGGGTGCATTGTTAGACACATATAATATAGACCCATCCAAACCAACATGACCTAGAACTGACCTAGTTAGGCTGGGTAAGTACCTGTCATGTTCAAATTTAAAATGCTTAACCAAAAGCAATCCAGGACATATCCAAGGCCAGTGAAATATGAAATTGCACTGAAACTCACACCCCCTATAACTAACAAAATGGTGCTTTTACAACATGTAGTTTCTAATAGATCTGCTGAGCATGCCTATGAAAGGGCCTTTTGCAAGCCAAAAAACACCCTACTCCAAGTTAAAATTTTTTACATCCAAAGTCCTGCTTGCGTATCAATCAGTCACATCTTCTGGAAGCAGGATTTGAGAGTGTACACATACATTTCCAAGGATCAATAAAGGAATTGGAAGGCCACAGTTTTACATTGCTGGATCCAGTCTGACATAGCATTTCTAAAATATGACTCCTTTCTTGAAAGAGAATCAGATCAACTTGGACCACAAAAATCAGATTTACACTGTGAGGTTTACCAAGGTTACTTTAAATAGAAAACAATAGAAAATAATTTATCATCAGATCAAAACTGTTAGCTATCAAAACTTCTACGCCAGTTTGTATTAGAGTTCCAGCTTAGCCAGGGTGTCCTATAACAGCTGTTAAATGTATAATGTATTTGATAGGTAACTAAGTTGAGATTGTGGATGTTCCTGATAGAAGATTTAAAGTCCACCATTGGTTTGCAAAGTGAATGTGCAAGGGTGTGGCTGAGAGAAAGCCCAACTCTAGAGCTGCTGCTCTTGAAGAGAAATTACAGTAATAAAATAGAATTTCATTAAATTCATGAAGCCTTCTACTGATCTTGACTTGATCCTACAATAAATGTGAATCTATCCTTTGAAACTGTCTAAATGGTGATTGAGAAAGTGTTTGATGCTTTGAGAGAAAAATGCACCAGAAGGCCCAGGCCATAAAGATGTAGAGCAAGATGAAGATCTTGAAATAGGTTATCAATGTCCACATACAATTATCTGCATGTACAGGAGAAGAAGGTGTAAACTGAACTGACTTCTTTACAAAAACACCTTTCACCACTTAGGCAACATCCTAACATGACTATAATGGAAACTATCTTTTTCTATAGTTTAAAAGAATGGATTTTCTCTCACATTTTTATTTTAAGAAAGTTGTATCATCCATTAAAGCTATGATTTGTTAAATCCCTTTTCAGCACATAAAGCATACTTTTTCTCCACTTCCTTTTTTTTTCGCTGAGAGACTTGAACCCATGTACAAGCCCCCACAGTTAGCAACTACTTATGGCCTTTATTAGCCAATGCATACCCCTTCTTACAAACTATGCTGATGAAAATTTGAGCTTCTTCATACGAAATTGGTTCTAAAACCCCTTGAACCATTTCAACCCATGTACAAGCCCCCACAGTTAGCAACTACTTATGGCCTTTATTAGCCAATGCATACCCCTTCTTACAAACTATGCTGATGAAAATTTGAGCTTCTTCATACGAAATTGGTTCTAAAACCCCTTGAACCATTTCAACCCTAATTGCTGTGCCACCCATGTCTATTGCCTACAACCTAGCCAAGTTTGACTGGTACAAGAACATCACATGATAGTCTATAATTGCAATGCAACTACAACTTAATAGTCCAGCCAACATTTACCATTACTTTGGTGTGCACATCGGAAAGAATTACAATAAAAAATTATAATACACTTTGTTCTTATGCACCCATAAGATCAATGTCTTAAATACAATGAGTGGAGACAGCCTTTTCTTTATTTTATGGAACAGGACACAATGCGTATCAAAACTTGGGATGGTAGATGTCCCATCCCATCCTAATCTATTTCCTGACTCATCGCATCTTAACACTCAAGATGATGAGATGCTCCACCATTCCATTGGTGTTTAAAACCTTGCATAAAATTACTCTCTATAGTACACTCTCTCACATGCTTTACCAAAGTCATCAAATTATGGGAGCATTCTATGTTCACAATTCATCATCTGTTAAAACAAGAGAATAGCTGCAATCCAAAAACTGTGGCTTAAAAGTAAACACTCAAATGGTATTGGTGGTACTTGTCACAATTTTGTATGTCAGTCATGATCACATAAATATATCAATATTTAACCATGTCCTTCACCCACTCACCTAAGTCTATCACATGGTCACAAGATTAACACCATAATGTTGTGATTTATTAATTTACTTTACCTCAGCCTTCATGGACCCAATCCATCAACTTTAGGTGAAATGCACCTCTGCATGCAGCTTGATCAAAGGCAATGTTTTTCCCCCTTTTACTTCCACTGTTTTCTGGGCCTCTTTCACTTTCTTATTTTAGTGGAACAAACTCCTTTCCTGTGACACCCATATACAAATTTTTCTTCACATAAATAATGCGTCCTATTTATTATTCAGTTCTTTAGCACAGCAGCAAGTAGTTTTGTAACCCTAAGAATATCTACCTGCCACTGTTACTTAACTAGTTTTTTTACACATCTCTTTAAACACAGCCTAGTTCTCTGTAACTCTCATCCCCTGCAGCCCAAGTCACTCTAGCATGCAAAGACCAAACAACATTCTGAAACTGCAAACCACCTACAGATATAAACTGCACAAATCCTAACAATCCACAAGTGGCAAAGGAGAGCTAACATATTGTGCAAATTGATGCCAGGAACAATGAGGTGGTCGAATACAATGAAGAAAGCAGGAATTGGTAGCAGATTTGGGCTTTGATTGGAACTGTACAATAGAAATTCACCAGCTGTAATTTTGCTAAATGGAAGCACAATAAGACAGTTAGATGCAGGAATTTAGTTATACTGTGAGGAAAAAATGTATCAAAACCAAAATAATGAGATGAAAGGAAATTAATCTGGTAGCCACTTACTTGTATGCTTGATCTAACCGGCCTTTCTCCACAGCTAGATCAGTATTGTTATGTTCTGATAGAATGATCACAGTTTTAAATATCCGACCATAGAGCAACCTCCACTCCAACGCTGTGCGGTCCACAGGTGCATGGCAGTACATGATGAGCACGACATTCCCAAAGTTCTTCCTCCACCGTATAAGGTTTCCCAATCTCGTAGTTCACAGTCCCAGTCTCCTCCACACCAAGATGCACAGATGGTAGCTTCTTGGGGACAAACTCCCTCCTGTCTCCATGCCCAATGGCTGCTCTTGGCCGGTCCAATTCCAACGACATCAGCCGGGGCTGCTGGTATCCGACAGCATGCAAATCCTGCAGCCAAGCTGCTGTGAACTTCACGTCCTGCTCTGTCCAGAATCCCTCTTCAGCCATTGCATAGCTCAGATGTAGGATCCTCTCAAAGAGCGTCTGCTTCTTTGATCTCCATTGAATCAAGAACTTGATAAGGCGGCCGACATTCACATGGAGGTCTTTCTCTTCTGCAAAAGGGTATGCCTGCGCCTTGTCGGCCCGGTGGATGGTCGGAGGATAAACTGCGGCATAACCCCCAATCTCCCACAAGATCCTCTGTGCCCAGTATCCCCTTAGCACATCGGAAGCCATCGAGCTGACAGACACCGGCAGCATTAGTCCCCAGAATGCCTGAATGTGAAAAATGGTGTTGAAAGAGTTGACAGGCACCATCACGCCCTGCGGCAGCGCCACCTTGGGAGCATCCCCATCAAACCTAATGTCGAACGCCTCCAAATTCGACGACTTGCGAGTGAAGTAGAACACAGAGTCAACATCAGGCAGACCATCGGAAAGCCCCTGCTGGATGAACTGCCGGCCACTGAACACCTCAATGTAGAACTCCTCGTGCCCCACCTCGCCCACATTCTCCAGCGGCAGCCCCCTCGGCCACACCGATCGCTGCCCAAAGTGCACATAGGGATTGACCACCATTCTGTTGGGGTCGGCATGGCTGTACTGGAGGAGAAGCGGATGCTTCGTCGCGTGGGCCTCGCCGGCGAGATCCAAGTCGAAATGCTTGCCAAGGTCGCCGCCGAGCACCTCGGCGCGGTCGTCGGCGTCGAATATCAGCTTGGCGCCGTGCTGGATCGCGAAAAGGTACCCGACGGACTTGCGGAGGTACGAATTGTACGGGAGGAAATCGACGGTGCGGAAGCCGAGCAGGCCTGCTGCTCGAGGGAGAGGAAGATGGCACCCTTGAGGGACCAATCGGCGGGGGTGTGGGAGTTGCCGACGGCGAGGAGCTGCCAGCCCTTGACGCGGGCGAAGGCGCGGAGGGCGTCGGAGGGAGCGGCGGAGACGGAGACGACGATCCAGCGGTCGGAGCGGAAAGACGCGAGGGGGGAGGCGGGGGAGGGGCGGATGGGGGGGACGGAATTCCAGGAGATCTGGGGGTAGGCGATGCGGGAGGCGGCGGCGGCGGCGGCGGCGCTGGTCTTTTCGAAGCAGAGGAGGGCGGCGGTGTCGCCGGCGCTCCGGAGGAAGAAGACGGCGGCGACGGTGGCGACGAGGAGGAGGATGGCGAGGATCTTGTAGAGATTATCCGAGAACCAGGTGGAGAAGTCCAGATTCTTGGCCGGATGGAGGCCGAAACGGCGGTGCTCGCCGTTGCGGCCGTTGGTGGAGTGCTTTGGGGGTTTGGGGGAGCTGCGGTCTTGGACTAGCATTTCGTGATGATTGTGGTAGAGATGGGATCGAAATTGAAATAAAAAGATGCACTTCTTCTTCTTCGATCTGAATGGATGTAGATTTGGAGTGGAAATGGAGATGAGAATATGGGGATGGCTTTGTTTTGGATTGGTGGGAGAGAATGTGGTTGGTACTGCCGACAGATCGGCCTTCTCTTTCTTTCAGTTCAAGTTTCGCTTTCCTTCGTCCACAGTTGGACCCTGTGATGCGATGCGTTAATGAATTGATATAATTCAAGGGCTGGTTCTCGGGGTGGCTTCCCGTTTAAGGCTTTAAAGGAGCATGTTTTTCTTTTATAGAGCGGTGAGGGGTTGGAGAGTCGGAGCGGACGAGAAGAGGACAGGGCTGAGAGCTGGACGAGCATCGATTTTTTATATATATATATATATAAGTCGTCGAGCTGGAGTCATGCGTCGGCGCTACTCAAAGGAGTCGCAACTTATCCGCTCCCCGACACGTCATGAAGTCAAGGAAGTTGGGCTTTTTACTTGGGCCTCGGCTATCGCGCTAGGAAAAAACTTCTTGCTGCACCGTCATGGAGTCAATGAAGTTGGGCTTTTTACCTGGGCCTCGACTATCGCACTAAAAAAATAACCTTATTGCACTGTTCTTTGGTATAGAAAACATGTTCAAATAATTAATCGCAAGCATATTATCATAAGAACAGTGCAGCAAATTATATAAATAATTAATTATATATATTATTAAAAATGGTGCAACAAGTTTTTATCATTTATACGTGCGATGTGCCATAAAATTTATTGAGCTTTCATATGCATAACGACATGAGCACACGTTCAATCTACATCTAATGTATGCTTGCTGCACTATTCTTCGGTGTAGCATATGGTTTTCATCGCGCTATTACACTTTACAGAAAAAGTCCATGTACAGGAATGGCGCAAGTTGCACGCATCAGTCTTGATGCGCAACGCGTGCGCGATAAGAACAACAATATTTTTTCTATTTTTAGCATGCGCATCAAGCAACGGATACGTACACCGCATCCGATATAGCAAGACTTTCTCACTTTAAAAAGGACTTTGTGCATCGGATATGATGCAGATCAATGGCTACGCACACATACGATCACATGTGCCAAGAATAATTTTATCTTTCGCATATTGCAAGTGTGGTTCAACGCGTGCAATGCGCGTATTTCTGCACCGCATGCAATGCAAGAAGACTTTTTCTTATATTTTAAGGAAAAGTCTTTGTGCACTGCTTACGGTGTACGATGCGCACATATAACCGCACATACGCCGAAGATATTTGCCTTTTCTACACCGCATATGCAGCTATACGCGCGAGCGGTTAATCACTATGCACGGTGCAAAAAGAGTTTTTTATACTTTAAAAATCATTCCTAATCTAAGATACTTGATCTCATATTTTCTTTTCTTTCTTAATAAATAATTAATATTTTTTGTTTAACAAAATTTAAAACTTGATTAATTTGCAAGCCATAAGGTGAAAGGCTTTATCTCTAGTATTTATTATTATTATTATTATTACTATTATTATTGACCAATTATGTTAGTTGCTTAAAATGAATGGATTGATCAAAATTAATTAACCTTAGATCCTATTTTAGATAGCCGCCAGAACGGGCCACTGATAGCCGTTGGCCCGTTGGCTATCAGCAACATGAAGTAGCTATTGCTCCAAATAAGGTCTTAATTAGTAAAGTAACCTAAGAAGAGAAAATGAGTTATAGAATATTTAAGAGAGTCCTTTTTATATTTAAACCTAAGAGAGAAAAAAAACAAAAACAAAAAAAACAAAGAACTTGACGCATTGTGAAAGGATAATAAGAAAACAAGTTGGATGCTTCTCATTTCCTAAGTTAGTGGGCTTCAACACATCATTTTATAAAGAAAAGAGAAATTAAAAGATAAGAAGTCTATTCATCATAGTTGAGTAAAGAAAGGGAATAACAGATCGATGGGTTTTCAGTATTTAGCCGGAAGAATATATTTCAAAAGAAAAAGTTTTGTACATCACTTGATCTAGCATGGTTTACATCGAGCATGATGATTCATTCGCATCGAAAGTCCGTTAGTAAGTTTCGCAATATTGACGTACGAATCTATGTACAGACAAATAATCATGCTCAATGCAGGTGATGCTGCATCGAAATAATATACAAAGACTTTTTATTTAAAATTAAGGAAAAAAAAAAACTAGAGGAAAAGGAATCTTGGTAGCTAGTGGTAATGTCTCTGCTATCAATCATCCCTATCTCAGTTATCAGCAGCCACTGGCAATCATTGACCTAGGGAGGGAGGGTAATCAAGAACAACAGGGAGAGAGAAACGGATAGGTTGATTGATGATGGAAGAAGAGGATGACATTTGAAGTAGAAATACAAAAGAACTTGAGTTATTAGCTTTGAGTACTGACAATCAATTATGGCTCAACATAAAAAGCATGTTAACTGGTGAGAGGACTTGTAGATAGGAGGGGTCAGCTGGAGGAAACTATGATCAATAGCTTGAAACAACAACAAATAAAGAGGATATCAATCTGTTAAAGCTGGGGACACAATGTTGTAGAGTTTTGGAGGAGTAGGCTGAGATTCCTTGCCCTCCTCATAGTGCTTCTGAGGTTGATCTTCCTTTTGGATTTCAACAGCACTCAGCTTTTTAATTCCTTTCCTTTTCTAGCTCTACAACTTGGCTTGGCTCCATCTATGTTGACCTAGGTCTAACTTAGGTTGGGTCTCACTCCCATTGTAAAGGGCCCACAAATTCTAATAGAAAAACATGGTTAAAAAAAAAAGGAGAAACTAGTTAAGCTTAGGGGAGAATCTAACTAATTAAATCCATAATAGTCTAACTCTCTTCTTTTTCATGCCTTCTTTTATCCCTTTGCTAAATCTAGCCTTGTTCCACCATCTAGTCAAGTCTCAATTACTTAAGAAAGAAGGAAATCTCTTTAATTAATTACCTTGATTAGAGGTTTTATGCCATAGTAAACAAGAAATTGATCTAAATAGAGAAAGACAAAAATTTTAAAATTTATTATAGATTCATTATTCCTCATAGAATGCATGTGGGGCCTAATTATAAAGTAAGTCTGGTTTAATCCAAATCATATTCAAAAATAAAATTATAAAATAAACCCAATCAAATATAATCACAAAATAAATTAGAATATGAGATCTAAAGAGACATTTACTAAAAATTCCTAGTCTCAATAGAATTTCTTTTCTTCTTTCTTTTTTGAATTACATTAGATTTATTCTTACAACTTCAAATAAAAGATTGTTATCATATCAAAGAAAAAAAAATCTATAATATGCATAAATTTTGACAACATCTTCTTCAAATAAAAGAAAAAAGTCTAAAAATGGTATGTCATATCAAGGTGGGGTTTAAATACAACTAAGATAGCACCATCATGCTTCAAAACTATGGATTTTATCTAATTTGTTATGAAAAGGCTTCAATAAACAAAGTATGTCTCCTAATTTACATTTTAAAAAAAATTAGCAAATACATAATGATCATCATTACCAATATGCGCCCAATAGGTAGCAAAATGTTTAGTAATATCTATAACTACCAATCAACTTTAAACCATCGTTATTAACAATGGTAATTGTTTCTAAACTATGTTAGTAAAAGAAAAATTTAAAGAAGCACACCAAAAGATAGATTTTCACGTATACTCATGATGAGAACCTAAAGTATTTACTAATAAATAAGGTCTAAACTCTAGTAATGTAAACTAAGTTAGTTTATACATCACTACCATGCCACTTTAACCAATTAAAAAATATTATACTAGTTTCAAAAGGTGAAACATAAAAAATATCTAAAAGAGAGGTTGGGACATAATTGTATTGATAATTTTTTGTATTTATAAGGTGAATACAATGGTAGAATATTCAAGGAATATGAGGATTTGATAGAATAGATGATAGTATACAAGTAATTATTAGTCCTTAATTAGTTACTGGAAGAGAAGAAATTCACAAGATTCTTCCAAAATAAAATCAAATAAAAATAAAATAAAAGGAATTATAAAACCAAGTTTTTTTATTTTTTTCTTCTTTTAATAAAGTAGAAGCAACACCACATATACCTTAAGAATATAGTCTTGTAGTCTTTTGTGCTAATAATTAGATTTTTGAAATATTTCAAGATAGAAGCCAGGTTTTTTTTTTTTGTTTTAAACTAGTATTCATTCTCTTAATGAACACATCCAATTTTTTATCATAAAAAGAATCCTATGCTAGTTTGAAATTCAATATATAAAGATTCTAAATATTAGTTATCACTTATCTAGAGCATTTTGAAGAGAACCCAATTCTATTAAGAATAATAGTAAAATAAATGTTGAAATAATGGGAAACTTCATTTGAAGATTAGTTATCAAGTAATGCAAAGTGAAAGAAACATCTACTAGCCCTCATCATTAGAACATAAATAAATTTTAAGAGAAGCCATCATTAGAAAACATTTCCAATTAATAACCACCTAACACCTTGTATGAATCCATAAAAGAATATAAGGTGGCGGTTAAGTTGAAAGTATTCACCAGACATAACTTTAGAAAAAAAAGGACTCAAGTTGCAACTAATAGAATAAAAGGCTATGCAAAGATGATAATGTTTCAATCAATATAGTTTGGAGGGTTTTCAGTATAACCATTCTTTTTACGGATCGATTAACTTTCTCATGTAACTTGATTTGTGTTGATAAATGCTCTAATGGTAAAAGCTCTAATGAGAAAGCTACGGATAATTTATTAAAGGTATGCTAATGCTAATAAGATTTTAAATAATTATGAAAAAATCATTCCAACACCTATAATTTAAGGATAATTTTCATTATTTTTACTCAAATTTGCATGTTCTTTTCTCTTAGAAACTCGTTAGATGAGTTAAATTTCTAATTGAATTTAGGAGACTATTTCTTGATAATTTTATTTTATTATCTTTTAAGTAATATTTGTATCCTACGTGAATTAAGATAAGCTTATTTAGGAAACATATCTTATAAACACCAGGAGTTATGTATTCAATTTCAATCATTTGTATTTATACAATTATTCTTATAGGATTTTCTCTTAAATTTTTGATGTCAATTTGAAGACCTAACTGATATATATTTAATTTAATTCATTTTTAATACTAACTAAATAAACAAAGGGGTTCGACATTAGATTTAGTTTTAAGACAATTTTAAAAGATTGCTATATAACAATAACAATAAAACCAATTGATATTTTAGTGGTATGTGCGATTTAGCTAATTGAAATGTTAGCTGGATAATGGATGTTGGTGATGATATTGCTATCGGAGGATAGTTCTCTATAAAGGAATTATTTGTTTTCTTAGAAATGTTATCAAAAAGTAATAATGCAAACATACCGTGCCATGCTACAGTCTTGCTTCTTTGAGTTACTTCATAGTTTAGCATACAATTCTTGCTCAATATGATAAATTAGAACAATGGATAAAAATAGCAAGTAAAAATCATATTTTGCAATATATGGCATTGCATTTGCTCAACTACAAGTGCACTCTATCATCTAATTTCGGCATTGATTTAGAGCACATGTTTCTCTTCCTTTATGAGGTAAATATTGATACTTCTTATTTCAATGCAAAAATCAAGATGCACGCTAGGATGAGGAGTCCCCTCCAAATGATGGATTGCATTTCCTCCTCTCTTATTGTTTTTTCTTTTAATCATGCTATACGTAAATCTTTCTTCATTACTCCATCTAGACTTCATATAAATCGATTTGTTCTTTTGGGTCCATTTAGGCGTCATCACTCTAATAAAAAAATGCTTTGTTATTATATTATTTTTTTGTCGAAAGAGTAATCTATCATCCAACCAAGCTAGCATAATTAATTATAAAATTACTTTTGCAGCAAAAAGCACTTGAAGTAGCAATAAATGATATAACCGATTCATTTGGGAAAGAAAGTGTCATGAGACTGAAAAGTGTTGGTGGAGCTTAATTTGAAAAAGGAAGGATAGTTGAGGTATCCTTTATTATTGCTATTTATTTATCTTTTTTATGCTTTTCTAATAATCCAATAAATTTGTGATAATTTTTCTTTAACCTTGGTTCTTTGGGGTTACTATTTATTTTCCATTAGAGAATGATAAACGTAATCTGAAAAGAAACAAAAATGCAATAACAATATGTTAATTTTGCCTAGTTGCTTCCTTTAATTTGATATATTTTGCTTAGGTTTTGATCATTAATTGGTATGTGCAATTTCTTCGTAGCACCAATAAGGAAAGAAATTTTACCAGCCTTAATGGCTGAACCACTTTGATAGCCAAGCACTCATATCAACTTATAAATTTTTTTTTTAAAATGAGATATCCAATATGTCCAAAACAATATGCATATGTAACCAAATGTATACAAGTGACCATTCAACATGAGGTACACTAAGCGTATGTACCTACTTAGGTCATTAAATAATATTTAATTGCATTCATACCAAATGTCTTAAATTTAATCATCATTTATGCTTTATGCACATATTCTAAACTTAAGATCACATAAATCATTTATTGTAAATCAAGTAAGAAAATATACATTGTATGTGTTAAACTTGCATGAAGCCAAAATATAATTTACAACTAATATAAATTTCTAAATATAGCATAAATTATTAACAACCAAATAGCAATAATAATTAAACCACAAAATATAAAATAAATAAATATAGTGACAATTATAAATAAGTTAAAAATAAGATCTTAGTCTAATAAATAATTAGCTCAAAAGAACCTTTGACTAATCAACCCAAAGTTAGACATTGGCTCAAAATTGTTTGGCCTAAAAATGAATAATTTACTAAAAGAGACCCAATACTAATTGGGCCTCTAAAACCTGTAGGCTCAGTAGCATCATCTCTTCCTTTTTTTTACAGAGGCTAAGATTAGTTTTTTTTTATTAAACCTAATTTAGGATTAGGCTAACCTAATTTAGAAAAACTTTAATGCATATTAACGTAGAAAAAAAATTCCATCCAGGATTAAAAAACCCAAGAAATCCCTAATATTTATAAATATGATCACAATAAATATTTATATATGATCAATGAACGATAAGCATATAACTATAATCAAAATAAGGTATGAAATCATATTGCTATTACAAAAAACTTAGGTTCTAAATTATATATGCCTACTCTAATACCATATATTAAGATTTAAGAATCTTATATATATATATATATATAAAATATTAAATAATAATAACAATATTTACGAAAGATATGCAAAAATTCTAAAGAAGCTTAAGTCTTTCTCTTCTTGCTCTTTCCTTAGGCAATATTTTGATAAAAAAAATAAATCACACATTTAAGGAGAGAAGAGGAACCCTTCTATTTATAAAGAAACTTTAATAGGTCCTCCCATTATAAATCACTATTAAGCTTTAGGTTCACACAAACCGCTAACCACATCACCTAACAAAGATGCTCTAAAGTTCAAACTACATGAATCATAATTTTAACCAACAGCGGGCTCATCCGGTTTGTATTATTGAACCAAATTTATTTAATTAATTTTATAAAATTAAAATTATAATAATTAATAGCACTCATATATGAAAAATTTCCAATAATATCCACCTTCACCTATCTTCAATTAAGTTTCTCGGAGAAGTTAACCGTAATCTTTTGAGGAAGACCTTCTTCGAACGCCCACAATTGCTATCCATCTTTTTTGAATACTTGATGATGTGATCGAGTGCAAATGGGAGATGTTAGTTGTTGTTCTATCAGAGTTCCTACAGACTGCAAGCTTGTTTGAGAGATTGGAAGTTCTTCAGGGGAAACCGGTCATGGCAGCATGTTGCAGCAATGCCACCATCAATGTCCCATGTATATTCTACGGGAGAAAAGTTGACATAAACTGCATTGGCAGTGGTGATATGATCTTCATATGCAATCTTCTATATATTATAATTATAAAAGATTATTGTTCGGCATGGTGGACCAAACAGAATTTTATAAAAATTAATTTTTCTGAAAATAATTGCGACGCATCTGGTTGCGTCACAATGTTTTATTTTTAATTTTTTTATAACATTTATTTTTAAAAAAAATTACGATGCAATACTTATTAAATTAAAAATTATTTTTTTTAACTTTATTGGTTTATTGCGATTTCGGACCGTTGCGATCAATCCGATCGGCGACGATCCAACGGTTGGGATCGATCCAAGCCATGATCTCGATCGGCGACGATCGATCTCGGACCGTTGCGATCAATCTGATCAGCGACGATCCGATGGTTGCGATCGATCCAAGCCATGATCCCGATCGGCGATGATCGATCTTAGACCATTGCGATCAATCCGATCGGTGACGATCCGACGGTTGCGATCGATCCAAGCCATGATCCCGATCGGCGACGATCGATCTTGGTCCGTTGCGATCAATCCGATCGACGATTATCCGACGGTTGCGATCGATCCAAGCCATGAGCCTGATCGGTGACGATCAATCTCGGACCATTGCGATCAATCCGATCGGTGATGATCCGACGGTTGCGATCGATCCAAGCCATGATCCCGATCGGCGATGATCGATCTCGGATTGTTGCGATCAATCCGATCAGTGATGATTCGACAGTTGCGATCGATCCAAGCCATGATCCCGATCGGCGATGATCGATCTCGGACCGTTGCGATCAATCCGATCGGCGACGATCCGATGGCTGCAATCGATCCAAGCCATGATCCCGATCGGTGACGATCGATCTCGGACCGTTGCTATCAATCGGATCGGCGATGATCTGACGGTTGCGATCGATCCAAGCCATGATCCCGATCGGCGACGATCGATCTCGGATCGTTGCGATCAATCCGATCGGCGAAAATCCGACGATTGCGATCGATCCAAGCCATGATCCCGATCGGCGACGATCGATCTCGGACTGTTGCGATCAATCCGATCGGTGGGGATCCGACGGTTGCGATTGATCCAAGTCATGATCCCGATCGGCAATGATCGATCTCGGACCGTTGCGATCAATCCGATTGGCGACGATCCGACGGTTGCAATCGATCCAAGCCATAATCTTGATCGGCGACGATCGATCTCAGACCGTTGCGATCAATTCGATCGGCGATGATCCGACGGTTGTGATCGATCCAAGCCATGATCCCGATCGGTGACGATCGATCTCGGACCGTTGCGATCAATCCGATTGGCGACGATCCGACGGTTACGATCGATCCAAGCCATGATCCCGATCAGCGACGATCGATCTCGGACAGTTGCAATCAATCCGATCGACGACGATCCGACGGTTGCAATCGATCCAAGCCATGATCCCGATCAGCGACGATCGATCTCGGACCGTTGCGATCAATCTGATCGGCGACGATCCGACGGTTGTGATCGATCCAAGCCTTGATCCCAATCGGCGATGATCGATCTCGGATTGTTGCGATCAATCCGATCGGTGACGATCCGACGGTTGCGATCGATCCAAGCCATGATCCCGATCGGCGATGATCGATCTCGGACCGTTGCGATCAATCCGATCAGCGACGATCCGACGATTGCGATCGATCCAAGCCATGATCCCGATCGGCGACGATCGATCTCGGACCGTTGTGATTAATCCTATCGGCGACGATCCGATGGTTGTGATCGATCCAAGTCATGATCCCGATCGGCGACGATCGATCTCGGACCGTTGCGATCAATCCGATCGGCGACGATCCGATGATTGCGATCGATCCAAGCCATAATCCCGATCGGCGATGATCGATCTCGGACCGTTGCGATCAATTCGATCGGCGACGATCCGACAGTTGCGATCGATCCAAGCCATGGTCCCGATCGGTGACGATCGATCTCGGACCGTTGTGATCAATCCGATCGGCGACGATCTGACGGTTGTGATCGATCCAAGCCATGATCCCGATCGACGATGATCGATCTCGGACCATTGCAATCAATCCGATCAGCGACGATCTGACGGTTGCGATCGATCCAAGCCATGATCCCGATCGGCGACGATCGATCTCGGATCGTTGCAATCAATTCGATCGGCGACGATCCGACGGTTGCGATCGATCCAAGCCATGATCCCGATCAGCGATGATCGATCTCGGACCGTTGCGATCAATCCGATCGGCGACGATCCAACGGTTGCGATCTATCCAAGCCATAATCCCGATCGGCGACGATCGATCTCGGACCGTTGCGATCAAATCGATCGGCGCGATCCGACGGTTGCGATCGATCCAAGCCATGATCCTGATCGGCGATGATCGATTTGACGCATTTTACAAAATTAATTTTTTTAAAACAATTGCGATGCATTTCTTTGTATCGCAATGTTTTATTTTTTATTTTTTATCTTTTAGTTATTTTATAAAATTTAAATTTTTTTAAAAAAATGCGATGCATTATTGCATAACTAAATTAAAAATTAATTTTTTTTATTTTTTGGTTTATTGCGTCGCTATTTAACATAATTAATTTTTTTTAAAAATGACGACGCGCTGAGTTGAGTCGCAATATTTTTATTTCATAATTATATTTTATAAAAATTAATTTTTTTTAAATAATTGCGACGCATCTAGTTGCGTCGCAATGTTTTATTTTTTTAAAAGAATTACGATGCAATACTTGCATCACGAAACTAAATTTTTTTTTAATTTATGGTTTATTGCGTCACTAATTAACATAATTAATTTTTTTAAAATATTACGATGCAATGAATGCGTCGTAATATTTTTATTTCATAATTTTTTTAATAAATATTAATTTTTCTTAAAATAGTGATGCACTATTTGCGTTGCTAAATTAAAATTTAATATTTTTTAATTTTTTGAGCTATGCATCGCTATTTCGTCGCTATTTAGCGATGCAATTGTTGCGTCACTAAATTAACAAAATTTTTTAATTTTTTAGTTTTTTGCACCGCTATTGAATCGCTAAATAGCGACTCATGTTTCTGGGTCGCTAAATGCGTCGCTATTTTTTGTTGTCGCTAAGGCATCGCAATTTAGCGATGCAAATATGCGTCGCTAAATTTACGTCGCTATTTCAGTATTTTCTTGTAGTGGAAACTGGCCTGTCTGGTTGTTGTTTCTGGCCTCTAGCAAGTAGCAATGAGGATATCGCCTCTTTAAGGAGGGTAGATTGTGAGGCCCTCCACATCTGTTCGATGGGAAGAAAATGATGAGTGATTTATATGTAGAAAGTAAGTAAGGACAAGGTACCAATGTGATTCATTTTGAATTTTAATGGTATAAATTGATGTGCATTGTCTGTTTTGCTTTTTTGTAACGAAACAGGTTACAGGTCTGAATCATTACAATTATGAGATGAACCTAATGGGCTGAAACTACATGACCATCAGCTAGATCAGAAAGGAGAAGAGTTGAGAGGTCAGAAAGATCTCAACTTTTGGGACCCAATCGTTCGATTCTATATTTTTAAATGAAAAAGAACAAAGAAAATCTAAAATAGCAAATGAAGACAAGTTGAGACCCAGAACCTCGGGTATTATCTCTCAGTTTGCCGGAGGAAAGGAGCATCGAGCGTGCAAACGGGACCACTGGCCAGCAGCACATGGCGCCAACCGGGCAGGATCCCTCGACGGCAGCAGCATAGTATAAATTGGATTTGGATCCATCGAACAGCCCACCCCAGTTCACCTTCAAAACTGGGTAATTAAGCATGATCACGTACTGTATTCCATAGCTAATTAAGATGATCTCCAAAATGCCATTCGCCTCATGAACCCTCGTTGAATAGCTGTCAGACTGTGGCCAAGGCTCACGCATGTGCAATAATTGAAGGGGTTGAATCCAGTTTAGCAAAGCACAAAACGGTCGAACACGTAAAACAGTACTCACTCTTTAAAAGTTGATCCCAGGGTGCAACATGGATGCCTTCAACCCTAGCCTATAATAAAGAAGGATATCAAATCAAGTACAGCCTTCTTCTCTCCATGCTTCCCTCTCGTTAGCAAGAAATTTATGGATATCCATTGTTTTTTTTTTTTTTTTTGGTACAATGGGTGATCACATCATTCTAGGTGAGTCAAACCCGATATATCAGAGTACAATATTTGAGAAAGGATAATAGGGCAAGGTCGCCCAGCTACCAGCTCCAAAAATCAGAGTGATAGGCCACCCTGGCGATAATCCAATTAGCCACGGAATTAGCTTTTCGATAGATGTGAATCTGCATGCTAAAAGCTTCCTGAAGAATAGATCAGATGTCGCAAATCAAGGGGATGGTAGGCAAGTGGACGCTGGATTCCTGCCGAAGCCAGCGAATGACAGTAATAGAATCTCCCTTAATAATAAGGCAACGAGCGTCCAGGCTCTGAATGGTACAGAAAATACCAGCCCACACCACGACCAGCTCAGCAAGAGGCACGGAGAAGTTAAGAATGCCGAAACCTTCTGCCGCCAGCATCGCACCATCCGATCCATGAATCATAAAAGTCGATCCAACACATCTACCACGAACACTCCCATCAAAGTTGATTTTAACAAACCTTAAAGGTGGGGCTCCCAAGATATGAAGACCGTGCGCCGGTGCATTGCCGAAGCAATAGGAGACTACCAGTGGCCAGGGTTAGCAGAATCAAGAGTACTCTGATGAAAAGTATACTCAACAGAAAGGAAGATAACAGTCCTTGCAACCCTACGGGAAGGAACCATCTCGCCAGTGAACACGAACCGATTCTAGGATAACCAAATCTGGTAAGCTATGTAAGCCCACAAAGGACCCCGCTGATGGATGCCCCTCCCTATAATCTGCCTAATCATGCTCAAAAAGAGATACACTAGGAAGCTGAACCATGCATCCAAGGGCAGTCCCCTGAAATCTGCCATATCTGTCTGACTCTAGTACATGTGAAGATAGCATGGTCAGCTGTCTTTTTCTTAAGGCCACATAATGGGCATGTAGGCAGGATACTCATACCTCTCCCAGAGAGTAGAGACAGGTAGAAAGAACATTCCATGCAAGCTTTCAAATAAATAGCCGCACCCTAGGATGAATGGTGCCAAATCCATGCAAAATCCATCGATTGCTGAGACTGTGGCCTATAAATAGTCAGGAGGTCCCTAATAGAAGCATGTGATAGACAAGATCTCCTCCAGACCCTAATGTCAGTGGTAAAACCCCGAATGAGAGGAATAGAGAGAATGCAATGGTAGAGCTCATTCCCAAAGCAATTGGACACAGAGAGGAAGACAGGCAGTGTGATCCTGGAGATTAAATCACTGACTCTCATTCCATTAGGAATGTCTGTGCAAATAAAGGTCGGTCAGCGAGACAAGGGGAGATCTGTAATTCACGTATCCTGAATAACATCCATAGAGGCTCTATCACTAATCATCTATGAGGTGCAGTTTAAAATAGTCGGAGTATGCCGACAGACCTCTTTTTAGAAAAAAGAGTGCCCATAAGTAGACTGGGCAAAAGTGAAAAAGTTCAGACTCCATATTTGGCACGCATGAATCAGGCCAACAAGTAAATACTATATCGATGACTTTTAAAAAACCACTACATTATTTCCCTTTTTAACTTGTGATCGCTGCTAAATGTAAGTACATATGATAGGTAGTTAAATGTGTATACTGATAGAATAAATGTGTATAATGAGACAAGTATGTACATAACTAAAAGTTGTAGAACTAATCAATAGGAACTCTAATTATAGTTTGAAATTTAATTGGAGTTAAAATCGAGTTGTATGATAATTTAGCAAAAATTGTTGATGTGGCGTTCACTAATTCACCTAATTTATACCAAGGCGAGCTTTTGTGATGCTCGTTAAAGTCTCACATTGAAAGTTTTAAAAGAGATGAGTGATTTATAATAGTAAAAGTAATAAGAATAAAATATCAATAGAATTTATTTGCACTGTGATGGTCCAAATTGATATGAGCTTTGTCCATCTTGCTTTTTTGTAACAAAACTGATCCGTACTGTGGGCCCTGATCGTTACAATATAGTATCAGAGCCATGCACCAGTCAGAAGTATAAGACTTAAGTGCCACACAGGACAAAGTGCTACATCTATGGGATGGATGGGAGCTATCTCTTAAACCTATGGAGACTATCTCTAGAATCATGTCTGCCTGGTAGTTGCCTTTGGCGATGAGAATGTCCCTTGATGGTTGCCTCTGGTGACGAGAATGTTCTCCTGATGGTTACCTCTGGTGACAAGGACATTCTTTTTTTAAGAGGATAGATGTGATGCTCATTAAAGTTTCATATTAGAAGTTTTAAAAGAGGATGAGTGATATATAATAGTAAAAGCAATAAGGATAAAGCACTAATAGGATTCTTTTTAGATTTGATGGTTGAAATTGGTGTGAATTTTATTCATCTTACTTTTTTTTATAACGAAAGCTTTACTTTGGTGGACTTGATCTGAGCCGTGCTCTCAGTCATGGCTATCCCAATATGCGAGCCATGTTATGAGAAGGTCCGCCAGGGATGGCTCCAATGTCAACCAATTGCTCCTCCTTTGCTTGGCTCCCCATGCGACCAGGCCGTCTCCAAACGCACGCCCCTCGCTTTGCTTTTTTACGTAGCTTCATCAACTCTACCATTTCTTTGCCCACCCTTCCACTCAGCTGCGTAATCTTTCTCTCAGTCATTTGAGCAGGCAAGAAGAAGGGAAAATGGGGAGGATGAAGACGGGGATGTGCGAGAAGCGGCGACGGCGGCAATAACACGCCGACGCTCCTCGTTCCCGTCCCCGTCGTCCTCATCCTCCTCCGACTTTGAGTTCACCGTCTCGGTGTCGCCGTCGTCGCGGCGGGCTGCGGCACAGCTGTGCCCGGCCGACGAGCTCTTCTACAAGGGGCAGCTCTTGCCGCTGCACCTCTCGCCGCGACTGTCGATGGTGAGGACTCTCCTCCTCGCCTCCGCCTCCACCTCCTCCTCCTCCGACACCGGCACCACCGCCTCCCGCGACTCCAACGGCAGCTCCTCCTCCTCCTTCTCCGCTGACCTCGGCGGCCTTCTCCCCGACTGCGACTCCTCTCGGCCCAGCTCCGTCACCGAGGACGAGGCCCGCCGCGTCTCCACCACCTCCAAGCGGATCAAGTACCTCTCCTCCTTCGCCACCCGCTTCTCCTCCGTCTTCCTTCACCGCAGCAGCAGAAGGACTCCTCCAACGATCTCAACGTCAGCCAAATCCCCCTCCCTCCTCCTCCCGCCAAAAGATCCAATCCCTCGCCGTCGTCGGCGAAGGAAGTGATCAAGAAGTACGTCAAGAAGGTGAAGCCTCTCTATGAAAAGCTCTCGTCTTTACAACAGAAGCAGCACCCTCACCAGAGTAACCAAAGAAGACCTTCTCTTTCTCGATTAAGAGAGAGAGAGTCGCCGGATCCGGCAAGAAAACGGAGGATCGCGAGCAAGTCATGGCCAGCTGCGCGGGGGTATTCACTCACTCGCACTCGTTCTCCGACCACCTCCGGTATCCCGGGAGGAAGCGGTGCGCGGGGAGCTGCCCCTCGTCGATGAGATCTTCTCCGAGCCATTCAGGCTTGCTCTGCATCGCCGGCATCGGCGGCAGATCACCTGATCCTCCGGTTCTGTCTTCTTCGTCGATGAATTCGTCGATGGAGGAGCTCCAGAGTGCGATACAGGGAGCCATCGCCCACTGTAAGAGCTCCATGAGACAAGCCAGTCAGAAGAAGACTCCGGCGACGGTAAGCGACGACGGCGACGAGATTTGTGGACCTTGACTAGAGTTAGCTTCTCTTGCTTTGATGGCCGTCGTTTGTTCACAGTTAGATCTCTTTTGGTGTGGTTTTAGTAAAAAAAAAAAAAATTGATGGTTTAGTGGGTGCAGGAAGACAAAGCTAGCTGTTACGTGGTCTATTTCTTAGATTTTATTACTCTACTAAGATTAGAATGCTTGATGTAATGTGTGGTCTATTTCTTCTCTTAAATTCTAACTCCATCTAAATTCTTCTCTAGATCGGACAGTTATTTGGTAGAAAAAGATTATATACATATATAATGGGAGAAATCTTGGATCTTATTGCAAGAACAAAACTAATCTTTTATTTTCTTGATGTATTTAAAATAAATAGGTGCAAAACTGTAATGGAGAGGGATAAATTCTCCCTGCATCGCAAATAAATTTAATTTGCTATTTTAACAGCATAAAATCATCGAAATATCTTTTTTGGATTTTTCCAAGTTGGTGCTAGCTTTTTGTGATCATTTTGAGCGTATAACACCCTCCTAGGATCGATAATCAAATGGAGTCTTTAAGTTTAAAGTTTGGATTTGGGATGATAATTTTAGATGAGAGCTGCATTCATTTCATGTGAATGACAGTGGAAGAAGGGTTGCTTGCTTGCTTGCTTCGTAGGATAAAGACCGGATCATGTGGCCATTGGTTTTCAGTTTACCTAAGTCTGACTTGATCCCATGTGAGGTGGATTCAATGATGTCTAACTTCTGATAGATTCTACGGCAGCTGGGTTTTCAAAGTAAATGAAAATGCTTGTACTCTTGGACCTTGGTGCATCAATTTAGGACACAGAATTTGACCACACTGTAGGCTCACTCATCACAGCTAGCACAACCTCTCAACACCTCACAAAAATAGTTTCAGATCTGATAAAAAAAACACAAGTTAAAAAGATTATAACTTAAATTCAACTGTTATCAATTATTTTAAAGTTGAGTTTTAAGATTGCATGAATTCAACCATTATTAGTAAATAGTCTTAAAAGTATTACAAATGGTATCAAAACTAATACATAAGTATAGCAGTCTTAATAAAGAGGAAAAGATTATAGTATCTGTATTAACTAATTCCTCAATCTCTGCATGGCATGGCACAGCCACTATTTTATTGAAGGGAGCACTTAGCCTCACTTTTTAAGGGTCTTTATGCAGGGCAAAAGCCTAATGGAGACGGATATAGGGTACTTTTATGATCTTGCCATCCTGATGAGATCATTTGAAAGCCTCCATAACTAATTTTCATTCCAGAATATGACATGCAAATAAAGCACCAATCATTCACCAAGTTTACAGTATGCTATAAAACTTGCATGATGCACTTCAGTAGATACAATCACTGGCAACTACTTTTCTCCCCAAAGAGTAATCATAAAGTTTGATAACTCAGGAGGTGAAGGTTATATTAATCCCTACTAATGATTCATGAATGGTGTTCATTATACACGTTGCTGTTGTCACATTTTTATTTCTTTTAGAATAAAATACAGACAGGCATTATCAAATTAGACCACTTTAGTTTGAAATATTACATTTAACTATCATATGCTTTAAATTTTATCAAATTATACATATGATTTGAATTACACTTAACTGGCATGCATTTTAAAATACTATCAAATTACATTCGTATGATTTAAAATATTACACTTAAGTATCTATATATTTTAAACATTTTTAAGCTTTCATTTAAGTATAATTTGATAATATTTTAAAACACATGATAGGTAATTAAGTGTAATTATCAAATGATATAAGGGTAATTTAATAAAACTTAAAGTACATAATAATTAATTGTAATATTTTAAATTATAAAAATCTAATTTGATAATACTTAAAGTATAATGTAAATGGGTTAGCTTACAGGCTAATTTCCAAACTCTCAGCGCAATGTCCTCCTCCTCCACCAACAATATGATAATTGGGGGCAGAATCCCAAACGTAATCTCTTCACGCGAGAATCTGACTCAGAAATCAATATCTTTATCATCATTTTGTTTAAAATAACCATTAAGCACTTGGGTCCTTTACATCTTGATTTAAAATAGGCATTGGACAGCCATTAGCATCCCATATGGCACAATATATAATATCTCTAGTGGTTAGTCTGATCCAATAGAGGAGAGAAGAGAGAGGCAAGAGAGAGAGAGATAGAGAGAGACTGCTCAGAGTACGAGAGATTCCAGACTCTTCGTGGCCACCAACAAGAGGTGAGAGGGGAGATGGAAACAAGGTGGTGGGAACCGTGTTTCAAGGTTTTATTGTTGGTTGTGGGAGGGAGCACGGATCATGCAGCATGGACCACTTGACAGGATGCGAAGGATCAAATGAGTGATGCTGAGGAAAGCTTTTTCTTTTTGAATGGGATTCAATGGGCTCTTGCAGTTCAGTGGAACCATGAGGAGGGGAAGGAGTTGGTACGGCTGAGCAAGACCACCCCCCAGGGATGATAAATTAATTACCATAGGAGAGATGGCACTGCATGCCTTTGTCCCCTCGACGAGCAGGCTGGCCTCATGGCTCATGCCCACTTCCTCGGCTGCTATTTTAAACTGCAATGTCATCTGCAAAGCACATGCAAGGGATGGGAAGAAGCCACAGGGAAGTAGAAATTAAGGTTCACCAGCAACCAAACTCTTTGCGAGTTGCAGGAGAAAAGGTCTTGACCATTGATGTGTTGGGTGCTCCCTCCACGTTGGAAGGGAACCGGCCCATGATAACAAACTACATCACAGTTTGTTACGGAGCTGTTTTTAAAAGGGAAAAAAAACCCGGAAATAAAGTAGGGGGAGAGAGATCCGTATGTGTAGATACGAGAAGAAAAAATCCAAGATTGGGGGAAAGCTGTGTGCCTACATGTGGGATACGAGAGAGAAGAAAATCCCAGATTGGGGGGAGAGAGCGGTGTGCAGCCTGAGAGATCCAGAGAAGCCCAGGCTTGGGAGAATCCTGTGCAACCTCAGGAGGTCGATACAGACGAGTCTGAAAGTAGATTTGGGGGGCACGAAGAGCAACCATACGTTGGTGAGATCCTTCTTGTACCCACATCAACTATTATTTTAAGTTCGAAGTGTTTCCTGATTTTTGGGCAAAAAGAAATTAGGAGAAAAGTTGTAATCTTTTATTAAGATTAGTGAAGTGCTCTCGAATTTGCCCCGTGGTTTTTCCCTTTCACATTGGAGGGGTTTTCCACGTAAATTTTTATTTTTGTGTCGTGTTTGTTTTTATTCCGCATATTCTGTGATTGTGGTAGATCGATATATTTTTCTGTGATTGTGCACGCATAGTTTTTCATTAAAACACGTTCTGCATATTTATTCTGAGGGTGATTGAGGGTGTATTCCCAACATGATGTATGTTTTTACCGGATTACCTTTTAGGGATAGTCTTTAAAACTTTTTAAATGTTTTACGAAGATAGGATTTTTAGGCTAAATTAATTATTTCAAAATATGAGAATGCCTAAATAAAGTAAGAATATCATAATCTAAAATAAAGAAGCGGGACTTAAAAATATAAATGCCATTTTTGTAATATATTTCTTAAATAGTAACATAAATAGAATTTTTTTTAATAAACTTAAAAATAAATTATATCTCAAATAATACTCTTATTGAATTAAGAGGTATAAGATATTTTAAAAATACTTTTTAATTAAAGAGTTAAGTCTCAAATCAAGTTTTTTTTATGCCTTTTTTATCCATAGTTTACTTGAATATGGACTTCCTAGAGTAAATAAAAAAAAAAAAAGATCTGATTTTAAAAGTGGACCTTAGTTGAATCGAGAAGAAGCATAAAAAAAAGAAAAAAGATAAAGATCTTACTAAAAAATTCCTAGCTTATTGGGGGTGATCCTTCTACCTATTTAGAGGTGATGTCATCACCAAACATCCTTTTAATATCAAACTTAGGTCTTATTTAACCCAACTTCTAATAATTTTACGGTGTAGGTGAGTATTTAAAAAGAGAGCTAGATTTGATAAATCTATAAAAAAATATAAAGTTAAATTAGTAGATAAGAAATATAACAAAAATAAAAGTTTGATTATTTTGACACCAATTCTCCCATAGCTAAAATAATAATCTTTAGATCTCTTCTTTCTATTACTTTCATCCATAAGTTAATCATTTATTAAATAGATGTACGTGAAGATAATACTTCTAAATCAAGATTTTGAAAAGGAGATCTACATAAAACAGCTTGAAGGCTTTATCATAAAGAGGTAAGAAAACAAAGTTTATATACTTGTTAAATTCTTGTATGGTCTTTAACACATATCAAAATAATGGCATGAAATATTTGATCAAACCATCCTATCTTTTGGTTTTAAAATCAATGGTCACGATAAATGTGTCTACTCTAAAATCACAATAATAATGTGTAATTTTTTACTTATACGTTGATAATATCACGATCTTGGTTACATCTTTCGAAATCATATCGAAGATAAAATCCTTCTTTCAACTAAATTTGATATGAAAGATGTAGATAAAGTACATGTAATCTTAGGAATGAAGCGAATTAAATCCGATAAAGGGATAGTCCTATGCCTTTCTCGTTAATCCCTTTCTCATTAATTAAAAAGATAAAAAAAAAATTGGTTCTCTGATTAAAAAATCTATGTTCACTCCATATGATCCTAGTGTTCATCTTAAGAAAAATCTAGGAGACCTAATAGATTAGTTAAAATATTTTTTAATCATTGGATATATCCCTCCTATTCATGGCAAATAGGACTAGACTTGATATTACCTATGCTATAGAGAGATTAAATAGAAGGACCTAAAATCTTAATAAATATCATTGGATTGGACTGGTCTATAAAGAATGTTTTGATACTTTAAAGAAACCCTAAATCTTTTTTCTTTACACTAAATACCCTGAGTTGGTTGAAGGTTATAATGATGCAAATTGGATTACAAATTTTGAATTTTAAATCAACCACTGGATATCTTTCATTGGATATCTTTCTCTTCTTAGCCATGCTACCATAGCTTAAGATTCATTTAGGCAAACTATGTCTCCAAAAATACAATAAAAATTGATTTGATTACTCTAGATACTACCTCTACTAAGGCAGAGTAAATGAAAAATCTTGTCTTAGAGTTACTTTTAGTACCTAAGCCAGTTCGACTTTTCAAAAAATGATAATAATTAAATAATTAAACTAATTAATCAAAGAGTATCTATAAAAAGATGAATTAGTATATTCAACTTCATTATAATTTTCTTGGAATATGTAAAATCAGAGAAGAATCTAACAAATTAGTTGAGCAAAGGATTACCTAGGAGTGGAGTCCTAAAATAATTTAGAATAAATTAAGTATAACAAAAATGCACATGTTAAGATGAATATATGGTAAAACTTTAAAAGATAGAATTAGAAATAAATATATAAGAAAAATAATAGAAGTAGCTCTAATTAAAGATAAAATGTGAAAAAATCAATTATGATGATTTGGATATATACAACAAAGACCTTTAGATGCTTCAGTTAGAAAGAGTGATCTTTGAACAATCCATGATAAGGATAGGGATAGACGCAGACCTAAACTAATATGAATAGAAATAAAGTAAACATACGATTCAAATATCACAAACAATAAAAAAACATATGATTCAAATATCACAAACAATAAAATTAAGTTAAATTTCAAGTATATTATCATAATCATTATTAATTTTAAAATTCAAGATATATGATCAATATAAAGTAATTAAATCCGAAAGAAGGTAAAATGCAATCCCACATCTTAAAATAGTATGGGTCATCTTATTCATCACTAAATACAGTTTTTTTTCCTTAAAGTGGATAGATTTATGTGAGAAAATTAGAGATAACAAGAATATTAACTTTGCACGCTAGTTAATTCTCAACCATTCATTGTGGTTGACCCATTTTTCTCGACCAAATCGATCTAAGTGACACATTAAGTTTGGGAGCTAAAACCAAACCCATCCATTTGTAATCGAGTTGATCATAAACCCACCAAATTATGGAAAAAAACCATTCATTTACATGGGTTGGCAAGTTTGGATTAGATTTGTAACCCCTTTTGGCAAAATATTTTTATTAAAAGTTCAAAGTAGGGAGGGCAATTCATGTTTTCATGTCATGTTTGTATCATATCAAAGTTAAGGTATGATAGTAACACAACAAGATAATCATGTTAAAAATTTAAATACGAACATGACACGATTATTACATGGGTAACGTAATGCGACATACATAATCCATTTAATAAAAAAATTTTAGTGCACTAACATGGCATGACTCACTTAATATGAATAGACATGACTTGTTTAATGTAAATAGGCATGATTTAACCTACTTAACACAGCCTACTTAAAAATTATCAATTAAATGAGTTCTAAATGGGTTTTTTCGGATAGCGAGTCAATCCACATCATGACAATTATTTCATATTATAATCATGTCGATATGTTTATAACATAAACCCATTTAAGATCAACCCAAATCTATTTATTTTGTGATGGGTTTGAGTCGATTTTGTCACCCCTTGTTTAGACATGATGCTCCACAAAATTTGTTTTTCGCATGAGTTTTTTTAAATGACAAATATTCTTAGATGGTGTTTGGTTCCCGATAACATAATTACTAGGAATGCAAGATTCTTGGTAATCTTACACTTGCTAATTCTCAAGAATAAAATATATCATGCCTTATTCATAATAATAAATTATGATAATCAATTTATTATATTTTTAAATTTTATTTAAATTTTGCTATAAATCTTTTTTATTTTAAGTGATCCTGTCTTTTTTTTGCTAAAATATGAAATACTCTAATAAAAATCAAGATTCTCTATAATTTTTTTTAAAAATATAATATATAAATATTGTAGATATTTAATATATTATACTATATATAATTTTATTAAATACTTCATTATATAATATATATTAATATAATATATAAAGATTTAGTAATATACAATTTAATATGCAGAAGGTCATAAATATTAATAATTTAAAATTTTAATATTTAATTATTAAATATTATATTAATACTAAATTTAATATTAATAGAAAATATTATATTATATATTATATATTATATATATATTATAATATTTAAATTTTATCTAATGTAAATTAAAAATAATTAGATTAAGTATTATTAAATATTTATATGAAAATCAAGAGCCTACTTTTAAAATCATTAGACTTTCGTAATCTTAGATACCCACCATTCAAATGAGAATCGGATTATCATGATCTATGATAATCTTAGATTACTAGGAATCAATATTACTGCTTAAATTAATAAGCCTAATTATGTAATATGTATGGTAATATCAAATTATCAAGATAGATTATCATGAACTAAATATCCCTTAATGCTATAGTTGCCATCAGATTTTTGGTTTTTATTATTCTCTTTGGTTAGAGGCCCATGCCCATGATTAGGCCTTGAGGCAACTTCTTTGATGGAAAACAAAAGCATTGCCCGTGTGATGCCCAAATTTTATTTTATGCTCCAAATTGTAGTCCTGCCTCTTACTTTGTAGCCACTTGCCAATGCCGTAGAGTTTAGAACTCCAAAAATTGTTAGGAGTTAAGACCAAGATTAATGCTCCACCAGATGAACTTTTCTTGTCCACTTTGAAACCAGTGATTTTTTGGTCTAATACTCCATAGCTATCAAGAACACCTTTGTATGTTGAAGTTCTGAATTTATGTACGAAGTACCTCCATGGCTTGGAACTTGAGAATATCTTGTTGTGATTAAGAGCCTTCTCGCACGTAAGTGCAAGGTCCATTATTGCTAATTATTTGACTTATTTTATGTGCTAATGTTCTAAATTTATGCTTCTAGTTATGTTTTCCGTGGCTTGGAACGTGAGAACATCTATGTTGTGTTTGTGATTGACTCCATTAATGGATGAGTTAAACGCCCATAATTTTGAAACTATTGGCCCCAAGATTGGCCTTTGTGAGAGCTAACTACTTTTTCCTCAAGACGCTTTGTCTCAACAAATTTTGAGAACCATTATGGACAATGTGGCCATTTATTGGTGATAAAATGTTCCTACATCATGGGAATCAAAGACTAACACATCTCTCAATAATCTTATAATCCTAAAATTTGGTACAAATAGATTTTAGAAAAAAATTATTTTTATATTTTTTGCTTTCAAATATCTATAATTTTGTGTGAGAATGTCTGCTCTAAACAACCTCTATAAGGGCTGCCTTAGAGTGGCTTTGTATCTACCAAAGAAGTTTGATACATACAAGCCTTCTAGTCTTAATAAATAAATAAATAAATACATTGTAATAGGAAATTTCAAATACAAATTTGAAGCAAAAAAAAAAAAGCCAATCCCATTTGTATGGTGGAAACAAAGTTCTTCCCAAGGATGGGCCCTGACGTAGTTGGAATCAAAGACAAGATTGATTGACAAGAGATTATCTAGTTGGAAATGGAAACATTATTCCTTTCTGGCCGTAGAACGGCACTCCACTGTCTATCTTTTTATTTCACAGCATGGACAATGAAACATGGCCTTGCTCAAGACTTGTTCCCCAGAAAATGTTGTCCCTCAAATCCTCAACATTCCGATCACCGTGGAAGGTGGACATGATCAAGGTACAAGAATTGCAGAGCCTTGTTTTTTGTGTTTCGGGTCCTAAGCTTGTGGGAATTATCTCCTTCTCTTATATCCCACCCAAAAAAAAAAAAAAAATCAATCCTGATGGAAAAAATGCTACGGATATCAAGTTTGTTTAGAAGCGGCCGTTTGGGATTTTCTAATTGGGCAAAGTTTTTCCCGCAAAAATTTTCCTTAGACCCATCTTTTGATAAAAAAAAATTGCAAGGAAACATAAATTTTACCACACTTGGTTAATAAAATTTTTTATTAAAAAATATCTCTAAAAATATTTTTTTATATTTGTTTGAGGGTAATTTTACATGAAAATGTCAATTTAATTATTCTCTATAATAAATATTGCATGAGAATTAAATGTACACATTTGAGGGAACATGGAGATATTTACAAGGCTGTCTGTCACCTTCACGGCAACAAAAGAAGTCTTAGAGACGAGAAGATCAGTGGATTTATCCACATAACACTCTGACCAGATTGCTGATAATAAGTAGCAAAATCTTTCTCAGATTTCTGTAATCCTTGTCTCGAGCACTGGAGGGAAGCAAACAGTCATCCAGCGAACGTGAGGTGCATGGGCAATGGCCGGGCAATGCATGTTAAGCCTTTCTCCTGCAGTGGACCCTTGCTGCTGTTCCTCATCGTCTTAAGTCTGATCTCCGTGATTATTAATTGGTAACAGAAGAGATCGACTCCTAATTAATTCTGGTCTTTTTTTTTTTTTTTTTTGGTACAAACGGGAACCACACCACTCTAGGGTGACTCAGTCCCACACTATCAGAATACAAAATTAAGTTCAAACCAGGAGGACACCATTCACCGGGCTTCCAGCACCAGAATCCAGAATGATCAGCCACTCTAGCGGCGATCCAGTCAGCCGCTGAGTTGGCTTCCCTGAAGATATGGCTGATCTGTATGCTGTGAACCCCCTGTAGGAGAGACGAATATCAGAGATCAAAGGGTTGGTAGGCGACTGCGCGCAATGATCCTGGCGAAGCCATCGAATCACCGTGAGGGCATCACCCTCAAGGATAATACGACGGGCATCGAGACTGCGGATAGCACAGGAAACTCCAGTCCACGCAGCATAAAGCTCTGCAAGCGGCACCAACGAATCGAGATGTCCAAATCCCCAGCAGCAATCATAGTACCGTCAGAACCCCGAATGACATAACCCGATCCGGCAGATCTGCCTCGAACACTCCCATCAAAGTTGATTTTGATAAACCCTGGAGGGAGGTTCCTAAGAAATAAAGACCGTTCTCCGGTGCGCTGCCGAGGCAGCATAGGAATCCCAGAGGCAGGGCTATCAAAATTACGAACTAGACGATGGGACGTGTACTCAGTAGATAAGGACAAGACAGTCCGAACAACCCTAGGCTCCTGAGTAAAGACAATCCGGTTCTGGAATAACCAGATCTGGTAAGCAATGTAAGCCCTCGTCACGTTGCTTACTGCCATAGTTTCTCTTCTTGTTGAAGAATATTGTGGTATTATGAGATGGCTGACGAAGAATTTGCAGACCATCCACGTTGAAGGACCACCGACGGTGGTGTAACCCGGCCGTGAGACACCATGCATCAATATAGGATTCAGTATCCTGCAACCAAAAGCTCTCGAATCTAAATGGACGAGGACTACCTCAAGTAAAATAATTCGTCATGTCATAGAAATGCCACATGTGCGGCTGATAATATCATGGACACATCTAAATTATGCGGAACTGATCTTAAATATTTAGCTGTCAGTGACTGTAGGATGACCAAGTCTCTATGTAGCTAGCTGAAGATCGATAACCAAAACAAGAGAAATAACTAGCTAAGCCAAGTGGACTGGAGTTCAAATCAAGCTTGGAAAAATTATCTTGAAACGAATTATATATTCAGGCTCACCAATTCATATTCAACTTCTCACCACATGGCAGAAGAAATCCAATATTACTTGGCTGAGGACGTCGTAGAGGGCCCGGGCATGCATGGAAGCTTTGTGCATGCATGTGCCTGGGAGCTGGATGCGTGGGACCAAACTGAAGAGTACGTACGGGTCCGTGGGCCGTGTGATATTAGGTAGTGTTTGAAATAGGGGATAAAAGGAGATAAGAGGGGATATACAGGAGATATCCCCTCTTATTCCCAAAAGCCATAACTATAAGGGATAGCTGAGAATAAAGTTAACGGAAGGGATAATCCATGGTTAACTATGGGATATCCCTTAATTTATTCCCTAGAGAATGCAGGAATAGCTGGTTATCTCTTCAAATAAAAGTAAAAAAAAAAAGTTATCCTATGGATTTACCTTTTTGCATTTGATATGATAATGGAATAGTCAAGGGATATCCCTAGGGATATCCAGAGGATAAACTCTATTTCGTACATTAATCCATGAATAATATTTTTTCTATCAAACACTACCTTAGAGCAGTACTGTTGATTTTGTCATGCTGGATATGGATGATATCAGGCTGTACTCGATTTGAAATCTCTGCTTGTTTTTATGTGGTGCAGCGTGACACATCTCGCTGGCTTGCGTTGGATAAATTTATGACACGCCTCTTGGAACAAGACTAGGGACCACGCAGCAGGTAACTTGCAGTCGATGGTTAATTACCAGGAATTAACTTTCGTTCTATGAATTTATTCTTTGTTGTTATTTAGCTATTTTATATTAATTCTCTCTCCCAACGTTCGTCCCTGCAGGCATCAAACAGTGAGAGGAAGAGACTGCAGAAGAGTACGGTGCAGTTAACGTCTGCGGTTCAGAAGTCCATTTAATAAAGAATCTCGAACCGGGGAAGGGGAACCTACACTCTTAGGCTGTATTTGATACGAAAGATACGAGGATATCCTTTGGATACTTAATCATGAGTTATTTTTTGAATTTATTTTTAAAAATTTTAAAAATAACTAGAGTTATTTCTTAAAAATAAAGCTGTTATTTTAAAAGATAATTATCCTTTAAGCTATTCCTTGGATAAATAGTATCATGTACACTTATCCAAAAATAACTTTTTATAAATCAAACACTACTTTAAAATGCCTTTTAGATAGCATTGGAGTACGGTTTTAATAGCATTCGAGTGCGGTCACTGTAATGGAGTTCTGAGCAACAAGCAATGTCTTGTTGCTGCGTAGTAGACCTAAACTACACCCACTTGCAAGCTTTATACTATACCCATCACGTGTCTCATCTCGAGGATGAATGTGCGCCTACTATCCACTCATAATTTATGCTTATATAAATTTTATATTTTTTATTATTTTTTAAAATATAATCATAATTATTCATACCTATATAATAGTTATTTAAACATATGTACTGTGATATAAATGTTGGGGTTCTAGATGAACAGTAATGGAATCAATTTCGCTTGAGAAGTATCATGGACTTTCATCCTTTATTATCAACAATCAGATTGGTACAGCAGTAATATGCCTTCTCTTGAACCCTTTGATCTTGGATTCAAAACTCCACCGTCCCTTTATTCTTCTAGGATTTTTATTTTAATCATTCTGGCTGGAAATGCTCCTTCTTTCACCGTGGATGCCTCATGGAAGCCTCACGGCGGCTGGGTACGAACTCCTCCTAGGTTGACCAAAGTCCTCACAAGACTTCCTTCCGTGAAGCCTCTATTCACGTCCCAGCCTCTTTCCATGCGAGATGCTCCTCCCCCCTCCAAGTCTCTTCGATCACGTATGCACCGGTTCTTGGATCAAGATATCCTCCCGTGGGTTCCTGGATGTGGCTCCTCCCGTGGGTTCCTGGACGTGGCTGGCCTAGACGCCCACCTGAACTCATCCCTCTCCTCGCGTTCCACGAAGCCCCCATGCAACTCGATGCTTCCGATTCTTGGGAGGGCCTGGCACCGATCCTTGTTGCGGTTCTTGGGAGGCACTGTACCTGAGCAAGACCCCACGATGTGCTTCCAAGAGACTTGATCACTCCATGCCTTTCCCGCTGGATCATGAATCCCTCCAGCGCACGGAAAGTAAAGAGGAGGAGGAAGATGATGGAGAGAAGAAGGCGAGAAGAATTTCTTGGGAGAAAAGAATATGTTCTCTATTCCATCCAAACCCTAGAAACTAGAGTTTAAATATATCCATTGGTGGGCCAGGCCCAGACTCAACAAAAACTCCCATGGACTAACCCAATGAGATTAAACTAATTCCCAAGCCCGTGTACACCAGTGACTTAATTTAATCTCAACCTTTGGACCCACACTTATCTCAATACAAGTTAGCCCCTCCTAGGCCTTGATAGCACCATATCAGGCCCAACAATCTTCACCTTGGTGCTTTTAAGGCCTCAGCACGTCCACCGTATCCATCAACTGCATCCCTACGAAAGTTATCCCGTGAAAGAATCTTGGTCAGTGCATTGTTGGGTTCTCCTTGGTATGTGCCTTCATCAGCTTCACTCCATCTTCTTTCATTAGCTCTCTATAGTCGAAGCCTTCCTTTTGAGAGTATCCTCTGGCCACTAGTTCTGCCTTGTACCTGATACCTTCCTGCTCTAAAGCCCTTTCTTGCACTGATAAACTCATTTACAACCAATGGGTTTCTTTCCTTATGACAATTGGACCATCTGCCACGTGCCAGTCCTGTAGAAAGACTGCATCTCCTCTGCTATAGCCTACATCTTCTACCATAGCCTGGATCCACCTATCCCTATCCTGGTTGTCTTGGCTCTCCATAGCCTCCTGATAGATGTAAAGGTCTCCATTTGATATCACTAGGGCATATGACATCAAGTCCTCGAAGCTGTATCGAACTAGTGATCACACGTTTCTTCTGGGTCTATGCAGTGCGATCCCAGTATCAGTCTTCTGTCCAACTGCATCCTTCTGAGTCCTCTGCTCAACTGCATCCTGCTGAACTTCCTAACTTTTGACCCCTCTGCAGTCCTCTCCATCTGAATCTCAAATCCTCCTGATCCACTAGCAAATGGCATGACTGTGTAGGAGGTCATCTGATTAGTGTTACCGTGTTCCACCTTCTGTAGTCCCTGCTATGCATCTGTACCATCTCTGCTCTAGAGGATCAAACTCTCATCAAAGGTCACATCTCTACTGATGATAACCTTCTTCTCCAAGGAGTTCCACAGTCGATACCCCTTGATTCCACAAAGGTAGCCCAGGAACACCATCTTCTTTGACCTAGAGTCCAACTTACTCCGCTTCTTAGCACCAACATGCATAAATGCCGTGCATCCAAACATCCTCAGATGTTTTAGGCTTATCTTCCCTCTAGACTATATCTTCTCTAAAATGCCTCCATCTAACCTGGTGTGTGATAACCGATTAACCAAGTAGCTAGCTACATCTACTGCGTTAACCCAGAATATCTTTAGAAGCCCTGCCTGTAGCCTCAAGCACCTTGCTTTTTTCAATAGTGTTTTATTCATCCTCTCAGCCACCCTTTCCTATTGAGAAGTTTTCATCATCGAGAAGTGCCTTTTGATGCCCCACTCCTCATGAAATCTCTAGAACTCTCTACTGGTATATTCTCCGCCACTATCTGACTTCAGACACTTCACACTCCTACCCTACTCCCTCTCCACCTTAGCCTTCCAGAATCTGAACTTTGTGAAGACCTCTGATTTCTCCTTCATGAAGTAGATTCATTGCTTCCCTGAGAAATCATCTATTAGGGTAAAAAGTATCTAACCCCATTCCTTGCAGAAACCAGGGCTGGTTCCCAGATATCCATGTGTACTAGCTCTAGGAGTTCTACACTCTTAACTATGCTGACCAAGAACTATACTCTTCGCTGCTTCCCCATCTGACATGGCTCATAAATCTCCATGAATCCACCACTCAGGTCCGAAAGTAACCCTCTCTTGCTTAGTTCTTTCATCCCCCTGTCACCCATATGGCCTAGGCGGAATGCCACATCCTGTACACATCCTGAGGATCATGTTCTACAGCTGCTGCCTCAGATTTTCTGGTCACCACAGAGCCCTCCAACTTGTATAAGTTATTTTTCAGCCTTCTTCCTCTCATCACCACCATAGCTCCATTGGAGATGTTCAGAACTCCACTCCTGGCATGACTGGTGAAGCTGTATCTAGTCTGCTCTAGGTACTCAAGTGACACCATATTTTTTTTGAGTTCTGGGACATGCTTCACACTGGGTAAGAGTGTGCACCATGCCATCAAACATCCCCATCCTTACTGTGCCAATTCCTGCCATCTTGCAAAGGTGATCATCTTCAAGAGTCATACACCTCTCATCAACCTCTGTGTAAGTACTAAACCACCATCGGTTGGGAGTGTAATGATGAGAAAAAGCTGAATCCAAGGTCCACATCTCTGTACTATGGCTATGACCATCTGATACCACCAAGAGATCATCCTCCACCTTCTGGTTTGCAACTATACTTATATATTCAGATACTTCATTTTCTTCCTTTTTTTCACTTAGGACAATCCCTTTTAAAATGTCCTACCTCATTACACTTGTAGCACCTAGCCTTTCTGGACTATAACCATTTTTTAAGCCTACTTCTGTCCCTGCCTCTGCCTAACCCTTCCCTAACTGATAGACCCTCCTAGGGAATAGCATCCTTGGCCATCTTCTCCCTCTGCTCATTCATCCAAAGTACTGAAATAATATCTTCATAGAACAATGTTTCCTTCCCGTAGAGCAGCATCGTGACTAATAAATCAGTGATGTGGGCAGCGAATATAGTAGTAAAAGTGCCTTATCTTCCTCCTCCATCTTAACCCCAATATTTAGCAATTTATTGCTCATCTGGTCGAACACCTGGATGTGGCTCAGCACATCTCCACCTTCTGACATCCGAAGGCTATAAAGGCACTTCTTCAACATCAACTGTTGCATATATTCTTTCCCATGTAGAAGGCTTACAACTTAGATCAGAGTCACTTCAGGGTCTTCTCCTTCAGCACTGAATAAAGGGCTGAATCTGCCAGACATCCTCTGATCGCTGAACATGCTTTCTTCTCCAACGACATCCATTGCTTATCTGTCATCACATCTAGCCTTTCCTACAAATCCAGATCTAAACCCTACTGCACAAGAAGATCCTCTATCCGGACTTTCCACATGGAGAAACTTTTTTCCATCAAACTTCTTAAAATCTATTTTTATGCTACTACCCATGATGAGATCTCAACCAAAAAAAAGCACAAAATTTTTTTAAAAATTGAGAGACCTTGATGAAACCTTACTAAAATTTTTTAGCCCTTGAAGATCTCCAAATAACTTCTTCTTGAACCAGGCTCTGATACAAACTGTTGGGGTTTAGTCCTTGATGAACAGCAATGGAATCAACCTCGCTAGAGAAGTATCCTGGGCTTTCATTCTTTGTTGCCAACAATCAGATTGGCACAGTGGTAACACGTCTTCTCTTGAATCCTTTGATCTTGGATTCAAAACTCCACATCTCTTTATTATTCTAGGATTTTTATTTAATCCTTCTGGCTAGAAACACTCCTTTCACCGTGGATGCCTCACGGAAGCCTCACCGTGGCTGGGTACAAACTCCTCCTAGGTTGACCAAAGTCCTCATAAGGCTTCCTTCCGTGAAGCCTCTCTTCACGTCCCAGCCTCTTTCCACGCGAGATGCTCCTCCCTCCTTCAGTCTCTTCGATCACGTATGTGCTGGTTCTTGGATTAATATCTCCTCCTATGAGTTCTTGGACGTGGCTGGCCTAAATGCCCCACCTCAATGTTTTAAAAATCAGATCGATCAATTGGTTGAATCGGATGAATCAGTTTGGTAGACCGGATAATATTATAATTAATTTTATTTTAATAATATAAAATAATAAAATATAAATATAATTTAAATAAAAAATTAAAAAATCTAAAAACCGGGTTGGACTAGTTCGAAATCCGATTGATTCAATGGGTTTTTTTGGTTTTCACTAGGTCATAGAAAAGTCAACTTTAATAATAAAATCAGACCGGACTGATCGATTCCCAGTTGGACCGATTGGATCGGCCAATCCGGTCCAGTTTTCAAAATATTGCCCCACCTAACTCGTCCCTCTCCTCGCGCTCCACGAAGCCCCATGCAACACGATGCTTTCGATTCTTGGAAGGGCATGGCATCGATCCTTGTTGTGGTTCTTGGGAGGCACTGCATCCGAGCGAGACCCCACGATGTGCTTCCAAGAGACTTGATCACTCCATGCCTTTCCCGTTGGATCACGAATCCCTCTAGCGCACGAAGAGTAGGGAGGAGGAGGAAGAGGATGGGGAGAAGAAGGTGAGAAAAAAATTTTGAAAGAAAAGAATATGTTCTCTGTTCCATCCAAACCCTAGAGACTAGAGTTTAAATATATTCATCAGGTGGGCCAGGCTCAGACTTAACAAAAACTCTCATGGACTAACTCAATTAGATTAAACTAATCTCCAAGCCCGTGTACACTCATGACTTGATTTAATCTCAACCTTTGGACCCACACCCAGCTCAATACAAGTTAGTCCTCTCTGGGCCTTGATAGCACCACATCAGTCCCAACAATAAAGCATGTAAAGCATGTTCCACAAAAGATCCTTGCTCATTGGATGATACCATTATCGCTCTCTCCCCCCCATATTATCTATGTTATTTTTCATCTGATTAGGTTTAACTTCACTACAAGCCCAATGAGACTTTTTTTGTAAACAAGTTTTTAATTTTTATCTCATGTTGTATTAACTTGAAGGCTAAAGATTATTATGAATTCAGATAGGCAATGCTTTTTTGGTTGAGAAGAAAAAAGAAAATTAAGGAGATGGATATTAGTGAGAATTAAGAAGGGCTTGTTTATTTCAGGTATGCTTTTTTAAATATCTAGAATTGTATAGAAACAAAGGGGATTGGTTTAATGATTAGCATCAAATCTGAAGGATCTAAGAGTTAAGATCCTATTTGTTGGAAAAGATGAGTAAATTAATGAGATGAATGGTGGAGATCTACATAGAGTACTTATTTGTATTTCTAAGATTAGAGGAAATAAGAAAAGGTTTCATCTCATAAGCATATGTAATATAGCAAGTAGATAGATGGTTACAACATTGCAGGAGAAAAAAAGAATTCAATGATATAGATTGTTAGCAACATTGGCATAAATATCATTAGATTTAAAGAGGAAGTTTAGAGTCATTTATATCTTTTATAGAACGTATAAGAGACAAAATGGAACACAAAAATTATGCCTCGTATGTAAGGATTTGAAAGAATAAAGTTAGTTGGAGAGAATCCTAACTTTGTCATTTAATGAACCAAAATTAAGCAAAAGAGAGGAAGCATGTGAGGATTTTATGAGGGAGTGGATACATGGTAAGAGAAAACTAGAGAAATTAAGTTAGAGGTTTTTTAGGATGTTTTTAATGAGTAGCCCCACTAGAAGAGATGGATGGTAGGTTAAGATAGAAGTATTTTCATTATGGTGCATTCCATACAAATAACAAAAGCTTCTTTTTAGAGTGCATTGATATCAACAAGATATAGGTTTTGAGGTGAGGATGCCATGAGATCTAATGGCATCTAAGCTTTGCCTAATATTATATTGAATTATGTCATTCTCAATTTGGATACAGGTATTGGAATTTGAGATTAATTAGTCTTAGATGCTATGTTTGCTTCTCAAAATAGAAAAATTGGAGTAGGATACATGTCATGAACCTAAGATAAGTTTGGAATGGACAAGATGGGGTTGGATTAACTATAATCGAATATGTTTGGATGTGATTAAACATGATTTGATTTTGTCAGACTTAATTGATCAAGATCGGATGTATTTGAGAGTTGAATTAGTTGGATTTAAATGGGATTGCGATAGCTTAATTGGGATCAGGTTAGATTTGATTATCAAGATTTAAATTGGATGGAAAAAAATTGAGGCCGAACTAACTAAGGTTTTTAGCTTGGAGGATTTGGAGAGACTAAATAGATGTGGGTTTAAATTGGATAAATAAGATTTAAACTAGATGAGCCAATACTTTAGCCTTATGTTAGACATTAGGCGAATGATCTTGATTGGCCTAGATAGGCTAGAGTACTAGGTTGGATGAGGAATTACAAATAATGTATAAGTTATTTCCACCATAGTTAAGGGGTATATATAAAGTCTTTTTAATGTTTTTGATGATTACCTTTCAATATATGGTTTGTTGTCAATAAATATTTTTCTATCAAATTATAATAATGTAAATCATATTCTTATTAGATTAAACTTGTTAAGTCTTTTAGTTTTTTGAGCCAACTACCTTTGAAGAGGTATAGCATGTTCTGATGTCAAACTTCAATCTTACAGATTTTGTAATAATGTAGTACCCCAGTTAAAAGCATAACTAGAAGGTATTATTTTTTAAGATTCAGCAAGTGCATAGAATAGCCTATCTTTGTAACTAATATAGGGGGATATCTCTCTAGAAATGATCCTTTGATAAAGACACATCTTAGGGGTCTCTTTAGCTTCCATGCTTCATTTACATTAAATAATACAACAACAAAAAACTCTATATTATCTTCATCATTATTAAACATTAGGGTTTGCTGATGAAATTCAACTCAAGTGCATCAAACAAATATATAGACATTTAGTATCAATTATTCCAATATGTGATATGGCAAAGATGAAAAAAAAAGATAATGTGAAACTAATACATACCCATAAGAATCAAAATTCATAAACGTCTATAGTCACTAATCAATCTAACTAAGGACTATGAGTAACATGATTGGATCTTGCAATCCCATAACATTGAGAATGAAGATTCTTAGCATGCATAATAATGCATGGCTTGAAAATGGGATCATTTAACCTAAATTTAATGCCTCAATGGAATTATATTACAACTTTGCTCTTAGATAAGGAGTTAGGAGTTTGATTTCAAAGGACATCAAAAAGTCCTCATTCTAAGAGCATAACCCAGGGAAGGGAGGAGACGATGCTGGGGCCGGAGAGTGGGAAGGAAGGAAGGGGGGTGGATGGGGGGACGATACCGGGAAGGGAAGGGAAGGAGACGGGGCCCAAGAGGAGGGATGGGAGGCGGTGCCAGGGAGGGGGAAGGAGAGGAGGGCTACCGAAGAGGGAAGAAGAGGAGACGGGGGCCGGAAGGGAGAGGTGGGGGGCGGTGCCAAGAAGAGGAGAGGAAAGGGGGGGCACCAGTACTGGAAAAGGGAGAGGGAAGGGAAGGAGACGAAGGTGCTAAGGGTAGTTTAGGATTTTTTTTTAAAAAAATTTAGAGGGGTGCACTGAGCAATTCAAGCGGTGCAAATAGAAATTCCCATATACTTACCAATTGCTAGCCTAAAGCAGCCAATATGATGTGAGTAACCTTTATATACATACATACTTACTTACATACATATATATGTGTGTATGTATGTATGTATATATGTATATATATGTGTGTGTGTGTGTGTGTATATATATATATAGCTAATGGAAATATATATAGTTGTGTCATCTTTGAAAGATACACTTTTCTCTTTTATTTTGCACTTACATCACTAGATATCTAAAAAACTTCCTAAGAGAATCCTCAAAAATCAGTAATATTACAATAAAAATGAGTGTAATCAATCCATAAGATAATACAAGCATGTGGTTAAAATGTGGTAGCTTAAACCTGTATAAACACATGAAGCTTCCCTTAGCGAAGCAATTCATAAATTATACAAACATATCGCTCTTGTATGATCATTAAAGAAAAGAAAAAAAACTTTTATGTGTAGTGTTGCGGAAATCAGATTCAAAAACAAATCAAACAATAAACAAACAAAGGAACACCAAGAATTTACGTGGTTCGATCATGGTGATCTACATCCACGGGCAAGGCAAACAAAGTTCCATTATCAAAAGGGAGGAGAAGAAGATTGGGTTACAGAAGTTTCACACGTATATATATATACGCCCCAAAAAATACTTCCATAAAATAAAACCCTAGCGGACCGGTTTGGTTCGGGCCCAACAAGTATATCGGGTCGGGTCAAAAACCGGGCCCGATATATAAAATTCAAGACATATTTAACAAATCTCCACCTTGGCTTGAATTTAACAAACTAGAAGTCGAACATGTTCTCTCAGCATCCCTAAGCCTACGTGAGCTAACTCGGTGTAGGAAACAAGGGATGCAGCAAAAAACATATCCACTTCAGGAGAAACAAAAATAGAACTTTCATTCACCTCGCCACCAAGCCCCAGAAGGAGCAAACCTCAAACAAGCATGCCAATCAAGTCCAAGCAATGCTTAAACTTGTTGGCGGGAACTATCTTGGTCAGCATATCAGCAGGATTGTCAGCAGTATCAACTTTCTTTACTGTAATATTTCTCTCAGTAAATGCCTCTCGAATAAAGTGATACTTGATATCAATGTGCTTTGTCCTCTCATGATATGCTTGATTTTTAATCAAGCAAATAGCACTCTGATTGTCACAAAAGACAACTGAATTGTCTTCCTGCTTGAGCCCAAGTTCTTGAACAAGATTTCGTAACCAAATAGCTTCTTTTACTGCTTCTGCTGCTGCCATATACTCTGCCTCTGTTGTAGACAAAGCAACTGTTGACTGTAAAGTTGATCTCCAACTTATAGTCGAGCCAGATAATGTGAAAAGATAGCCAGTCAAAGATCTTCTCTTATCAATATCCCCGGCATAATCAAAATCCACAAATCCCACAACAGAAGTACAGTTAGAACTATTTCTATCAACATTAGGCCCAATTTTGTGGAGCCTCTAAGATACCTAAGTATCCATTTCACTGCCTGCCAATGGACCTTTCCAGGATGTGCCATATATCTGCTAACCACACTAACTGCCTGCGCAATGTCGGGACGAGTGCATACCATAGCGTACATCAAGCTACCAACTGCACTGGAGTATGGGACAGAAGACATTGCAGCCTCTTCGACCTCTGACTGAGGTGAATGTATAGCTGAGAGTCTAAAATGTGATGCTAAAGGTGTACTGACAGGCTTAGAGTTTTGCATCCCAAACTTCTCAAGTACCTTCTCAATATATCTCCTCTGTGAGAGATATAACTTACCTGCTTTTCTGTCTCTCTGAATCTTCATTCCTAAGATCTTCTTGGCAGGACCCAGATCTTTCATTTCAAACTCCTTACTGAGACATTTCTTTAAGATCAACACATCTGTCATGTTCTTTGCAGCAATGAGCATCTCATCCACGTATAAAGGAGATAGACAAAGGATTTATCTGAAACCTTCCTGAAGTACACGCAACTATCATAGCTGCTCCTATGATAACCGCTCCGTATCATAAAACTGTCGAATCTTTTATACCACTGTCTTGGAGACTGCTTCAAACCATACAACGATTTCTTCAATCGACATACATGGTCTTCCTTGCCTTCTACATAATAGCCCTCAGGCTGGGCCATATAAATAGTCTCCTCAAGCTCACCATGCAAAAAGGTTGTCTTCACATCGAGTTGCTCAAGCTCTAAGTCAAATTGAGCAACTATAGCCAGCAACACACGAATAGAAGTGTGTTTCACAACAGGAGAGAATACTTCATCATAATCAATTCCCTCCCTCTGATTGTAACCTTTAGCTACAAGTCTTGCCTTGCATCTACTAATTTCAACACCTGGAATACCTTCCTTTTTCTTAAAGACCCATTTACACCCAATGACTCTTTTTCCTTAGGCAATGGCACCAAGTCCCAAGTCTGGTTCTTGTGAAGTGATTCCAGTTCTTCAGCCATAGCAACAGTCCACTTTTCTGATTCCGAACAAGTAACAGCTTCAGTATAAGTAGATGGTTCCTGAATACCCATATCTTCTGCTATCGTAAGAGCATAAGCCACTAGATCAGAAAACCCATATTTTTGAGGGGTCGAATCTCCCTCCTTTCTCTGCCAGTAGCAATAGAGTATGGCTGCTCCACCTCATCTTGAGCTTCCTCAAACTAGAATCAATAGTAACAATTTGCTGCTCAAATCATTTTGAGAGCTCTATTTTCGAAGCTCGACCTGAACCTCCACCTCATTTGTATCACTCTCATGTTTCCTGCAGACTCATCAACAGCATTCCTTTGATCTAGCATAAAATTTCATTAAAAGTAACATCCCTACTAATAATGAATTTAGGTGAATTAGGTTCTATGCACCACAGACGATAACCCTTCACACCATCAGCATACCAACAAAGATACACTTCTTTGCTCTAGGTTCAAGTTTACCATCCTTAACATGATAGTAAGCAGGGCATCCAAAAACCTTTAGATTTGAATAATCACAAGGCTTACTTGACCACATCTTAAAAGGAGTCTTGCATTCAATTGCTGTTGAAGGAGAACGATTAACCAGATAGCAAGACGTGTTAACTGCCTCAGCCCAAAAAGCCTTTTCCATGCCAGCATTAGAGAGCATGCATCTTGCCCTCTCCAATAGAGTTCTGTTCATCCTTTCTGCCACTCCATTTTGCTGTGGAGTGTACCTGACTGTACGGTGTCTAACGATACCTGCATCTGCACAGAATTCATTAAAATCACCACCACAGAACTCAAGACCGTTATCGGTCCTCAGACGTTTGATCTTCTTCCCTGTCTGATTCTCAACAAGGGCTTTCCACTTCTTGAAGGTTTCAAACACTTCACTTTTTCTTTTCAGAAAATAAACCCAAACTTTTCTGGAATAATCGTCAATAAATGTCACAAAGTAAAGAGCACCACCCTTAGATGGAACCTGTGCCGGTCCCCATAAATCAGAATGTATGTAGTCGAGTGTACCCTTCGTTGAATGTGTGCCTGTACTAAAACTGACCTTGCACTGCTTGCCAAGAACACAGTGCTCACAGAAATCTAGTGAGGATGTCTGCTCACCACATAGTAAACCACGTTTACTCAAAACTGTCATGCCACGCTCACTCATATGGCCCAAACGCATATGCCACAATTTTGTTCTATCATCAACAGAAACAGAATTTGTTGTGCCAATCGAAGAACCCATAACTGTGCTACCCTGTAGATACAAGTGATTCACCTTGTTTCCTCTCATCACAACTAGATTGCCTTTGGTGACTTTTAGAGCTCCACCTCCACCTGAGTACATACACCCAATGGAATCCAAACAGCTCAAAGAAATAAGGTTTCTTTAAGTCTGGTATGTGCCTAACTTCAGTCAAGGTTCTCACAACTTTGTCATGGCACTTAATCTGAACAGTACCAATTCCCATAATTTTGCATACTGCATCATTTTTCATAAAAACTGATTCACCACTCAAAGGTTCATATGGTGAACCATTCCCTATTTGGGCACATGTGATATGATGCTCCTGTATCCATTATCCAAACATCGTTTGAAAAACTAACAACAGAACATGTCGTAAGAACTCTGTCTGACACACTAGACTCATCTTTCTCAGCAATATTCGCCGCATCTTGACGTTGACTAGTTGCTTATCCTTTCTCTTGAGCACAGGACAATCTGACTTGTAATGTCCTTTCTTGTGACAATAGTAGCACTCAACGGTCGTCGTATCTCCAGGTGGCCTAGATTTTGAACGACCAACAGATTTCTTTCTAAAAGCTTTATCCTTCTTCTTGGCCCTACCTCACGAATAAACCATCTGCCCTGTCTCCACTAGTATTTTCATTCAATTTTGTTCTCAATTCTGCAGAATTCAAGGATGCTTTAACATCCTCTAGTATTATGGATTCACGTCCATAAAGCATTGAGTTTACAAAATTTTCGTATGAGGCAGGCAATGAGCATAACAAATCAAAGCTTGATCTTCTTCATCGAGTTTAATATCTAGATTTTTCATATCCATAACAATCTTATTACACTCATTCAAGTGTTCCTTAATAGGCGTACCTTCTCGCATCTTTAGGATATAAAGACACTGCTTCAAATAAAGTCTCGATGTTAAAGATTTCTTCATGTAGAGACTTTCCAGTTTCTTCCAAAGACCGGCCGCTGTTTCCTCATCTGCGACTTCTCGCAAATATTGTCTTCTAGAGACAACTGGATCGCACTAGCGCCTTCTCATCCATCTCTTCAATCTTAGCCGTGGTCATGTCATCTGTATAATTATTATCCAGAGCCCTAACAGAATCCTCTCGCTTCAATAAAGCCTTCATCTTTATTCTCCATAATCCGAAGTTGTTCTGTCCATCAAATGGTGCAATCTGAAACTTCAAGATGACATCCCAAAAATTTCTAAGAACGAATGATCTTTCTGTTTGGATTGAAGAAGAAGAAGAGATCCTGGGAACAGCTTCACGGGCAAGGGACAAAAAAAAGCAAAAGCAAGCACGGTAAGGGCGTCCCCAATTTTTGATACACGCTTCACAGTATTCTTGTACGATTTAAACTCTTAAGCGCAGGATCTTCTTCAAGGAGCGCCTTCTCGCGGGCTCCGAGCTCGACGTGGTATCCGCGGCGTGGGAGATGGACCGCTGGCTCCGCTTCTGTGGCAAGAGAAGGATCGGATATCAGACATGGGATCGAGCCGATTTAGTTCCAGCCATTGCCGCGACCACGATGTGCTGTTGCACGGAGACGGGGGTAAAAGCGCAGCAGTGAAGGGAGCGTGAGCTCTCCGCCCGATCAGACGACCGCTTGCCCTCAGCGGTAGGGCAGAGTCATACGAAGACCGTCGGAAGAAACAGAGGAGGCGGCGTTCTCTCCTTCCTATGAACCTTTTCCGTGCCTTGATGGGGAGGACGGTGCCAGAATCAGGGACGACAGCGTAGCCCGGGCCGGCACGAACCTGGAACCTGGAGCCAAGTGGATAACAACTGCTTGAGGCCAGTTTGTCTTCGTCGTCGCCTTCCAAGCCGTCGCCGCACCCTTTGGAAGGCGATTCAGGGAATGAGCGAGAGAACACAAAGGGGGCACCGCAACGGAGTTTCGTGATTGTTCCCAGCGGTTGCCCGTGGCGAGGGAGATGAGCGTGGATCCTTTTCTTCACCCGATATACAAAATCTAACCCCCGCAGGCCGCCGTCTACAAGCCAGGCTCTCCTGGCCCATGAGGAGCGGAGGTAGGAGAGGAGCTCGCCGCCGCCGTATCCCCCCTCAACGTGGCGCAGCGGAAGAAACAGAGGAGGTAGCGGAAGACCAACAAAAAAAAAATTAGGGTTAGGTTTTTCTCCTTTTTTTTTTCAACAAAATTGTTTTCGAACCATGGCTCTGATACCAGTTTTGTTGCGGAAATCAGATTCAAAAACAAATCAAACAATAAACAAACAAAGGAACACCAAGAATTTATGTGGTTCGATCATGGTGATCTACATCCACGGGCAAGGCAAACAAAGTTCCATTATCAAAAGAGGAGGAGAAGAATTAGGGTTACAGAAGTTTCACACGTATATATATACGCCCCAAAAATACTTCCATAAAATAAAACCCTAGCGGACCGGTTTGGTTCGGGCCCAACAAGTATATCGGGTCGGGTCAAAAAACCGGGCCCGATATAAAATTCAAGACATATTTAACAGTTAGGTTGATGCGTGTAGCAGGATCTGTGTGTGCATGACATTATCATGCAAGAAACTCTAAAACACATCGTACAAATTTTTTATAGTTTTTATATGTTGGAGGATCCAATGCCAAAATGAATTAGAACTAGCATTATCTTTATAATGACATATCTTAAAGTAATTTAGTTGATACTGGTGATCTCCCACAATGGATTTTTGGCCAAGTTGCGCAATAATAGCCCAAAAAATACTAATAATCGATCATAACCCATGCTATTCCATGAAGAGAAAGATCTGGGCAGTTAGCTCCACCTCTTAGCGAGAGCATTAAGAAAGCTTGATGTTGATGACATGGAGATTGCAAGGTCATAATTTCAACACATAATACCTCAAAATAATTTTATTTCATATGATAAAGAAAAATATAAAGAATTTATAACTTAAATTTATTTATTATCGATTCACTTGTACTTGAGTTTTTAAAATCATAAAAACTTATTCCGCTAATATATTAATTGAATTAGCAGGTGCGCTTGAATGTTATGAATAGTATTAGAGCTAATTTGAAAGAGCAAAAGTTGACAACGAATAAGAGAAGAGACTATCCGTAGGAGTTGCCTAAGATGAGCAGAAATAATATCTCAAAATAGCTCTATATCACTCAAAATTTTAAAGCAATATGAATTTGATGGACATAAGTAATACTCTAAAATAGTTGCACATCTAGAGTGTTGGAAATGGTAAACTTAATTGTGGTGATAAACCGAGAGGTCATAATAAATTTTGAAGAATTAACTATAGTTGTAGAAAATGAAGAGTCACATTGAAATTTGAAGAGTCATGTTGTAAAACCAAAAGTTATATAGAAAGTCTAAAAGGTTCATTATGATGTATTTATGAGGAAAGATCAATAGTCACTTTCTATATCACATATTGTAGTGAGTTATTGAGTGAGTGAGGAAAGCTAATAGAAATGATATAGAAACTTCTTTCACTCCCACCATTTCTCTTTGAGCATTCTAGAGTGTTACCAAAAATCTTGTTTTCAACAAGTGGTATCAGAGCTTGGTTGATCCCCAACTATATCAGAGCCTGGTCGATCCCCAACCAAGTGGTGTCAAAGAAAGCAAGATAGCCCAAGAGCCTGGCGTGAAGAAGTTCATATCCTCCATCTAAGTGTTAAGTCTCCAGATCAAAGGAATCCGTTGAGAAGTGTGCAAGTCTAAAATAACAAGACTTTGCAAAAGAAAAAGAAGACAAGAGCAGTCTTCCGAGGTTGAAGAATAAAAACTTCAACACCAATTGAGCAAAATGGAGGACAAAAAGGTAATAGTTATGGTTGCGCCATACAAGGTAATGCTCAAAGAAATGCTTGAAAAACTAAATTTTTCTTCAGCAAAGTATACAAGTGAGAAGTCTGGACCAGATCATCCTTCAAGTTTTATGGCAACAGTCATTTTTGAAGATATAAGTAAAGTTTTATGATTGATGGTCCAGTTTCTATTTCAAAGAAGGAAGCAGAAAATTCTGCAGCATTATAAGCAATTATCTATTTGAAAAATACTTATAATATTACTGTGAAAGATGTTCATTTTCGAGAAATTGAAGATGTCAAGATAGCAATGCAAGATTTGCATGAAGCCTATGAAGAGCTGAAGAACAAATATCAAGATAGTATTAAAGAATTAAATGAGCTGAAGCTGACAATGAATAGAAGAGTTATTATAGAAGATGAAGAAAGGGTGATTGAAGAAGATACAAGATATTCACCTCATACATCAATGAGAAGGATATTTGCAAGAAGAGATTTTCCTTCGGGTTGCGGTCCAAATCAGTATTGAAGATATGATGAACAAGACAATTAAGTTTAAAGGGGGTGTTGGAAATAGTAAACTTAATTATGGTGATGAAATCGAGATGTCATAATAAATTCTGAAGAATTAATTATAGTTGCAGAAAATAAAGAGTTACATTGAAATTTGAAGAGTCATGTTGTAAAACCAAAAGTTATATGGAAAGTCTAAAAAGTTCATTATAATATATTTATGAAGGAAGATCAATAGTCACTTACTATATCTATAAATAGACATATTGTAGTGAGTTATTGAATGAGTGAAGAAAGCTAATAAAATGATATTATAGAAACTTCTCTCACTCCCAGCATTTCTCTTTGAGCATTCTAGAGCGCTACCAAAAATCTTGTTTTCAACATAGAGGAGTTGATAGCGGGCTACAACAAAGAGCTATCCATTAGAGTTGTTTAAGGTAGGCAAAAGTAATATCCGAAAATAATCTCATATCATTTGAGTTTTTAAGGTACAATAAATCTAGCTAGCTAATAAATTAATTGAGTCAACGGTTTAATTTGAGCGTTAGAATGTATCTGGAAGCTGTTGCACTGAAACCTCAAGCAACCATACATCTTCTTTGTCAGCGAAAACGCTCCTCTTGGCCATCGCCCATGATGTGTGGCGACCTTCCTTGCGGTTTCCAAAGCTTTGGTTCAGGTCAGGACAACTGAGAACGGCATGGAGATCTGAACTGCCCTGGATTCTCTCCACAAGTGTCTCCAGTAGCCATACGTTTCCAACAAACTATAAAGTCTCTTTCTTAAGTGGTCTTTCCTTGTCCCTACGTAGCTGTCTTAGGTAAAGAATAGATACGGTCTGGTCTTATGAGATATATTCTAATATTATTTCACCACCTTACATTAATTATTACCGAACCTGGGATGTCCAGCGTGATGGCTTCATGTGATTCTTTTTTGGGTCTTTCCCTGGAAGCAAATAGTTTTAACTGGTGGCAGTGTATTTTAAATTTTTATGACCAGTAGCATTAACGAGCCCCACAAGAACGGACCCAGATCCGACGGGGAGATTTCATGCAATTAATTAATATATTATGTCAGACGCAGTGGAGGTGAGTTGAGGTTTTTTCCTCCTTGTTTCTTCTTCTACCATGGGTTATAAAATATATGGATGCTTTAGAGATGATGAGAAAAAAGATGAGCACCAAAGAGAGAGTTCAATGGTAGTTTGCTTACATTAATTATAGGCTATGATTCTACTGGAGATGAGTTGAGGTTTTTTCCTCCTTGTTTGTTCTTCTACGATGGGTTATAAAATATATGGATGCTTTAGAGATGATGAGAAAAAAGATGAGCACCAAAGAGAGAGTTCAATGGTAGTTTGCTTACATTTACTAGGCTACGTTTCTACTGAAGAACTGTGTATTTGCCTGTAGATAATGGTTTGCTTTATCAGCTACACAGGACCAGTTACCCAGCAGTATTTTTCCATCATATAAAATAGTAGAAAAGTTATCTTCTTGCTGGACAATTGTAGTCCTAACGTACATACAATATCATCATGTAAACTATCGTTATTTCATGTCACCTATGATGCATATTTTACAACATCGACAGGCCCTACAATCGAATGGAGTTGCACTTTCTTTGATCCGGTGCATATTATAAAGTAGATATGATTATAATAAAATTGATTGTTTTTTAAATTTTTCCTCCTTTTTTCTTCCTTTTAGGTGATCCAAACTTAAAAATCATGTTACTTGTATTATGTATCAGTCTTTTTTTCCACTTACATTATAATTAACCATGCATCATGTAGGCTAACAAAATCTATGTCACCTCTTCTTTTACGTAAGTGCTCTTCTTGTCAAAAATAAATTTCTTTGATCCACTCAACCACTCAAAGATAACACAAATCTTTTTTTTTTTTTGTTATAAAGGGAGAGTGTATTAGAAAGAGTGTACCTCCGATCTACGAGGAGGTTAAATTGAGCTGAAAAATTAGTAGTCCATAATTAAATGATCTCTAGATTGAAAGCAAATTTTGCAAAAAAATCTATAGCGTAGTTACCCTTTCTTTATCATATGACAACAACTAAATTAAATTTATTTGATGATGATAGAAGAGGATCTTTAAATTGCATGACGGTGGACGAATACTTATGGAGTACTCCTCAATCAATCAAGTAATTGTTGGGTAATGGGCCAAAATAGGTCATGAAAACCCTAATGGGCCTTGAAAGCCCATTAACCCCTTATGTATGTGAATGAGAAATTGCGGGGACATTTAGTCCCACATCGAAAAGAACAAGGAAGGAAGGTTCACTTATATGGAAACCTCCTCCTTAAGCTTGTGTTCCTTCGGCTCACCATAGAAGGAGAGCTTGAGGGTGATGCGAAGCATCACCCTCGCGCACGCGCACGCGCACGCGCACGTGCGAAGGGCGCAATGGGCGCTTTGTAGGCGCACTTTGCACTTCGCATCGTCTTGAGGGGCTTTAATCTTTTTGATGATGAAGATCAGACGGTAGAAACTGATCAGGATTGAGATGAGGGGCTGAGATCAAACGATGACTTGGATTGATCACAACCATTGGTGATCGCTGATCAGGATTGATCATGACCGTTGATGATTTGACCGTTGGAAGGTTGACCAGTCAACTGGTCAAGGTTGACCAGTCAACGTTTGACCGGTCAACGGTTGACCATCAGGACCGTTGATAAGGTGTCCCTTCGATCAAATGATAAGTCAATCGAACCGTTGATGATAAGGCGTCCCTTCAATCAAACGGTTGTAGATAAGTCATGTCAAAAGACTTATCTGATAACGTGATTATCAGATCACAATTGTGAAAAGACTTATCTGATAACGTGATCATCAGATCACAATTATGAAAGGGCTTATCTGATCTTCAGATCTTCAGATCACAGCTTGAAAAGGCTTATCTGATAACATGATCTGAAAATCACGAAGTGAATGGGCTTATCAAACATCCTTTGATCAAAAGAATTCGAATTAATTTAATTCGTAAGGTTGCTTCCAAGGGGCATAAGGTTGCTTCCAAGAGGCATAAGGTTGCTTCCAAAGGGCATCTAAAAACCTATAAATAGGACCATAGACCTAAGCATTTCATTCATCCCAAGCCATTCCGAATTGAGTTCAATTTGAATCAATTCTTGTTTTCTTCTCTCTTAGGCATTTGCATACTTTCCTAAGGATAGTATAGCAATAGTGCATTGAAAAGAGAGTTGCATTCTTGGTTCGATTATTTTGGTGAATTGTAGTGCTGCTTTCATCAAAAGGAGACTGTTGTATCCTGGGAGACAATCGTCATACTGACCGTGAGCACCATTGCGGGACGAAATTGTCTTAAGGACATAGAGTATACTCTAGCCTCAGTCTGATTCAAGTAGGTAGCCACCATCTGCCACACAATACACACAGCCAACAGTAATCACTATAGTTGAATCCTCTTTAAGATATAATTTGAAATTGAAAAATATTTGACAACTTAATTGCTCCCCCTTAAGCTGCTAGTTTTATAGCTGGCATTAAAGCCACTTGGATAAAAATTGTTCTAGTTATAAGAATTCTCTCAGGTTTATCTCAAATTAAAAAAAAAAATGCTCCACCATAAGGTCTAATTGATCCATCAAAAATAATCTTCAATACTCTTTATTGAGGGGATTGTCAATAAATAATATGCAGATAAGATTTAATCATAAAAACTATGAGAAACAACTCTAGAAGTCAGAAGTGGAAGAAACTTCCTGATGATAGAAAAGAAATTCATGAGATAAATCAATAGCTTCATGAATGATAGAGTTTGACTTAAAGAAAGATCAAGTTATTTCTAACCTTTTAATATATATTATAAGAGATAAATCAAGATAGTGTGAGTTCTGCTGACACCAATATCCCTTGGATGACCAAATCAATGGTTAACCATATAAATAACTATTAATTTTCCTTGTTGGTTTGCTTTCCCTCAACATTGTGTAAATATATATAAGTCCTTAATGAAAAGGTAGATCAGTTTCATAACATCAAGTTATCTAGGACTCGTCTGGTATAATCTTTTTTTTTTTTTTTAACATTGATTCTTTTACAAATTACTAAAACAGAATGTGATCATGGCACCTCTTCTACTCCTCAGATTTGCTTTCATTTTTCTCTGAAAACATAAAATTATTGCTCTCAGAAGTTATAAAGATTGTACTAGTAACAGCTAAGAAAATGTTCCAAATGCCAACAAAGTAACAGAGCACAAGAATGTAGACGGTAAACACTACACACTGAATGCAACACACACCCACAACCCCAAACACACGCTCATATCTCCATGAAGAAATGCATAAAAAATAATACGCGCCTACAAGATTACATCCAGTCTAAAACGATAAAATATAAGGCTCGGCTCGCGAGCCTACTTCCAGAAGCCGAACGCGTGCTCCTTCTGCTGCCATCCGGCCACCACGCGCCGGCCGGAAGTCTCCCACTCGGATTCCCTGCTCCTCCCGCAGCACCAAATCATAATTAACCACAGCACCCTTGCCTCTTATGGTCATAGTTTTAGAACCGGATTGCCCGGACCAAGGAAGTGAGTCAATGATCAAAACATATGAATATTTAAAATATAATAAATATAATATCTTGTGGTCATAGTTTTTTACATTAATGCTTGAAATCTTCTATATCAATTAGAGAAAGAGAGAGAAAGATGAAAGAGAGAAAGAGAGACAGTTGCATTTTTTTTTATCAAAACAATCTAAAATATTACACTATTATTTTAATTATATTCATTAAAAAATATTTTTAAAAAAGAAATTTTTACTATATTTTTAGCTGTATGTCGATGGTGCTATAAATAAAGAAAAAATTAAAAGTATAGAAAGATGATAGAAAAGACTAACGTTAGATCTAAGGTTTTTACAAAAATAAAATACACTACAAAAATTTTACAATTTAGCGATGTCAATTAGCGATGCCACAAATATGCGTTCCTAAATAACGATGGAACAATGATGCACAGCTCCATCAAAAAAATCAACAATTAAGTAGCAAGGAATTAGCGACGAATAAAATTAGCGATGCATTCAGCAACGCCAAGGCATCGCTAATTAGCGACGGCATGAGCACGTCCTTGAGCAGTGAGAGTGATGCACGCGACCACGCCCCTTGCTCAACGACGCACATGGTCGCACCCTTGCTCAGCGACTCACGTGCACCTTGCTGATTAGCGATGCGCCTGAGCATGTAGTTGTGCAGCGAGGCATGCGCCATTGCGTAAAGAGGCGCACTCATGCCTCAGCAAGGGGGGTGCACATCTTAGCGACGCGCGAGGCATCACCAGCGCATGCCTCGCGAGGTGCGCACGCCCATCCTGCTTCGATTTTCTTTTCAGCCCGCCCCCTACCCTCATTTCCTCCCCACCACATGCTCCCGGCCACCTCCTGGTTGCTGTCACTCCCCCGTGCACGATCCCCTCCTTATTGGAGCCCTTCGGGCCGCGACACTGATCTCCACTCTCCCACCGCCGTCGATCCCCCCTACTGGAGGCCCCTGAGCCGCAACACCGATCTTTAACCCCCAGCTGCCGACGCCCTCCGTGCTTGATCCCCCCTTACTGGAGTCCCTCGGGCTGCGTCGTGCCCGATCGCCCCCCTTAGGCCCCTCCTTGCTGGAGACGCCCTCGGCCGCATCTTTTGTCGACGTTTCCTTCTGTCTCTACTAGTTGAATAGGATATATTCTTTCTTCTCCATCAATGTTCGATTCTTCGGTCTCTTTCTTCTTTTTTTTTTTTTTTGTAACCGTAGGTTGTGGTTGATCCAGTTTGTTGAATCGAAAAGCGAGATCTGAAATGATGACCGAAATCGCGAACATCCAGCGGAAACAACGAGAGAAGCGCATTCGTTATGAATAGATTATTGTAGTCCACATAATTCTCTGCTTCACCTCTAGCTCTAGATGACCCTTGTCTAGCTGATCGGCATTGATATTTTAAAATTTCTTTATATTTTATGAGTATTGTATTTATATACTACTGTTTGGTACTTATATGCTACTACTTTGTATCATGAATATTTGTATTATATATATATATATGTGTGTGTGTTATATATATATTTTTACTTTAATGTAAGGTATTTATATATTTCATTTGTGAATGTGTTTTTACTTATAATTTTATATTATCTAAGCAGATAAGTAGATTTTTAATTATATAATATAAATAGTAATTAAATAAATATTAATTTTAAAATAAAAAAAATTAGTAAAGGCATTCATTAAGGTATTGCTAATGACATTGCTAATTAGTGATGTACGAGCCTGGCATTGCTAATTTTATTTGCGATCAACGATTTTATGATGTTTTTTTGGCAACGCTAATTTATATTAGGATACGTACATTTTTGCTGTTTAGCCACGTTATTTTGACGTCACTAAGGAGATTTTTTTTGTAATGATAGTACTCTCTCTCTCTCTCTCTCTATGTGTGTGTGTGAAAAAAGCTCTAATTTTATCAGTGCTTGAACTAATGAAGTTATCAGTTCAATTGAAAGACCATTTGTTTCATCTGATTTTGATCTAATTATATATATGATTGATCCAATAAAAAATCGGATCGATCATAGGAGTTTGGTTCATTAGTCGGATCAATTAGTTTGGTTCAGAACTAATAACTATGCTTATGGTACGTAGTGGGGTTGAATTTTTTTTCCTCCCTTGGTAGTAGGTAGTTCATCCCTCACCATTAATCATCCATCAACCTCGTCCACCTTGACGACCATGATGGACCAAACACTCCAACGATAGGAACGAACGAACTAAAAAAAAAAACATAGGCAAGCATGGCTTCTCAAAGCATCATAGAAATGGGTCCTAAAAAAGTGGAGCTGGGGAAGAGCAAAACGACCGGGTCCGTGCCTATAAAACAGGCAAAAAGCCTGAAGAGATGGACGAAGCCCTCCGCCAAGTAGCAGAGTCTAGAGAGAGCATGGCAGTGCGTGCCAGCACCGACCCGTAGGCCGTGTCGCATCCCCCCCCTCTCTCGTTCTCTGACTACAGTGTTCGCTTTTACCTTCTCCGTCCTGCGAATCTCTGAACGATCTCCTCTCCACTCCCCGGTCCCTCGCTGAGTCCATCACCCTCTCCACCACCTTTTTTCTAAACTCGTTATAAGTATCTGCTGAGAGTGAGTACTGGGGGTGAGAGAAAGAGAGATGGATGTGAGCAAGATAACGCTGGAGATCTTCTCCAGGCTAGAGAAGAATTGGCTGATGGAGTGCGAGAATGGAAACCTTTGGTCCTCTCCCAAGGCCAAGAGCAAGAAGGCCCGCATTTTGAGCATTGACGGCGGAGGCGGCATCAAAGGTCTCGTTGCTGGAGAGGCGCTGATCCATCTCGAGGATTGTATCAAATCTGCGAGCTCGACCCTCAAGCATCCATTCCCGACTACTTCGATCTCATCGCTGGCACCGGCATTGGCGGTGTCCTGGCCGCCATGCTCACCGCCGCCGACGCCTCCGGTCGACCTCTCTTTTCCGCCCGCGCCGCCGTGGAGTATCTTTGCTCCAAGCGTCGCCAGCTCTTCCGCCCCGCCGGCCTCCTCCGCCGCTGGAGGCGGCGCTTCTCTGGCCGCAGCTTCGAGGCCGTCCTCCGCGACGCTCTCCGCAGACCCGACGGCGGAATTCTCACTCTAAAGAACGCACGCAAGCCTCTCCTTATCCCCTGCTACGATCTCAATACCAGTGCTCCCTTTGTCTTCTCCCGCGCCGACGCCGTTGAGTCGCCGAGCTTTGATTTCGAGCTGTGGAGTGTTTGCCGGGCGACGGCCGCCACCCCGGGGCTGTTCTCGCCGTGCAAGCTCGCATCGGTAGATGGGAAGACGGCTTGCGTCGCCGTCGATGGGGGGCTGGTGATGAACAACCCGCCGCCGCCGCCGTCACCCACGTGCTCCACAACAAGCGGGACTTCCCCGCCGTCACCGCCGTCGAGGACCTCCTCCTCCTCTCCTCGGCAGCGGCCGGCCGCCGGCTGCCGGGAAGTGCTCGGAGCAGGCGGTCTTGGAGATCGTGCTCGACGGAGTGTCCGAGACCGTCGATCAGCTTCTCGCCAACGCCTTCCGCTGGAATCCGGCTGGTTACGTCCGAATCCAGGTTTTTTTTAAATAATAATAAAAACACTCCTTCCCTATTTATTAAAGAAAAATAAATCCGTTATCTTACTCACGGCGTTTCATACAGGCTAACGGCTGGGAGACGGAGAGGGAGGGCGAGGACGAGGAGGCGATGAGGAGGGCCGGAGAGCGGATTCTCAAGGCGAGAGCAGTGGAGTCCCTGCCGTTTGGAGGGAAACGGTTGCTGACGGAGTCCAGCGGCGAAAGGATCGAGGGTTTGGTGCGGCGGCTCGCTGGATGTGGCTCCGCGAGCGATAACCCACCGAGCCCGGTCAAGGAAACCGCCGTTACGAAGCTGTCAAATGGCCGTTAATTTAAGCTAGCCTATTTTTTACCCTTCTTTTTTACCAGCTCAGTGGCCAGACGAGGAGTTGTACTAAAAGCTCTAATCAACCAGCTGATGATAGAAGCTAGTCCAATCAAATAAGAATCAGCTCTTTTTCTTTAATTTTATTAGTTTCATAAGAAAATTAATTGTTAACCTTCTTTATTGTTGGTTCCTTCTCTCTCTCTCTCTCTCTCTCTCATTGAAATAACTGAAACAAAGTGTTTCAAAATAATATCAGGAATCTTTAGCTAGCTGAGACTTTTAGATGGCTAAAGGCTGTTGGTGTGTATCTTTGTCTTTGGACAGCAGAGGCATCAGTTTTTTATTCTTTGCGAAGCTTTGGGAGTGTCACGAGATGCTAGGACCTCTGTGCATGTGAATGGGCAATGCTCATAAAGGCATCTCCCTCTGAATCCTAGTCCATTAAAAATTGCAAGTTGAATTGCAATTTTTTACAGAGGTTGAGATTAAGAAAGAAGTGGTTTAATTAGGGACTCTAATGACACTCTCTGAGCCTGATGGTTTCAATTTGAGATTCTACCAATCTTTCTCTGATATTGTTAGGAAGGTTGCAGTAATCTTCTTCCAAGGTATTGACTTTGGTACCACTGATCTTTCTTGTCTCAATTGACCTCCTATCAGTCTTGTGGCAAAAAAAAGTTTGTAGAGCTGTGTCAGATTACGGAACAAGTAGTCTTATCAATAGCTTGGTTATGGTCATTCTGGAGGCCCTCACCAACAGTTAAAAAGAGAATATCCTTGTAGAGGCTGATTTTTTAAGCTCAGTCAAGATTTACATTACAGATGATTTTAGTGCTCTGGATTTGAGAATTCTCTTTTCCCACTTCCTTATGAGTGATTCCACCTGCAATAATTCAAAAAGGCATAGCAATTTAAGAGGAGTCAGGCTTATGAAATTCTTCAGATATAGAGAGACAAACTGCTTGAGAATTCTCAAGGTGTTTTTCCTTTTTCATATAACCAACTGAAAATGAAATAAAATAAAAAATAAAAGAAAGAAAAAGAAAAAAAAACTCACTTCTTTTGGGATATAGAAGAGCAATTCATTGAGGTAGTGTTTGATTCATAAAATACTATTCTTAAAAAAGTATATGGAATAGCATTTATCCAAAGAATAGCTCAAGGGATAATCATCTTTTTTAAATAACAGCTTTGCCATCAAGGGATAACTCTGGTTATTTCTGAGGTCCCTAAGGTAGTGTTTGAAATAGGAAATAAGAGAGGATATCCAGAGAATATTCTTCTTATTCCCAAAAGCCATAACTATAAGGGATAGCTGGGAATAAAGTTAACCAAAGGGATAATCTATGGTTAACCATGGGTTATCCCTCAATTTATTTCCTAGAAAATGCAGGAATAGCTGGTTATCCCTCCAAATAAGAGTAAAAAAAAGTTGTTCTATGGATTTACCTTTTTGCATTTGATATGATCAATGGGATAGCCAAGGGATATCCCTAGGGATAGCCAGGGGATAAACTCTATCCCGTACACTTATCTATGGATAATATTTTTTTTTATCAAATACTACCTAAGGAATAAGTTCAGGGGATAACCCATGGTTAAACATTGGTTATCCTCTCTGGTTAAACATTTTCAGAGTTATCTCCTTTAGTTGTAGCTTTTAGGGATAAGAGAGGATATCCAGGAAATATCCCTTCTTATCCCCTATTTCAAACATAGCCTAAAAGAAATGAAAGTCACTTGACCAGTGGTTGGTGATCAATCATAAAATTTGGTTGATTATGTTTATTTATTATTTTGTGGACTGGAGGAAGTATGTCTTCTTTATTGTGACAGGCCTTTGTGTTATCAAACAGTGAAGCAGATATTTGAGAGCTTTGTTTCCTATTCCCCCAGTTTGGTTGGCTCATCTGATGCCATTGGTGAGCACTAAATACCTCCCTCTTCTCATTAAACCCCAATTATTGCATGTTATGCAGCCCATTCCCCATCATTCATGGACTTTTCCAACTCACAACCTCCTTGAAACTCAGTGATCAATAATTGCACCACGCCTTGGCCGTATCATCTGCATGCATCCAGTAGATCATGTTCCATATTTAGGATTAATTTCTCCTAACCCCTAAACTACATTGTATTGAACTTCTTTTTTAAAAAATTAAAAAGACTTACAATTGGTTCCTTGCTTGCATGTAGTTTACACTTTATCTCTATCATTTAAATAACCATTAAAATTAACAAAAAAAATGGCCACATAACTATCATATAATAATTAAAGAATAAGTTAATAAATACTAAAAATAATCATAAACAATAAATATTGATTTAATCAAAACCCGTATAAGGTCACTAAAGAGTTATTACATGACCTTTTTTTGTTAATTTTAATGGCTATTTAAATAATAATGATAAAGTGTAAATAATTCATAATTAGAAGTTTATTGTAATTTTTTTAGTTTTAAAAAATACAAATATATTTATAATTGAGAAGCACTAAATGAAATTAACCTTTGTATTTATAATGATGTGAAGTAATTTTAATTACTTTTGAATTAGATCAAGCTATAGCTTAGTGATTATTCCCTTCGCAAGGAGGTAGATTGAACTATTGGGACTCAGTAAACAAACGACTTGAGAATGCTTGCAGTATGTCACCTTAGAATCCTTCATACCCAGCTTTTCTCTACAAGGGTTTTTTTTTTTTTTTTTTTTTGAATAGATGGGTGATCATATTTGTCCAGTGCAAGTCAGTCCGAATAAATTAAAAAATAAAAATTATTTAAATATAATAAAACAAAAATTATTTTATTTTTATAATTAAAAATTCAAGAAATGAACCACTGCACTCGCAATCCAACAGTCGAGTTGACCTTCAAGGGTGTTGAGCGTGCTCAAAGAATTCCCTCTCACCTTGTAAGAGTTTAATTAGTTAGCTGATTTTAATTGATTGATTGATTTAACATTTAAGCAGTAAGAATAGAGAGAGAGAGAGAGAGAGAGAGAGAGAGCAATAATGGTGTGGGTACTGATGAATCATTAACTGTTATTTAATTTTCTAAAATTCAAGGGACATGTGCTTCTTTTAAGAAATACGTTCTCTTCACTCCAAGTTATTATAGGCTGTGACCTTGATGGGTTAACAAATGAGTCACCTAGCTAGCATCTTCCTAATATGCAGACATTTGGGCATTGGATGTGCTTGCATGAGAGTATGGCCATCTAGCATATCGTTGACCATCCTAAAATTTTGTTCTACTTCTACCTTCGAGTTGGATGTGATGTCCATCCAAATCGTTACAAATCTAACCAGTCTTCTCTCAAACTGATGCCATATTTTGAAGGATTGTTTTGGTTTTTTAAGAACCAAGCAGGCAGCCAAACTAATGCATTTAAAAATTATTATTATTATTCTTATTATATTTCAAAAATAATTTTATATCAAATAAAAAAATAAATATTTATAACTTAAGTTACCTGGTGCCAATTAATTTTTACTCAAATTTTTAAAACCACGTAGGTTCAGCAGGTAGACTTGGGATATTATATATGGTATCAAAATCGACTCAAATATACAAAAGTTGGTGGACAAGAGGAAAGGATTATCCATGGAATGATGGTAGGGTCTTGCTATGGCGTGAGGCTACCCTTTCAATATCAACCGACTTGAGGTAGATTTCAGCAAGCTTGTAATATGCGACGAAGACGTTGCATTATAAAGGGAGAGATTGTAATACCCAAATATAATCCTACATCAAATAAAAAAATTTTATGTGCTTATAGCTCAAGTTCACTTGCTACTAATTAACTTTTATTTAAATTTTTGGATCACATAATTTCAATCCCTCATGATTAATTAGGCTAGCAGATGGGCTTAAATATTAAATCCTACCAGAGGCTCAATAAATTCATGAGTAGAATCTCTTTTCATCACTCAAATGCTAGGCACCACTTCCTTTTTAGATGAGCAAATTAGAACCTGGGTTGATTTAGCATTGTTGCAAGTTTGGTTGTGTTTGAGACAATATCATCATGTAAACTAATCTCTGTTAGAAGAATTATATATTTCTTCAAAAGAAAAAAAATGTATTATAATTTTTAAAAAAAACAGTGGTGAGAGAGCAAGCATAATGCACAGCACATTGGGAAGAAAATTAAGGATCCTTGATGTCACCTGGCATTAACAATGTTGTTCAATGCTTGTTTATTCAAGGATTTTGCTTTCCACTTATGATAAATGAAACATGAACTGATTTAAATTATAAGCGTGGCAGAGGTGGACTTAGACTTAAATTGTATTAGGTCCACATCATGCAAACATGGAACCAGACAAGTTAAACTTAGGAAAAGAAAAAGAAGAAAAATATTGTGCTTGGATTCTAGACTTCTACTCCAATGGAGGCCTGCAAACTCTAATTAGGTGCTATGGTTTTAAAAACTGCTGAGGTTGGTGGGACCGAATTGGTACTGAGATTTAGAAAGAAATGTCATGCACATCTCAATTTAACAGGAAAAATAAAAATAAAAATCAAATAATGCTAATGAGTGTAAAAGATTAATATGGTTTAGTGAAATTTTTTTGCCCATGGAGAAGGTGAACTCATTCCCACTATAAAAAGGATGGCCAAAATTTGATCATCCAATTGGAGGCCTTCTAAGGCTGGATCCTTCTCAGAAAAACCTTTCGATGAATTTCTCAACAGTGAAAGGGTTAAATGGCCTTACTCTAGGACTATTTAGAAGTGGTGATTCTAAGCGAAGTTTAGATTTTTGCGTGCTTGCTTGAAAGGATAGATTTCAAACTAGAGAGAGACTAATAAAAAAAGATTGGTCAGATAGTCCTGGCTGCATGATATGTGGTGCATCGGTGAACACAATTTTCCATCCTCTAATCGTTTGCCTTTTTACAACATTGCTCTAGTATCAATATTTTGTTAGACCCTAAGGTCTTCACCACATGTTGGCCTCTTAGGGATCAAGGTATCCTTCAACAATGGAGATTAGTATAGAATTAGTTAGCTTATCTCTATAATCCAAAATAATCCTACATTGGATGAAAAAAAAAAGGTTTAAGGAGTTTATAACTCAAGTTCATTTACTACCAATTAACTTGTACTCAAATATTTAAGGCCACGTAGACTAAGTCCAGAAATAAGTTAGTCGGACTAATAGGAGGATTGGGGTATTTTAAATTATACTAGAGCTGATATAAACATATGGAAGTTAGTAAACAGAAGAAAATGGTTACCTATGAGATGGTGGTAGAAGAGTTTTACGATAGCGTAGAGCTACCTCTATAGGACCAGTATCTTGATGGAATTTATATCCTACTTATATATTGATGTCAAAAAATCATAAAATCAACTTTATTTTTTATGATGCATAATCATTAATTTATTTATAGAAAATAAATAAAAATATTTGGAAACACTTAATGCTATTTCTTTTTATGTGTGGATAGAAGAGATGGTCAACGCATCAAAAGTGGTAAGGGTAAGAAATACCTCTAGCATCAACATCCAATATAAGTGTCAGTTTATAAGGAGGTTTGTCGTTCTAGCAAAGAATTTGAGAACTTTTAGCTTCTTTAGCTGCTAAGAAGTCAGCTGCCTAATTTTTCTTCTTGAAAATATGATTAAAACTAATTACAACCTTGGAAGGATAAAGCCACTTATTAATGCTTTGGAGCAAGAGGTGGAGACTTTCAGTAGAATTCTCCCACTAACTTATAATAGGAGAAGAATTCCCTTTAATGACAATAACATTATGCAATAAGGATAAAAGAACACTTCTAACCCTGTGTCAAATAGCTATTAATTCAATTTTAAGGAACAATAATATTTTTGAAAGACAGGAAGAGATTGTCCTAGCAGAGATAAATCTTTTAAAAGCATCACGAATGATATACATAGCACCTACTGAATCAACTCGAATAGAACCATAAAAACTTAACTTAAGATATCCTAAAGCAGGAAGATCAAGAACAAAGGTAAAATTAGATTTTCTCACTGTTGCAGAAGAAAATCATCCCTAAAAGCTAGGGCAAAATTGAAAACATGGGTTCTCGATTAAAAGAAATCATGGCACTGGCTTCCAAGTTGAAACAAGCTAATACAAGTAGTAGTTTTCTTATTTTGAAAAAATTTCTCATTTCTATTATATTAAGCTTTATAAGTTGTGACATACCAAATGCTTAGAGTTTTTTTTTTAAATCAAAGAGGCACAAGGACTGCAAAGAATGTAATGTATCAAACCTATCATTGGTAGTAAAAGGAAGAGAATTGATTATCCAAAAGATCCGAAACACCAAAAGCTCGAGGATAATTAAGAAATAAATGATCAAAAGATTTAACCTCATTCTAACACCCACTATAGATGCAAGAGATATAAACAATCCAACCTATTAAGAGAGAAGTTGAGAAAATACCATCCTAAACAACTTTCTAAATGATGAATAAAATATGTTGACGGGCATCTGATTTCCAAACTTTCCTAGACAATGAGGAAGTATGGTTAGATTGATGACAAAAGTTTGAGAGATATACCTCTTTGACTATGGCATCAATGCGTATCATTTGGCCAAAGTTGATCATCATCACATCCGAGAATATGAGCAATAAGATATGCCATAGGGCTTAAGAATATCTGACTAAGAAAATTCTATTCCATCCTCAGCAAAGAGAACACTCATTGTACAACCCGAAAAAGAAGCATGATAGGTAGTTGGAAATGAATGAGAGGTCCATCATCAAACCATTTATCAGATCCCATCAAACTAATTGTGGCAAACAAGTATTGTAGAGCTGTGTCAGATTACGGAACAAGTAGTCTTATCAATAGCTTGGTTATGGTCATTCTGGAGGCCCTCACCAACAGTTAAAAAGAGATATTGATGAGCTTGTAGAGGCTGATTTTTAAGCTCAGTCAAGATTTACATTACAGATGATTTTAGTGCTCTGGACTTGAGATTTCTTTTTTCCCACTTCCTTATGAGTGATTCCACCTGCAATAACTCAAAAAGGCATAGCAATTTAAGAGGAGTCAGGCTTATGAAATTCTTCAGATATAGAGTGACAAACTGCTTGAGAATTCTCAAGGTGTTTTTTCCTTTTTCATATAACCAACAGAAAATGAAATAAAATAAAAATTAAAGAAAGAAAAGGAAAAAAACTCACTTCTTTTGGCATATAGAAAAGCAATTCACTAAGATAATGTTTGATTCATAAAAAGCTATTCCTAGATAAGTATACAGGATAGCATTTATCCATAAAATAGCTCAAGGGATAATCATCTTTTTTAAATAACAGCTTTGTCATTAAGGAATAACTCTACTTATTTCTAGGGTTCCTAAGGTAGTGTTTGAAATAAGGAATAAGAGAGGATATCCAGAGAATATCTCTCTTATTCCCAAAAAGCCATAACTATAAGGGATAGCTAGGAATAAAGTTAACCAAAGGAATAATCCATGGTTGGTTAACCATGGGTTATCCTCAATTTATTCCCTAGAAAATGCAGGAATAGCTGGTATCCCACCAAATAAGAGTAAAAAAAGTTATCCTATGAATTTACCTTTTTGCATTTGATATGATCAATGGGATAGCCAAGAGATATCCTTAGGGGATAAACTCTATCCCGTATACTTATCCATGGATAATATTTTTTCTATCAAACACTACCTAAGGAATAAGTTCAAGGGATAACCCATGGTTAAATATGAGTTATCCCTTTGGTTAAACTTTTTCAGAGTTATTCCCTTTAGTTATAGCTTTTGGGGATAAGAGATGATATCCAGGGAATATCCCTTCATATCCCTTATTTCAAACAGAGCCCAAAAGATATGGAAGTCACTTGACCAGTGGTTGGTGATCAATCATAAAATTGGTTGATTATGTTTATTTATTATTTTGTGGAGTGGAGGAAGTATGTCTTCTTTATTGTGACAGGCCTTTGTGTTGTCAACAGTGAAGCAGATCTTTGAGAGCTTGTTTCCTCTTCCCCCAGTTTGGTTGGATCATCTGATGCCATTGGTGAGCAATAAATACCTCCCTCTTCTCATTAAACCCAATTTTTGCATGTTATGCCAGCCCATTCCCCACCATTCATAGACTTTTCCAACTCACAACCTCCTTGAAACTCAGTGATCAATAATTGCACCACGCCTTGGCCGTATCATCTGCATGCATCCAGTAGATCATGTTCCATATTTAGGATTAATTCTCCTAACTTCTAAACTACATTGTATTTGAACTTCTTTTTTAAAAAAATTAAAAAGAGTTACAATTGATTCCTTGCTTGCTGTAGTTTACACTTTATCTCTACCATTTAAATAACCATTAAAGTTAACAAAAAAAATGGCAACATAACTATCATATAATAAAAGAATAAGTTAATAAATACTAAAAATAGTCATAAAACAATAATATTGATTTAATCAAAACCGTATAAGGTCACTAAAGAGTTATTGCATGACCTTTTTCTTTGTTAATTTTAATGGCTATTTAAATAATAATGATAAAGTGTAAATAATTCTAATTAGAAGTTTATTGTAATTTTTTTAGTTTTAAAAATATAAATATATTTATAATTTAGAAGCACTAAGGTAGTATTTGAAATAGGGAATAAGAGGGGATATCCCCTGAATATCCCTTCTTATTCCCAAAAGTCCTAACTATGAAGGATAGCTGGAAATAAAGTTAACCAGAAGGATAATCCATGATTATGGTTAACCATGGTTTATCCCCTCAATTTATTCCTTAGGAAATGCAGGAATAGCTGGTTATCCCTCCAAATAAGAGTAAAAAAAAGTTATCCTATGGATTTACCTTTTTGTATTGATATGATCAATAGGAGAGAAGGGGATAAACTCTATTTCTTACACTTATCCAGGGATAATATTTTTTCTATCAAACACCTAAATGAAATTAACCTTTGTATTTATAATGATGTGAAGTAATTTTAATTACTTTTGAATTAGATCAAGCTATAGCTAGTGATTATTCCCTTCACAAG
>UESW01004754.1:178000-299155 GCA_900491605.1 Calamus simplicifolius | reverse complement strand
AGAGAGAGAGAGAGAGAGAGAGAGAGAGAGAGGTAGAGCAATTAAAGTGTGGGTACTGATGAATCATTAACTGTTATTTAATTTTCTAAAATTCAAGGGACATGTGCTTCTTTTAAGAAATACGTTCTCTTCGCTCCAAGTTATTATAGACCGTGACCTTGATGGGTTAACAATGAGTCACCTAGCTAGCATCTTCCTAATATGCAGACATTTGGGCATTGGATGTGCTTGCATGAGAGTATGGCCATCTAGCATATCGTTGACCATCCTAAAATTTTTGTTCTACTTCTACCTACGAGTTGGATGTGATGTCCATCCAAATCGTACAAATCTAACTAGTCTTCTCTCAAACCGATGCCATATTTTGAAGGATTGTTTTGGTTTTTTAAGAACCAAGCACGCAGCCAAACTACTGCATTTAAAAATTATTATTATTATTTTATATTTCAAAAATAATTTTATATCAAATAAAAAAATAAATATTTATAACTTAAGTTTACCTGGTGCCAATTAATTTTTACTCAAATTTTTAAAACCACGTAGATTCAGCAGGTAGACTTGGGGTATTATATATGGTATCAAAATCGACTCAAATATACAAAAGTTGGTCGACAAGAGGAAAGGCTTATCCATGGAATGATGGTAGGGTCTTGCTATGGCATGAAACTACCCTTTCAATATCAACCGACTTGAGGTAGATTTCAGCAAGCTTGTAATATGCGATGAAGACGTCGCATTATAAAGGAAGAGATTGTAATACCCAAAAATAATCCTACATCAAATTAAAAAAAAATATTTATGTGCTTATAGCTCAAGTTCACTTGCTACTAATTAACTTTTATTTAAATTTTTTGATCACATAATTTCAATCCCTCGTGATTAATTAAGCTAGCAGATGGGCTTAAATGTTAAAATCCTACCAGAGGCTCAATAAATTCATGAGTAGAATCTCTTTTCATCACTCAAATGCTAGGCACCACTTCCTTTTTAGATGAGCATAATTAGAACCTGGGTTGATTTAGCATTGTTGCAAGTTTGGTTGTGTTTGAGACAATATCATCATGTAAACTAATCTCTGTTAGAAGAATTATATATTTCTTCAAAAGAAAAAAAAAAGAAATGTATTATAATTTTTTTAAAAACAGTGGTGAGAGAGCAAGCATAATGCACAGCACATTGGGAAGAAAATTAAGGATCCTTGATGTCACCTGGCATTAACAATGTTGTTCAATGCTTGTTTATTCAAGGATTTTGCTTTCCACTTATGATAAATGAAACATGAACTGATTTAAATTATAAGCTTGGCAGAGGTGGACTTAGACTTAATCACTACAAGAAAATAGTATAATAGTGACGAAAATTTTCATCACTATTCCGTCACAAACTGGGTTTAGTGACGGATTAGTGATGGAAATCTTATCGTCACCATTTTGCCGTCACTAAATTTAGTGACGAAAAGAGCATCCGTCACAAAATAATAGTGACGGATTTGTGACGGAATATTTCGTCACAAATTTGTGATGAAATATTCCATCATAAATTTGTGATGACAAAATATTTCGTCAAAAATTTATGACGGAACATATTTTTCGTCACTAAATTATGACGGATTAGTGACGAACCATCCGTCACTCATTATTCCGTCACTATTACATCACAAATTTTTGTCACTATTCCATCACAATTTAGTGACGAATTATTGATAAAAAATTTAGTCACTAAAACTTTCGTTATTAGTCCGTCACAAATATTCCATCATGGTTTAGTGATAGATTGTTGATGGAATGCATATCACTAATAGCCCCATCACTATGCCATCATAATTGCTGATGGATTAGTGACGAAAGAATCCATCAATTATCTGTTATTGTTCCATCACTAATCAATCACTAATATTTTCGTCACTAATCCATCACTATTATTTTTATCATAAATCCATCACTAATCCATCATTAACCTAATAAAATTTCATCAAATTTTATTCTTATAATTTAAAAATATTTTTAAATTATGGAAGAAAAAATTTAAAATTATTTTTAAGATGGACTCGGTAAAAGATTTTAAACAAGATCAAGAGGTAAAAAGTTATTATAAATTTCTGGTACTAATAGCACATGCTTATAATACATGTAAATTTGGATGATTATTATGAGCCAAACAATTAATGCAACTAGAAGATGGAAGATCCAAATCAATAACTCAGCTATAATTAAGCTTGCAGATATGGATCAGTGATATTCATGAAGTTGTTTAATTTATATCATTTAAATCTTTAAACTTTAAAAATTACAAATTCATCTTAAACTTTTTTTTTATTTGATTTCTACCGTTAATGAAAAAGAAAAAAGACGTTTGAATCTCCCCTACATAGCAGCGACATAGCCAAGTTAGACTGACATGGCATCAAATCTGGCAAGCTAATGGAAAAGGATTTTTTTGCAAGAAATTTTTTTTTTTTTCAAATTTCACAATGTTCTCTTCCTCCCTGCAAACAAGATCAATATTCTGTCTAATAATAAAAACAATGGTCGGGAAGCAGCAGGGAAACATGGATGACGATCGAGGGTAGTTCTGAGCAAAGTCAGGCGAGTTTCTTCTCACAAGACTACTTGGCAATGGAGATGGAGGAAGACCTGTCGAAATCAACAGATTAGATACGAACTGAACAAGATTTTTGGTTCGACAGGAAACACAAACAAACAAAAGAGGGTACCCAATAAAACACTTGTTTCTTTCTGACCCTGAGAATTAAATTTACTCACCGCATAGGAATCCACTTCTCGAACCAAAACTTTGCGGATTGATGAACCTCAAGTATAGCTTCAGTTTCAGATCAATCTATCTATCAAATTGAATAAAAAAACTAGCTTATAAAACATCAAGAATCGATTAAATATGGCAAAGAGATTGACAAAAAAAAAAGAAGAATGATGACCTGTTTGAGATTGCAGAAGCCTTCGTAGACAGAGAGCACCGAGTCAAAAAGGTCTCCACAAAAGAGAGCAGAGAAGAAGGCGAACTTGCATCACGATTCGAAACAGCTGTGGGAAAAGAATATATATTTATCGATATTTGTGAGAAAGAAAAATCGAGAAACGCGCGGAGAGCAAGATCAAATTTCTCTTGAAGAAAATTTGTGAAAGAAGAAGCAAAATCATATTTTTATAAGGTAGTGTTTGAAATAGGGGATAAGAGTGGATATCCCCTCTTATTCCCAAAAGCCATAACTATAAGGGATAGCTGGGAATAAAGTTAACCAAAGGGATAATCCATGGTTAATCATGGTTAACCATGGGATATCCCCTCAATTTATTTCCTAGAAAATGCAGGAATAGCTAGTTATCCATCCAAATAAAAGTAAAAAAAAAGTTATCCTATGGATTTACTCTTTTGCATTTGATATGATCAGTGGGATAGCCAAGGGATATCCCTCAGGATAGCCAGGGGACAAACTCTATTCTGTACACTTATCCATGGATAATATTTTTCTATCAAATACTACCTAAGAGAATATATATAAGACAGCATTAGATTTTGAAGAGTAGAAGCGACGGAGAGGTCTGGGCTCCGAAAATCGGTACCATTAACGTCAGGAGAAATTAAAGGATGTGGATTGTAAGGACAAAATCGCTAGGGGAGGCAACCTTAATTAACGAAGGCCCACGTGAGGAGCTCCCTGCGGTTCTCGACGTCCATCTTCCTCACCATCGTGGCAGAGTGAGCTTTGGATTGACGACGAAGATGCTGCATAAGAGGTCCTGGAGAGGATTGCTTGATGCAATTTGCATAAAAAATAAGAAAGTTCTTAATAAAATCAAAAATGCTAAAAATATGCAACAACTTACAAATATAATGGAGTAGCCTGGCTTCACATCTTTACAATCCTCAACATCTAATGAAACCAAGTACTTGAAAAATCTGGATAAAAGGAAATTTATTTACATTAACACTTCTAGATCTACTAAGGGTTCCAAATAATACCAGATAGATCAAACAAATCCATAACTTGCCAAAGGTCATAGAATAATATCTGAAATTGATATATTTAACATATTTATCCTGGATGCATTAACAACTTCCACCACATCTAGTTTGATCAAAGCATGTTTTAGTAATAAGATATTTATCCTGGATGCATTAACACACCTTTTGGTCTTCTTCAGTGAGAAGATCACTAAGAACAGGATGACTCCAGAACTAAGAGTTAAGCATGACACACAAATACAAAAGAGAAACAAATATTAGAGGAGTATGTTCCAGAAAAGAGGTTGTAGCTTCATTATATATACTAAAAAGATAGACTACAAACCACAGTTAACCAGAAGTCTGGAATGGATTGGATGATCTCATTCCGTCTAACGTAGACAGGTCTTCAAATCTCATTATATTTCTGTTCCACCTCCAAAACTTTATCACTTGCTTCCTCATTAACCTACAATCATAATGAGATTAGCATATGGCAGATAGGCAAGAGGCACACAGTTTCAGAAACTTACCATACACTAAGCAAGTGAGCCAAGTCCACGGATGTTCAATGAGAATAGTAGCACATACAAACAACGAAACCAATAAGCAATTCAACCATTGATGCAGTTACACATTTCTTACATAACCAAACTAGAACACATTAATTCTATAATAGGAATCAACAAGAATAGATTAAGATGCTTGATTATCAACACCTGCATTTTCATCAAAGTTTAGACATCTCCTAGAGCATTTATAAATTTAAGACAAGCAGGAAGAGTCTAAGAAATCATTGAAAAGTTCTGAGCTTTACCACTAGATGAAAAAGCCAATAACAAAATCTGCAGGCTCCTGATTTAATGCCAACAGTGCAAAGGCAGTGGCAAGTGCCAAATTCAACCTTGTAAGCATGTCCCATGGTGGATTTACTTACATAAAATCTATATACCCAGCACTACTTAATTTGTAATGACCTAAGAGCTCACCCAAATTGGCCAAAAGGAATTCTTAGCACAACCAATGTGAGACTAGAAACACAACCACACGAGTCCTCGCATGCTCCCCCTATTTAAGCTCTTGCACCCTTATCAAGTTGAGATGCAGAAGATCCTGATCCATTAACATAATAACCTGGAAATGACTTCACCCTATATAATGGTCCTTTTGCAAGGTCTTTGATCATTTGGTTATGGATGCTACATGATTGTGAACGTGCCTATATATAATAAATATAAGAAATTAATTAGTTATAAAATATACTATCTATTAAATCAGTATTATTTTGAAGTATAGTATACTTACATAATTCTCAAACCATAATGCAAACACTATCTCAAGTTCTGTATCAATTTGTGAAGCTTCAATATTAGGTCGAAGTTGCCTCAACTCTAATTCAAAGATTCTATAATGATAAAAATAAATTTAATGTTATTGTTTAAGATCATATTACTTTGCAATATAAAAAATACAATAAGAATATTAAAGTATAGTGCACTTACTGAATGTATGGTTTAACTTCTAGACAATTCAATAATATGTATGTGTGAGCTGCATTATATTCCATATCATGTAAACGTTTGAATTTGCTTTTCCAAATGATCGACCAGCACATTTAAATATGGAAAGCATTTTAGGATGTTCTTCCAAATCAAATCCACAACCATGACTGTTGCGCGGCACTTTTCTATGTCGTGCATATACAGAAGGTTGAAAGTAATGTGCACAAAATGATGAAGCTTCTTCAACCAAGTATGCATTACAAATTGAACCTTCAACTTTAGCTTTATTCCTAACATTATTCTTCAACTTTCGAAGGTACCTACAAATAAGAAATGATTTTAACTATCACATTATACTTAAGTTAATAATATATAAAAAGAACTTAGTTTCTTAACTTACCGCTCAAATGGATACATCCATTTATATTGCACTGGACCAACAATTCTTGCTTCATAAGCTAAATGAACTGGAAGATGTTTCATGGAGTCAAAAAAAACTTGGTGGAAATATGCGCTCTAGCTTACATAGCACAATAGGAATCTCCTCTTCCAAACATTTTATGTCAGCCTCTGTTATGACTCTAGCAGTCAAATCCTTAAAAAATGCTCAGCTCTGTCAAAGCTTGCCATACATTTGCAGGCAATAACTCATGAAATGCAATAGGAAGTAGCCTTTGCATAAAAATATGACAATCATGACTTTTCAATCCATACAATTTATTCCCACTCAAATCAACACATCTTGCTAAGTTAGAAACATAACCATCTAGAAATTTTAATTTCTTAATCCACTTGTAAAGTTGTTCTTTCCCATCCTTATCCAATGTATAACAAGCCTTAGGATATTTATTTACATTTTCATCCCGATGCAACTTTGGACGATTGCAAAATTCCTTCAGATCTTCCCTAGACTTAGCATTGTCCTTGGTTTATCCTTTAACATTCATCACCGTATTAAAAATATTATCAAAAAAATTTTCTCAATGTGCATAACATCTAGATTGTGCCTAATGAGATTGGTTTTCCAATAAGGTAAATCCCAAAAGATACTTCGTTTCTTCCAACCACATCCACATACTCTTTGAATTGTATGGTTTATCTTTTCTCCACCAGATTCTGACACTTTCTTAAACCCAAAGTAATAAATTTCATTTATCAATTCCATACATGTCCTTATAGGTGGTGTACTTTTTCGAACTGATTGTTCCTTTCTAAACCATTTTTTATTCCTTATCCATGGATGATCATCTGGTTAGAACTTGCGATGATTGTCAAACCATAATGTTTTTCCTCCTTTAGTAAGAGTAAAAGAATCAGAATCTCCCATGCAATAAGGACAAGCAAGCTTTCCTGCAGTACCCCAACCAGACAACATCGAATAAGAAGGAAAATCACTTATTATCCACATCAAAGCAGCTCGCAACTGAAAATTCCTCTTCGTGGAAACATCATATGTTTCTATACCAACATCCCATAATTCTTTCAGCTCAGCAATCAATGGTTGCAAAAAAACATCCAACTTGGACTTAGGATTGTTCGGCCCAGGAATGATGACAGTCAAAAACATATACTCTTCCTTCATGCACATCCAAGGTGGCAAATTGTATGGAGTTAGTATTACATGCCAAGATGAATACTGTTGACCTGTTTGCCCATATGGTTGGAACCCATCAGTGCATAAACCTAACCTCACATTTTGACTTTCATATGCAAAAGATAGATGTGTCCGATTAAAATGCTTCCAAGCAGGAGAGTTTGAACAATGGCGCATGACAGCACCTTCCTCGCTTGATTGCTCAGCATGCCACCTCATATATTTTGTAGTTGCATCAGACGCATACAACCTCTGTAGACGAGGAGCTATAGGAAAGTAGTACATCTTCTTATATGAAACATGCCTTTTATGTTTGGAAGATCTACGGCTTTGTCCCTTAAAACGAGGATAAGAACAAATTTTGCAACAAGTCAAGTGACTATCTTCGCCCCGATATATCATACAGTTTTGCTCACAACAATCAATCTTCTGCACTGGCAAACCCAAACCTCGAACTAACTTCTTTGTGCTGTAGAAGATGTCAGTAATTAAATTATCGGTTGGAAGTAATTTTGACATCAACTTACAAATTCCATCATAACACATGTCAGAGATATGGTGTTTAGCCTTAATATTCAACATTCTAGCCACTGCAGATAACTGAGAATGGCCATAAAGGGTTTTCCTTTCACACCTCTTGTTATGCTGCTTTGAGCATATCAAAAATATGTTGTGTTGTAGAATTTGGGGTCTCTTCCATTTCAATCGGATTAAAAGAAGGACCACCAACATCATACACCATAGACTGCATTGTATTGACAGTCTCGCTTTCTTCGCAATGTACAAAAGAATCAGCTTGACAAGTACTTTATTTCATTGCTTGAGGCACATAAGTTTCCCCATGATGATACCAACAATAATAATCTGCCACAAATTCATTAGTTCCAAGATGTACCTTAACTGTATTCTCATCTAGATAATTCTTATTCCGACATTTTCGATGATTACAAGGATATTTAATCTTTTCACCATCCATACATTCCGGATGCATTTTTGCAAAATCCACAAATTGCTCAATCCCAAATAGAAATTCAGGTCTTATCCATCCATTTTCTAATCTTGCATACATCCACTGCCTATCTGAACTCATGATTTATTGTCCTGATATATGAACAAAACCATGTATAGTTTTCCAAAAATTAGCAATTTTTAATAATCATATCAATGATCAATTGCATGTATAAAATGCTAACTATTTGCAAGAGTATCAAATAATCATATCAAATAATCATTTGCATTTGCAGGGTCCTAAATAGTTGCACAATTACCCATAGGTACGTTATAGGTAGGGTATTATAACGGCTATCATCTAATAGCCACCTAAATGCCAAAATTCCAACCTCAAAAATGCTTAAGAGGTTTTCTTTAAAGTGAAGTTTCATGTAAACCGCACCTGTGGTAATCTATTTGAACTTGAAAATGGTTTTTGCAGTAAGAACCGGAGCTCCAAGGTCCAATCCCAAAGTACCTTTAAAACAAGAATAGGATAAAAGGTTAATGAACAGAAATAGCTTACTGATCTAAGATAGAAGCAATAGGTCTTATATTTGGAATATGGAAATAATCATAAATGAAACTTTACACAAAATATAGCAAAGAATTAAGTGCAGGATAGTTTAGCTCTAAAATATATGTCAAGTTCCATCCATGACTGATGTCTGATTGCTCTACCACTAGTACTGGCATATATTACTACTAAAATCCATGTAGATGAATTGCTACCAGAAACAACACCACTAGTGAATGATTAGAGGTAGTCCACCAAAAAAAAAAAAAAGAGCAATCATTGTGTCTATTTAAGAAACTCTTGAAGAGTCCAAACCATTGAGAACACTTCTCAGTATAGAAAAATAGGCACTTAAATATAATGGAATAGATGTTTGAATAGGTTGGAGGAGAGCAAACCAGCCAACCTGTGATAGATGTTTCCACTTCCAACTATCAAGTTGCTTGCTCACTACATCCAACAGAGAAGGAACAAGCCCTACAAACAAACCTTCTGTTAATTTGGATTCTTTTTTTTTTGGAAGTCCTCGAAGGTTGAAGTCAACATTAGATTCATGGTGACAATGATTCATGGGCATAATTGGGGGGCGTGTCAAGGACACACAATGCAATAATCATGGTAAGTTAATGACCCTTGGATTATTGCTTGCCACTTGCCAGTTGGATATTACTGAAATATGATCCTTTGTATCATTATTGAGGAAAAAAAAGCATGATGATCTTGTGGAAAATAAACATAAGTGAATTAGCTTGCTGAAAGAGGGCATTTAACCATTCTTACCTGAGATATGATTGATGATCAGAAGTGACCCAAGTACTCCTGTTTATCCCGTAGACCAGATTATTCTAAGGAATGGGTACCAGAGTTCACTTAAAATCAACTATAAAGCAAGCATTGTTTCGCAAAATCAGCTTAGGGGGTCTATGTGCATGAAATCATCAGGGGTATATCTTTGTACTCATAAATGTGCTTTAATGAACAGGAAAAACAACTCTTTGTGATATCTGATTCACGTAATTAGTAAGGCCAGGTTTTCAAAGCTCAAACAAAAATCTAATTAAAAACCAATTCCTTTCGTCAATATTCACTACTTATCGCTTGATATTTATCTACCGACTATCTTAAAACTGTTTATATTTTTTTAATTCAAGGGGAAAACAATATATGTTACGATTAAAAAAAAGGTTGATAAATAGATGAACTCAATAATCAGCTTCAGTAAACTATTATTCATTTAAGAAGTACCGAACTTTCTGCACTAACTAAATTAAAATACACCTTGAAACTACCAAAGATCATACCACATGTGAATTGAATCCCTGATTATAACCAAGTTAAGAACTAAAAGAACAAAAAAGACAATCTATTAGGATTTGCCATCACAGATGCCTAGGCCCTTAAGGGTTTGCTGTCAAGGCATATCTCCATAAGGCTTGACTCTCCTCGGATTTTTGAGAGGCTGCTTCTGCAACCAATTGTGATGGCCTTGGTACCACATCATGCTCAAAAAGATGCCCAATATTCTTTCAAGAATAATGAAAGAGTTTGCGTTCTTTTGGCACCTTATCGTCTTCTGAACTAGTGGATGTAAAACTAAACTGACAATTAAGTTACGCTTAATGTGATTTTTTGCTTTTTATTACCATTATGCGTACTAATAAAAATATAGCTCACTGCCATTTGCATTATATTTAATAAGTTCTAATTTAAAGTGACCTAATCTGAAGTGATAAGGTAATCAAGAGGCTCAATGCCCAAGACCACCTAAGTGCTTCCATGACCTTAGTGTAACAGAAGGGATAGAAGGTACAAGCTGCAAGTGCACAGATGCATCATGGTCATGGTTGGGTTCAAATAATCCCCTCCGAGAATGGCATATCAGGACACTGAAATAGACACATCAGTCAAAGAAATGCAATATGTTCTTATAAAATTTAGACTGCACAAACAAAAACAATGACCAATTGACATCATAATGTTCATTACTGTTCTATGACATTTAATTATATTTCTCTTCATTTATGATAAATATTGCATTGCCACTCATGTTGGGAAAAGGCTTAGATGAGTTGAGTGGAGTTGTATTGCATTGCCACTCATCCACAGACTGATCCAAGTGGAAGGACAGTTTGAGCTTCATCAAATACATCCACATCATCTGACTGTTTACAAAACCCAATAGATTATAACTACTCCTCCAAGTCAGAATAATCACAATAAAAGAAAATATCCAGTAAAGTGGGTGCAAATATCAGCCAACAAAAGTCTTAGAGAGATAAACATCAATGCAGTGTTGAATAGATGAACATGACAGCATGTTTATTTATTTATTTATAAACATCAATGCAGTGGGGGAGGCAGGATAGACAAGAACAGAAGATAATTAGTACATGCAGAAATCATATAAGCATTAGGGGTGTCTTTAAAGAAGCCAAATGATTAAAAGGAAACAATACACTAGCTGCCAATGACTACAAAATACATTTAAGAAATTAAATCATGAAAAGACTAATGAGATCTTACGAAGAAGCATAACAATGAAATGAAAGACTTAATTTAAATATATTGATCACGATATCATATATTTATTATGATCGATAATTACCTCCAGCCATTATTATTAATGGTCTATCCGATGAGGGTAAGGAATTCGATCTTCCTTGAATCAGCTGCACGGGATCTTGATCTTCCTTTCTTTAGGGATCTCGATCTTCCTCCTTCGATGGATCTTGATTGATCTTCCTCATCCTCTCGATGGATCTTGATTGAGTCCTCTCGATGGATCTTGATTGAGTTCTTCTAATCAACGAGCCATCGCATTCTGATGGTGTATGCCCTCAGGATGTGCTCTTGATCAGGGACTCAATGCCAATGCCTCCGCTTATTAGGTTTTTCTTTCGATAACCATGTTGAAAACCTTAGGAAGGGTTCCCATTTATACTCAATTCCCTTCACCGCATGCTCCCATCAAGCAAGCGTTCAACATTTAAGGGGGGGGCTGTTATCACTTCTTAATTAGTGAAACGCTAGTTAATAAAATAAGGACCATTAAAAGGCGATGGGTTATTACATTCTCCCACTTGGTCCGTATATTTTATCAACACTGAACAAGAAACTAAATACATGAATCATAGCGATAGGTCCTCTATAATTGAGTATTATCTTCTATGTATTACAATGCATTCAATTTCTTTACCACTATTCCAAATGTGACATCATAACATAATGAATAAACCATATGTTTATTCAGAGTCCAAAGAAAAGTTTGTCATTTCTCAAAAGTCATATAACGTGTACACCTGAATGAGAAATAAATAAATAATTAAAATAAGAGTTTCTTTGTACAAATTGTTATCCATACAATTATATCATGGAACCAACTCCCATTCTTATCACATGATCCTTAAAATTCTTAATTGGCATGCCTTTAGTCAAAGGATCAGCTATCATCAATTGAGTGCTAACGTGTTCTATGACCACTTTGTTTTCTTTAACACGTTCTCTTATGGCTAAATACTTAATGTCGATATGTTTACTTCGACTACCACTTTTATGGTTTTAGCCAAAAATACAGTAGCTAAATTATCATAGTACAGTTTAATTGGCCTAGTAATAGAGTCAACAATTCTAAGCCCTGAGATGAAACTCTTCAACCATACACCTTGCGATGTAACCTCAAAACAAGCAACGAACTCCACTTCCATAGTAGAGGTAGCAGTCAAAGTCTGCTTTGCACTCCTCCATGATATGGCTCCACCAGCTAACATAAATATAAATTCTGATGTTGATTTTCGAGAATCAACGCAGCCAGCAAAGTCCGAATCTGAGTAGCCCTCTATCTCCAAATGATCAGTTTGTCTATACATGAGCATGTAGTCCTTGGTCCCTTGAAGATACCTCATGACCTTTTTAGTAGCTCTCCAGTGGTCTAAACCTGGATTACTCTGATATCTTCCCAACATTCCTACTGCAAATGCAATGTCAGTCTTGTGCAAACCTGAGCATACATTAGGCTTTCAACAGCTGAAGCATATGGAATGTTGTGCATCTGTTCCCATTCAAGTTCATTTTTAGGGCACTGGTTCAAAGCGAACTTGTCACCCTTCACTATAGGTGCAACACTTGGTGAACAATTTTTCATCTGAAATCTCTCCAAGACTTTATTGATATAAGTTTCTTGAGACAATCCCAAAATGCCTCGAGATCTTCTCTATGGATCTTAATGCCAATGACATAAGATGCCTCACTCATATCTTTCATATCAAAATTTTTGGAGAGAAATTGTTTCACCTCATATAGCAACCCTTTATCATTGGTTGCAAGTAGAATGTCATCCACATATAGGACCAAGAAACAAATTTTGCTCCCACTAACCTTCTGGTATATACATTGATCCATGATGTTCTCTTCAAAACCAAAGGAAGAGATCACATCATGAAATTTTAAATACCACTGACGTGAGGCTTGTTTCAATCCATATATGGATTTCTTAAGCTTGCAAACCAAATGCTCACCATCACCAGAGGAAAATCCTTCAGGCTGTTCATGTAAACCTCTTCCTCTAGATCTCCATTAAGGAATGCGGTCTTCACATCCATTTGATGTAACTCAAAATCAAAATGAGCTACCAATGCCATAATTATTCGGAGAGAGTCTTTCTTGGATACAGGAGAAAATGTCTCCGTGTAGTCGATTCCTTCCCTCTGAGTGAATCCTTTGGCAACGAGTCTTGCTTTATATCTCTCAATGTTGCCTTGTGAGTCTTTCTTTATTTTGAAGATCCATCTACATCCAATGGCTTTTACACCATCAGGCAACTCAACAAGATCCCAGACTCGATTAGATGCCATAGATTCCATCTCGTCCTTCATGGCATTGAACCACAAGTTTGATTCCTTAGAACTCATGGCTTGTGAAAACGTTTCAGGATCATTTTCGGCTCCAATGTTATAGTCAGATTCATGTAGATACACAACATAATCACTAGGAATTGCTGATTTCTTTATTCTAGTTGATCTTCTTAATGTTGTGTCAATGACCTCTTGAGGAGTATCTTGCACAACTGATTGTTGATGAACAACACGATCTTCTAGATTACCATCAGCTTGTGAAATCTCAATGACTGGTTGTTGGGCACTTAATTGAGTTTGAGGAGTGCTATAAATAACAACCAATCCCTCACTTGAAGTGGAAGCTGGAATAACTGAATGATCTTTCTCAGAAGAAGCCAAATACTGAGATTGATCACTCCCACTGATCAAGTCATTCTCAAGAAATTTTGCATTTCTTGATTCCACAATCCTAGTGCTGTGAGATGGACAATAAAATCTATAACCCTTGGACTTCTCAGCATATCCAATAAAGTATCCACTAATAGTCCTTGGGTCTAGTTTCTTTTCTTGTGGATTATAGACTCTTACTTCAGATGGGCATCCCCAAACACGTATATGTTGCAGACTTGGTTTCCAACCTTTAAATAACTCAAATGGCATTTTGGAAACAGCCTTGGTTGGAACCCGATTCAATATATACGCAGCAGTTTTAAGAGCTTCAGTCCACAAGGATTTAGGTAAGTTAGAGCTGACAATCATGCTCCTTACCATGTCCAATAATGTCCGGTTTCTCCTTTCAGCTACACCGTTTTGGTCAGGAGACCCTGGCATGGTGTATTGTGCAACAATTCCATTTTCTTCAAGAAACCGAGCAAACGGACCAGGTGCTTGTCCATTCTCAGTGTATCTACCATAATATTCTCCACCTCTATCTGACCTCACGATTTTAATTTGCTTGCCGCATTGTTTCTCTACTTCTGCCTTAAATACCTTAAAGGCATCTAATGCTTCGTTCTTATTATGAAGTAGGTAGAGATACATATATCGTGAATAGTCATCAATAAATGAGATGAAGTATCTCTGACCATACGAATCCATATCTGGGCTACAGATATCCGTATGTATGATCTCCAGTATTTTCGAACTTCTCTTGGCATCTTTCTTGGACTTGTTGGTTTGCTTTCCCTTTATGCAGTCCACACAAGTGTCAAAATCAGTAAAATCAAGAGTATCAAGTACTCCATCTTTTACTAATCTTTTAATTCTCTCAATGGAGATATGACCTAATCTTCGATGCCACAAAATAGAGGAATTCTCATTTATAACACATCTTTTCATACCAGTTTGGGCGTGCATCACATTATAGGTGGTATTATTTTTCAAATTAATTTGGAAAAGATTGTCTGACAATGTACCATTCCCAATAAGCTTAGATTTATAAAATAAATCAACAGAGCTTTTATTAAAATTAAAGGAGTATCCTGCTGGTACAAGCCTTGACACTGAAATCAAATTTCTAGAGAAACTTGGAATATAAAATGTCTTTTCCAAATCCAAAACAAAACCAGAATGTAAAATAAGTCTGCACGTTCCAATTGCTTCCACATGTGAACCCATCTTGTTTCCTGAATAGATGCTTTGTTCACTTCCCAATGGTTTCCTTTGATTTAGAAAACCCTGCAAGGTATTTGAAACATGGATTGTAGAACCAGAATCAATCCACCATGTGTTATGACATATAACCAAATTGGATTCATGACATACGAATGAGGTTAGAGTACCTTTCTTGTCAAGCCAAGCTTTGAATTTGAGACAATCTTTCTTTATATGCCCTTTCTTCTTGCAAAAGAAGCACTTGGACTCCTTCTTGTCTTCTGTATGGATGGATACTTTACCCTTTCCTTTGCGTTTGGCTTTGGGAGCTTTAGTCTTTCTCTGAGTGACTAAATGTGCACTTTCTCCCATTTCTAAAATCAGCCTCCCTTCCTCTTGAACACACATGGTCAGAAGTTCATTAATTGACCATTTGTCCTTATGTGTGTTGTAAGATATTTTGAAGGGACTATACTGCTGTGGGAGTGAGCTCAAAATAAAGTGCACCAAGAAAGATTCTGACATCTCAACCTCTAGGGATTTCAACTGAGCCGCAATGTCCCTCATCTTCATGATGTGCTCACGCACACCTCCAACCGTAGTGAGCTTCATTGATGATAATTTTGTCATTAGGGTGCTAGCCATTGCCTTATCTGAAGACTCAAATTGTGCATCAATAGCCTTCAGAAGTTCCTTGACATTTTTGCACTCAGGAATTGAACCACGTATACTAGCAGAAATTTTAGTACGTATGAACATCATACTGAGGCGATTGGACCGTTCCCATCGTTCATACGCAGCAATCTCAGCCTGAGTGCTAGTAGATGTAACTGAATGTGGTTCATCCTTCCTGATAGCATAGTCAATATCCATGCACCCTAATTGAAGAAGAATTCTCTCCTTCCATAATTTATAATTATCACCACTTAAATCGGGAACGTCACATTTCATATCAGAAATATTAACAGGCAAAATAGCTGCATAAAAATAAAATCATGTTCATGTAATTGAATTTGAGGCATATAACTTGATGTCATGTTTTACCAATGTAAACATGCAATAACATGAATCAATAACATACAATAACTACCTGTGGGCTAAGTTATTATACTCAAATAGACTCATTACTTAATGATGTGACTAACAAATTATATTCCTTTCTTAATTCCTATGGTAATTAAGAAAATAATTTGTTATCGCATCCTAATTAATTATATTAGTGCAACAAAAATTCCTGTGGGATAAGATTCATTACATTAATATAATTAGTCACAATTAATGTCATCTAACCTTATGTGATCTTTGCAACTCAATATATAATTTTGATTAATCAAAGATGCTGTGGCTACTCCTCAATTAATCAAAATCATATTGATCACATGACATTGAATTCCATTATATGCATATAGATTAACCAATTTAGCATGATTATTAGGTAGTGATCTTAATCAACGTAACATTTCCAAATCAAGATCTGAGTTAGTCAAATTGGCCAGGCCAGTGAAAGAGAAGTGGGGGTCCCCCCGTTGCTTTCCTTAGGTCAGTCAACGGAACCAATTAAGTAACCACAATCTCTTTACCTTTCTAGACACCAACTGACCAATAGACCTTGAAAGGATTTGCACTGTGATTTTCACACTACCACCAAATTCATGCATAGAATAAATCTAGTATGCAGAACAGAGACAACATTTCAATTATCTATTTAATGAATTTTAAAATTATCATCTTAAGAAAAATTTTTGTTAATTAAAACACGTCCGGCCGTAGCTCATTATTCCCTTGGGCCAGTCTATGCAAAACACCGTAGGCATAGAGACTCAGGAGGCGTATTTTAATACAAAAATTTAAACTTAAGAAACAAATGATAAAAACAAATCATGTTACATGATTTAATAAAACATTAAACAGATAATAAATGCATTTAAAATTCAACCAATCCAGATTTTAAATCCCGTGAGAGAACGGAAAGACCATAAGCGAGAAAAGCGAAAACCGAAACAGGCCACGTTTCTCTCTTTTTTAATATGTCACCGCATGTGGTTATGGAAGCCACGTTTCCGCTGCATTTCCTTTCTTTAGTTTTTCTTTTCTTTAATGCTACGTTTCTTTTCTCTTCCTTTCTTTAATGCTATCTCTTTAATACCAAAAAGAAATCTGGAAACCTTTAATGCCAGAAAGAAATCTTTAATAGAAAAGAAAGAGGCCACGTTTTGTTTCCGCAAAAAATCGGAATCTGAGATAGGTTTAATGGTTTCTACTCAATTCCGTGAACAAAAATCAGAACTGAGCAAAATCGAAACCTGAGATCCGAAAAACTGAAAACGGAAAACACGCGGCATAAATTGCTTGAAAGAGAAACTTGATTGAAACACTCACAAAATAAGGCAGAGGTTTTAAAAGCTCTGATACCAAATGTAAGACTTAATTTAAATATATTGATCACGATATCAATATATTTATTATGATCGATAATTACCTCCAGCCATTATTATTAATGGTCTATCCGATGAGGGTAAGGAATTCGATCTTCTTTGAATCAGCTGCACGGGATCTTGATCTTCTTTCTTTAGGGATCTCGATCTTCCTCTTTGATGGATCTTGATTGATCTTCCTCTCCTCTCGATGGATCTTGATTGAGTCCTCTCAATGGATCTTGATTGAGTTCTTCTAATCAACGAGCCATCGCATTCTGATGATGTATGCCCTCAGGATGTGCTCTTGATCAGGGACTCAATGCCAATGCCTCCGCTTATTAGGTTTTTCTTTCGATAACCATGTTGAAAACCTTAGGAAGGGTTCCCATTTATACTCAATTCCTTCACCGCATGCTCCCATCAAGCAAGCGTTCAACATTTAAGGGGGGGCTGTTATCACTTCTTAATTAGTGAAACGCTAGTTAATAAAATAAGGACCATTAAAAGGCGACAGGTTATTACATGAAAAAGGTAGATCTACTTTAAAACTCCAAATCTTTGTAAGATCCTAAAAGCTAGCATCTACAATATGCTTATGCTAGGTGAAAATAATTATGAAAAGCATCATTGTGATGGTTATGCACATGCTAGGCAGAACAATCTTATATGCAGCAGCTCCTTCAAAATTACGGTAATGTTGGTAGCTAAATGTTCTCAGTTTCTCACATATTTTGGCTGGGCAAAATTCAGACGGCATGATTGGAAACCATGAGAGGTCTTGTGAGGAAAGTTTAATTTAATCCACACCTCTGGAAGACCAAAAGGACTTGGATCTGTGAATCAAATAGCAATGGAATAGATCAGAGTTAGTTTTTACCGGCCCATCTCATATCATCTTCAACTTCTCATATCCCACCTTATCTCTGCACCATAATCTACTAAGGCAATAATTAATCGACTTCAATCAGTCAAATAAATTAAAGACCAGATTAGCCGGTCCATAAAATCTCTGAGAATTAAGCTTGTGAATTCAATAACAATAGTTTCCTACAAGAGTATATTGAAAGGATCCATTGCTAAATCTGAAATAAATATCGAAAAAGGGAAGAGGAAATACGATTACTCACCGAAAAAAAGGGGAGTATTCGAGTCCCTCCTCGATCTCAGAGAAGGGGAAGAGAGATCCGATGGCGAATGAGAAACGGCGTCGGATCCTGTCTTCGAATCAAAACCCAGTGGCATTCTTGAATGCGATATCAAAACACCAGATCCTCTCTCCAGTGTCTTCCCTCTTTCTTGGTGGATTGTTCGGGTTTCAGAGGCGGGGACAAGGACCCTACTGCCGCTTCCACTCCGAAGACTAAAAATGCCTAATAAGTTTAGGAAAAGACTTTATACACCACCTCTGGTGCAGCAAGTCCTACGTGGGCTGCACCGTCTTTTTTATTGGTCCACATACGCACGATACCCATTAAAAAATGTTAAGACATCCCAAGAGAAAAACTTACGTAGTTAAAAAGTGAAGACACTCGTTCAGAAAGAAAAAAAAAACTCACGACATCCTAGTTTAAATTGACGACACCCTAGTTTTAAACTTAAGACACCCGTTCAAAAGGTATCTATACATATTCCAAAAAAAATTGAACGGTTATTAATGCACGTCATGTCAAATTAAATAGCTATTAAAAAAGCAAAAAAAAAAAACCTTACGACACCTTAGTTTTAAACTTACGACACGGTAGTTATAAAACTAAGACACGAAAGCAAAAAATACTTACGACACCCTATTTATAGAGCCACGACACCGTAGTTATAAAGCCACGATACCCACTCGTTTGTATATAAATTCCAAAAAAAGCCGGTATTAATGCACGTCATTTCAAAATAAGACACATATTAAAAAAGTAAAAAAATACTTACGATACCCTAGTTATAAAGCCACGACACCGTAGTTATAAAGGCACGATACCCACCCGTCTACACAAATTCCAAAAAAAGCTGGTATTAATGCATGTCATGTCAAATAAAGATACATATTAAAAAAAAACTTAAGACACCCTAGTTTTAAACTTACGACACCGTAATTATAAAGTCAAGACACTCATTCAAAAAGCAAAAAAAACTCACGACATCCTAGTTTTAAACTCATGACACCCTAGTTTTAAGCTTAAGACATCCGTTTAGAAAAAGTGTTCCAAAAAAAGCTGAACGGGTATTAATGCACATCAGACGGCTTTTTTTTAGAAGTTGTGTACATATACCTTTTCTGAACGGGTGTCTTAAGCTTAAAACTAGGGTGTCGTGAGTTTAAAACTAGGATGTCATGATTTTTTTTTGCTTTCTAAATAGGTGTCTTGACTTTATAACTATGGTGTCATAAGCTTAAAACTAGGATGTCGTAAGTTTTTCTCTCGGGATGTCTTAACATTTTTTTAATGGGTGTCGTGCGTATGTGGACCAATAAAAAGGAACGGTGTAGCCCACGTAGGACTTGCTGCACCGGAGACGGTGTACAAAGTCTTTTTCATAAGTTTATAATGTATGCCAAATCAGACCCAACCTTGGGCCTAGAATACAAGGGACCGAGCCCAACCTGACTGGACTTACTGTTAGATGGTTAAATCTTTGATTACTTATGGTTAGTTCCCAAAGTTTTGTTTCCAGCGGGCTTAAAATTCCTAGTCCAGCCCTGCTCTGTGGGCCAAAAACCATAGCACAAATGAGAAACACAAAATAATAATATAATATCTAATGCCTTCACGGGGTGAGAAGACGAGAAATTCCTAGTGACATAAACTGGTTGCATCATAATATAATAATGATGATGAAGTCTTGGGGAGATTCATGTGCGTGATATAAGAATAAGCTCAGTTCACAGGGAAGTGATAAAACTTAAAAAAATTGTAAAGAGTTATGAAAATAACATGATGATCGCTGGGCCACAACATCGCCGCCTTTTACTGCGCCCTCTTCATTTAAGCTCATCATGGCTTCTCTCCAGTATGAGCTTCGATGAAATGAGAGTAATCGCACAAATTTGGGACTTGCATGTTGATTTTTAAAGTTAAACGAGTGGGTTGGGGGAACCACTGTTTTGGTTTCTAAATGCACGAGAGAAAGTCAAAACCTCTTTGTTGAATTTTAAAAATAATATTTTAAAATTCTATATATTTATAATTCAACATCAATAATATTTTTAAAATATTTTTAAAGTGATCCTCTAGTNTTTATCTCTGTAATAATCTAAAATAATCCTACATTGGATGAAAAAAAAAAGTTTAAGGAGTGTATAACTCAAGTTCATTTACTACCAATTAACTTGTACTCAAATATTTAAGGCTACATGGACTCAGTCCAGTAATAAGTTAATTGGGCTAATAGGAGGATTTGAGGTATTTTAAATGATACTAGAGCCGATATAAATGTAGGAAAGTTAATGAATAGAAGAAAATGACTACCTATGAGATGGTGGTAGAAGAGTTTTTACCATGGTATGGAGCTACCTCTATAGCACCAGTATCTTGGTGGAACTTATATCCTACTTATATATTGATGTCAAAAAAAATCATAAAATCAATTTTATTTATTTTATGATGAATAATCATTAATTTATTTACAAAAAAAAAATAAAAATATTTGGAAACACTTAATGCTATTTCTTTTTATTTGTGGGCAGAAGAGATGGTCAATGCATCAAAAATGGTAAGGGTAAGAAATACCTCTAGCATCAACATCAAGTGTTAGTTATAAAGAGGTTTGTCATTCTAGCAAAGAATTTGAGAACTTTTAGCTGCTAAGAAGTCAACTGCCTAATTTGTCTTCCTAATATATGATTAAAACTAATAACAATCCTGAAAAGATAAAGCCACTTATTAATACTTTGGAGCAGGAGGTGGAGACTTTCAGTAGAATTCTACCACTAACTTATAATAGTAGAAGAATTCCCTTTAATGACAATAACATTATGCAATAAGGATAAAAGAACACTTCTAAGCCTATGTCAAGAGCTATTAATTTAGTTTTGAGGAACAGTAATATTTTTGAGAGACAAGGAGGGAGTGCCCTAGCAGAGATTAGTCTTTTAAAAGCATCACGAAAGATATGTAGTATCTACTGAATCAACTCGAGTAGAACTATAAAACTTAACTTATGATATCCTGAAGGAAAGAGATCAAGAAATAAAGGTAAAATTATTTTCTCACTGGCACAGAAGAAAATCATCCCTAAAAGCTAGGACAAAATTGAAAACATAGGTTCTCGATTAAAAGAAATTATGGCACTGGCTTTCAAGTTTAAATAAGATACTGCAAGTAGTTTCTTATTTTAAAAAATGTTCTCATTTCTATTGCATTATAAGCTTTATAAGGTTTGACATAACAAAGGTTTAGCCTTTTTTTTTTTGTGAAGTCAAAGAGGCACAAGGACCGCAAAGAATGTAATGTATCAAACCTATCATTGGTAATAAAAAGGAAGAGAATTGATTATCCAAAAGATCTGAAACACCAAAAGCTTGAGGATAATTAAGAAATAAATGATCAAAAGATTTAACCTCATTCTAACACCCACTATAGATGGAAGAGATATAAACAATCCAACCTATGAAGAAAGATCTGAGAAAATACCATCCTAAACAACTTTCTAAATGATGAATAGAATACGTTGATGGGCATCTAATTTCCAAACTTTCCTAGACAATGAGAAAGTATGGGTAGATTGATGACAAAAGTTTGAGAGATATTCCTCTTTGACTATGGCATCAATGCGTATCATTTGGCCAAAGTTGATCATCATCACATCCGAGAATATGAGCAATAAGATATGCCATAGCGCTTAGAATATCTGACTAAGAAAATTTATATCACATCCTCCTTCAGGAGCAAAGAGAACACCCATTGTACAACCCGACTTCAGAAAAGAAGCATGATAGGTAGTTGGAAATTGAATGAGAGGTCCATCATCAAACCATTTATCAAGATCCCATCAAACTAATTGTCTATTTCCAATGACCAATAAAGATTATCAGAGATCAAAGATGAAGATTTGGTGATACCTTTCCATAAGGGTAATGAACTCATTTTTGGCTAGTTAAACCAAGACCCATCAAACTTAACTAAAGTCTAGGCAAAAGCCTAAAAGGATGCAAGACAATCTTATCTACCACTAGAAAAGGTCTTTGTACATTGCTCCAGTACGGAATGACCTACATCGGACGTGATGATTCGCACGTGCGTGAACTCATGCGTCTGCGATGCCGAACCTACGAGCAAAGCCCTCAATGCAGACCACACATAGGACGAATCACCACACTCGATGCAGGCCATTCTACATCGGAGGCAGACTTTTTTTTGCCACTATGCTAAGAAAAGAAGACCGCTAATATTGCTGGGATACCAAAGGCCTCCAAGTTATTTAGGCTGGCAAAGAGAATTCCAAGAAATAGTATGGACATCTCTACTTTCATAGCCATGACCTCATGAGAAGTTCCACATAATCTTGCCAACCAAAGGTCAAACCACAGAAAGCATATGAGAGCAAATTCTACTTCAAGAACTAAGCCTGCTCAGAATTTTTACTTTTGATAGGCTGGAGGGCCCTCTATTTTCAGCTGGCCAGGCTTCATAGGGACACCTAAAATTTTATATTATATATTTATCTTTGATGCTATTTCTACTGCTGGAACAAAATGCAACCATTTCATTGGTTCTACATTTGACTTTTTTTATGTTAGAAATAAATAACTAATGAAACTTTAAAAGATATTATTCTTACATTTTTTTTATATTAAAATAAATAAGATACTTTCCTAAAGAAATAATGAGATACTTAAATAATGTATAAATATAAACAAGGATATCCCAATTATGAATTGATGTTTCAAAAAAAAAAATCAAGCTTCTTTTTTTTATGAACAATATTAATTTATTTAGTATTGATATTTAACACTAAATGTGAGGGTTGGAAACTTCCCACACAAACTGAACTAACGAAGAGTTTACCCTGCTTTTTTTTCATGGCCTCCTCTTCATCCCACTCTAAAGTGTCTTGCTTTAAAAAGCCACATAGTTATTAGAATTAAACCAAACATTGATCCAACCAAGAACTGAGTCAATGATTTGATCCAACCAGTGAGGTCATAATCAAACTGCCTGAATCACTGAAATATAATTAAATTATAAACATACTTCACCGTGATAAATAAAGAATTTTTTCATAAAATTCAACCAATTTAGCAGATTTAAAATTTAAATTATTTAAACTATAAAAAAATATGATATCTACATTAATACTTAAATTAATTTAAATTTTTAAAATTATAATAATAATTAAAATCATCTATATCAATTAAAGAGAGAAAGATGGAAAAGAGAGACGGATCAGTTAAAGAAGAAAAGAGAGATCTAAGTACGAAATTACTCCTAAAAGAGTAATATTGAAACTTAAATTTTATTGGTTGAAAAGTAATTTTATTGGTCACCAAGCCAATAAAAAAATTGGCTGATTCATCTGGTTCAACCAAATGAATTATACAATCAATCCAATTAAAGACTCAGATCCATCAAAAGTCCAGTCCAGTGATTTACCATGCACCGACCTGTCCTATCCGCTTCCGATAACCATCCCACAGACCTGAGACAGGCCGTGCCAGGAAAGACAAGCGCACACATAAAAGCTCATGAATAGCCTACCATTGCAAGTTGCATTAGATTCTAAGATATCCCCTGATGTCAGATCCTGAGACCTCTCACAGAAACAATCTATGTGCTGCCTTCTTTATGTGCTAGAGCTTCAAGATTACAGACAAATTTTGCATATAGGAGCACATGATCACAACAGTTTGATAATCTTGTCCTGAGTTTTAGACCATATCATCCGTACATCAAACATAAGATCCTTGATTAATAGGAATGCCAACAAAAAATTACACATTTCATTGAAAAGACTTCTTATTTTATGTGCAGTGAAGTATGGCCAAAGTGTACAAGTATCAAGCTTACAGGAAGCAAAGATGAACTTGACGCTATGACAATCAAATGATGAATCTGCCATACTTCAACAAATTATACCACGAGCTAAAATACAACTTGCCATTGCATACATTAACTCTTTTATTCGGTGACATCCACTGAACAAAGCAACCAGTGCCAACAAAATTTATGCACCTTAAATCATCAAAACATCATAAATTATTTTCCAGGTTTTAGAGCTGCTTCAAGACATGCAGATTCTGGATGTCAGTTCTCAAAGCTTGGAGTTTTTGCTCAATGTTTGCCAACTCACCTTGATCGTAAGCAATTGATCCATTCTCTGCTCAACAGCATCCTGATAAGGCTTGCTGATAACCTCAACAAAATGAGTTAGTTTCTCAGTGCTATGCAAGAGATCCTTCTGCATGGCATCTTCAATTTCATGTGCTAAACCATCAGCCACCCTTCTCACTTTCTCTATTGCTTCCTTGCGACGCGCAGGAAATCTTGATATTGCCAAAAACCTATGACAAGATAGTGAAATAGTGGCAGCTCTCAGGAGGTTATTTTAGAGACACCAATAGCACCACATGATAATCTAAATGGAAACAAAATTGTTTTGGATACAGAAGTCTTTTTGGCACAGAAAAATGTGGAACTTTCATGATACAGAAACATATATGCTAGATATGCATTATTCAAATTACACTGGTAGTTTTCACAACCAAAGACAGAAAATAGAGCTTCCAGAAGCAGTTATGCAGGTGTTTACTTGCCAATTATGAAAGCCTGAGCTAAATAAAAAGACCTGCCATATTGGTTGACCTAATTAACTATATCATACCTCTCACACTTGAGTAACTTGAATATGTGGCTGCTTATCAATGGATCCTAAAACAGGAATTGATACTTCAAGTTGCACAAATGCAGGCAAGGATTGGCTATGGGCATGGATGCAAAGACTGCCATCCACAAAATAATGATGGGGCAAGTGGGGCATATTATACAATGTGGAGATTGTTATATATTTTGACGTAATTGACATCATGGGGAAGGTAAATTTGGATCTATGATCTTGAGAAAAGAACACAAACAGTAATGTGGGTGAGCTGATTGACATTGAGGTAACAGCGAATTAAGGACAGTGGAGATTCTGAAGTTACAGATGTCACATGTAATAATACTTAGTCTTTGCCCAGGCTATGACAGACAGACTTTTTTATTTGTGCCCCGCAATGCTGACTTAACTGCAAATTTTGCCAGTTATGACCTTTGAATGTTGATCAAGGAAGCCTCTGGTGTTGGTCCATGCAGACTGATTGACAGTATCCCTCTGCTAGCATAAAAATGTTAATATTATGCAATGAACATTTGGTCCATCAACTAATTTATCCTATTCAGGTTCTCTTCTAATTCACCTTTTGACTGAACATCTTCTTCAACCAATTTCTTTAGGTTACTGATCCATGTAACCCATAAGACATTAACCATAAGCAACAGCCAAAGTCTGCCACACCATTTCAACATACACAGAGACAGAATACTCTCCTTTCTGAAGGGTTGTAGCCTCTGTCCTCCCAGCAGAAAATCTTAAATGAATAATCTAGATGGACGATGCAATAACAATACTCGACCCAACTCAACTCATTTAAGCCTTTTCCCAACTACATGGGGTCGGCACGATACAAATAACAATAACAAAGCCTTAATCCCAAACTAGCTGTGGTCAGCAACTTTAATCCTTTTACTTCATTCTGCTCAGTTTAAAGCTAACCATGATCTACATAATAACAAATACTAAGAAGTTGAAGACAAATGTGTTTTGGAAGTCACCTGGTTATGCATAAGTGGTCCATCCAAAGATCAATTACTGATTCGTATTTTCACAATCAGTGTATCCATGATTCTCACATTTGCTACTGCCCTCCACATACATCAGAGATAAAGAGCTTTTAGCTCCATAGTGACCTTTTCAGGGATCACTATATGTATCCTCTTGGCCTTCCTCATCCATCGAAAATCCAATCATCTCCCTCAGGTTACTAATGGTCTCATATAAAGACATGATGTAAGTCACTTAGGTGACCATAGAAGATGACTTCATTCTTGGTTAACATGATTAAACTATGCCTATTCACCCTTCTGCCCGCTGCCAAACCATTTATGCACTAGACGCATCTTTACTGGACAATTGCAGGAAGGATCTTGATCTCTTTGCTACCTTTTTGGACTTGAGACTGCCAACAGTTCTATGTAAACTTTAATACATAGCAAAACTCATGCCTCGAAACAAACAAAAAGGCATGTATAACTCTCATCCTGATATATCCTGTTTATTCTGGAAGCCAGTTTGATGTCATGCAACTAACTACTTGTTACAATCTTTTGCAGTTCACATGCTCATATCATGATGAGATTTCACCATGGCAGCATGCCCTCCTCCCATCCTCTTTTACTTTGTCAACAATGGAGACGCATCTTCCCTTAAGAGCAAAGAAGAGGGCACAGCTACGTCAGGGTTGTGCCTTTGTCAATTCTTGTCAATATGCACTGGCTTTGAGACCTTGAAGGCATTACTCACTTGTTAATCTATGCTCCATTATGACGACTAGAGAATTATTTGGATAGACAGCAATTCATATTCCATGGTGATATATATGTACAAAAACATATGCCTTGAAGGAGGTTTATTTTATAGACCAGCTCTAACATCTTGATAAAGTCACTCGCTTTAACCTGCACAACTGCTACAGTGTTGCATTAATGCAATAAACTCACCAGAGGGGTGGTGGGTGGGGGTGGCACTAACTCATATATTGTGTATTTACACAACAATTATATGTGATCTTACATAAGGTTGATATATTAAGTTTTTCAAACGTCACATGAACTTGTTACAAAAATTTCACTTAAAACAAAATTTCCAAGCTTAGTACATTTACTTCTACAAATTTCTTCTCCAACTAATAAATATGTTATTGCATTGGTTATTTGTTTTTTCTTCTATTTCCAGTTTTGTCTATAGAGCAAACACATTTGATAGTCACAATTGTTCTGAATTTTCAGAACAGAATAGAGAAAAGGAACAAAAAAAGAAAACTTTCATCACAACTCCACTTCTGCGAAAAAACAAATTTCATTTTCCAAGTTGAACATGATAGCATTGTCCATATATGAATTGGCTATAATTTTTTGCCCTTCAAATGTGAGCAATGCTGTGCTTAGCAATGCTATGTATTGCTTAAAGTGCAGCTTATGTCAGCATCAACCAAAATAAGAACATATAAATCTATATGGTTAGCTTAATTCTAAACCAGTCTAATAAAGATCATGAAAATACTAGATAAGAAAAATTACTATTTACCCGCCGGCAGAACAAAAGGAGGAAAGAGCAAGGAGATCTTCCACTGTGGTTGGTAATACAGATGTGAGGAGAGAAGCAGACAGTCCCGCTGCTCCTAGCCCTCCAAAAGTTCCTAAAACCTGTGCAAATATGATAATTAGTTTCTGACCTATCAAAAAGAAAATAAAATAGTTCATACATGTAATTGGATGAATAGATAAGACATTATCATTACAATTAATGTTAACATAAGTAACCTCATTGTGTAAGATAATTATAAAATGGCAATTGTTTAAACTTGATATTGCATTAAACAACTCTTCTTTTCATTATACAAAGTAAATATCAAGGTTTTAAATACCAGTATCAAACCTTGCACCATTTTTCTATGGAAATGGTATAGTACTAGCACCAATAATACACACCAGGTGAATTCAAATAAAGAAAAGAAAGGAAAAGAAAAACTACCGTTATGGTACCACTGGTACACACTGGTATGCACTGGTACGGCCGGTACCTACCAGTACATGGGGTTTTAATGTCCCAGCACTCATGCCAATGCTGGTTTCATGCCAGAACAGTAAATATTAAGAAATGATTTAACAGAACTTCCAGTAAAGGTATTACGTAACGAGTCAACATTAATTTGGACATGACCAGCATAGATAAGATTAAGAATGAATTTACTAACAGGCTATGATAAATGATGATCAGTGTAAGCATCTTTCTCCCTTGCCCTATGATGTTACCATATGAAGCATAAGGATAAGATACCCTCTCGTTGTTGTTACAATAGATAGCCTTGCAATTTACTCAGTGGTACAATCATTTGCTACATCCAGAAAATATAATTTCAAGTTCTTATCGAAGAACTTAAACAGTAACTTGCATCATTTCTACTAGAAAATCAGTATGTAAGAGAGGACTCAGTGATGCCAACCCATCTCATCCTCAATCTTAGTGCACTCTTTTTGGATTTAACAAAGAGATAAGGTGCTTAAGTAAAACAAGGAAGCTAGAATTAATTAAATCTTAGATAAAACACTATTAATTCCATCTTCCTGATCAACTCATTGAAATCTGCAACAATCTTAGATCACCATGCCCTCCAGTTCCTATGAGAGACAAACTCTAATTATTAAGCTCCAGCCACCATCACAGTCAGTGCTGACACATTGGTAGCGAGGATCATATCAGTTGGTATCAGAGCTTAGGTTCCAAGGCAAGTTTGGATTTTTCTTCAATTATTTTATTGTTCCTTGTTCCTTTATTTAGATTCCAAAAAAAAAAAAAGTGCATCTCTTGGTTTCTATTGTGCTCATCTAGGGATAGTCCAAAGGGGAAAGCTAGTAGTAGTACCCCGGGCTATTTGACCCAACAGATGTTTGGTACGGATATCAGGGCGCACCAACAAGGGAGGCTACAGGTAGTACCTTGATGCATTTGGCCCAACTACCTACATCCTGAGAGTGTTATAAGCTACCAAGAGGGCTATGCACGGTCGTCGTAGGGAAGGTTAACTTGAGGTGGGACCTTAAGTGCCGCACATAGGCAAGAAAAAAAAAAGTCTAAACATTGGAAACAACCGAGTAACCGAACACCTTCATCTAAGTGTTGTTCCATCAAAAGTGGGTAGTGTGAACTTATCAAAAACAAAAAAAAAAAAGAAAAAAAATGGTCTAAACATTGGTTTCCCACCAAGTAACTAGACACCTTCGCCTAAGTAAGCGTTGTTGTTCGCATCAAAAAATAGGCAGTGTAAACTTATCCAAAAAAAAAAAAAAAAGAAACAAAAAGCGAACAAAAAAAAAAAAAAAAAATTCAAAACTGTTGTTGTACACCATCCCTATAACCTCTTGAGTTATTGATCTAGCATCCCTTATTCTTAAAACCATCACTATTAATTGTTTGCATCGGTTCTTAAGAATTGCTTATCGAATCTTGTGGTTTGTTTTGGTTGCTCATCATCTTGCTGCTTGAATAGCATTTGTTTTGAGTATAATTAAGAGCGAAAAGAAGACCCAATGAGTGGAAAAAGGCAAGAGCGGTGAGAGCATAAGAAGGTAAAAACCGTTGAGGGACAAACACAAAGAGCGAGTGAATTTTTTTTGGTAAAACACGTGAGTTCATGTGAGGTTTCTAACCTTGTTTTGCAGATTCTAAACATGTCACACAATCAAGAGGAAAACTATTCAAGAGGTACAACAACCAACCACTCTGAATCTTCAATTGCAGGCATTATTGGGGGAGCTGAGGCGGATGATGAGGTCTAAATTAGAGCAAGTTCATGAGAGGATGGAAGAGGAGGCAACTGGAAGGCAGCATCAAAACACTCCCATTAGGCCATCACCTAGAGAGTGCAATCAGGGCATGAGGGAATGATGTTGAAATGAAGAAGAGTTGGAAGAGTTGGATGAACCATTAAAGAACTAAGGTAGGTTTGGGCATGGTTATGGGAATAGAGAAGCTAGGTGGTAGACCTAGACAAGATGATTTGGGAAGCATCAAGGTGAAAATTTCATCCTTCCAAGGTAAAAATGATCCTGAGGCCTATCTAGAGTGGAAGAAGATAATGAAAATGGTTTTCGATTGTCATAATTACTCAGAGATCAAAAAGGTAAAACTTGCTGCAATTAAATTCACTAATTATGCTATTATTTGGTGGGATCAATTGTTTAAGGGTAGAAGGAGAAACCAAGAACGCCCTAATGAGACATTGGATGAGATGAAAGCAATCATAAGAAGACGTTTCATTCCAAGTTACTACCATGAGAGTTGTTTAACAAGTTGTAGCGTCTAACTGATCCAATAGTGTAAATGAATACTAAGGAGATGAAGGTCACTATGATCCGAGCAAATGTAGAGGATAGATAAGCCACCATGGCTAGGTTCTTAAACGATTTAAACTGTGAGATAACGGATGTGTGGAAATGCAACATTATATGAAGTTGACAGATATGGTGCACTAAGCATCAAAGTTGAGCAACAATTGAAGCAAAGGTACATGGCTAGGAAGGGAACAAGCACGGCTGCTACAACTCTTGAAGACCAGTCCATAAACGGGATGAATTTTCATCAACTATGCCTAAGTTCAAGCCCTCTAAGGATGCCAAACGAGTCGCAGCATCAAAACAAGGTAACACCGAAACCACTACCTCTAGAAATCATGACATCAAGTGTCTCAAATGTCAAGGCAGGGTCATATAGCTAGCCAATGCCCAAATAAAGGGATGATAGTGATCAATGCTCAAGGAGAGATTGAGTCTGAAGATGAGCAAGAAGACGAAATGGATGACATGCCACCTCTTGAAGACACCTATGAAGGGCAATATGCAGTGGAAGGAGAATTATTAGTGGCAAAATGAGCTCTTAGCACTCAAGTCAAGGGAGAAGATAACCAATGGGAGAACTTGTTCCATACGCGTGTTTTGTGAATAACAAAGTTTGTAGCATTATAATTGATGGTGGAAGCTACACCAATGTGTCAGCACCGAATTGGTAGAGAAATTGGTTACCTACCGTGAAACATCCGTGACCATACCGGCTTCAATGGCTAAACAATTGTGGAGAAGTCAAGGTATTAAGACAGGTATTAGTGGCATTTTCCATTGGAAAATATGAGGAAGAGGTGCTTTACGATGTGGTACCTATGCATGCATGTCACATTTTATTGAGAAGACATAGCAGTACGATCGGCGAGTCACACTATGGTTTCACTAATAGGTACTCTTTTGTCATTAAAAAGCAACCTATATCACTTGGACCATTGACTCCAGAACAAGTTTTTGAAGACCAACTAAAAGTGCAAAAAGCGAGTGAAAAGAAAAAAGAAAAAAAAAAAGAGAGGTCAAAGTTGAAAGATAAGAAAAGAAAATAAGAGGGAAGAAAAAAAGAGAGTTACGGCCTTGGTGAGTGCAAGAAAGGAAAAATACAATTTTATTGCAAAGTGAGATTAAGAGAGCTTTACTGTCACAACAGCCCCTTATAGTGCTCATGTACATGAAGGCCTTATTGTGTACTAATGGTTTTGGTGGATCTTTGCCAGCAGTGTTGTTTCTCTTTTGCAAAAATTCGATGATATTCTTCCTGAGGAGCACCTCCTGGCTTACCTTCAATTCGAAGCATTGAACACCAAATTGATTTCATACCCGGCGCAACAATTCCAAATCGACCATCCTATAGAAGTAATCCTGAGAAGACTAAGGAACTTCAACGACAAGTCTTTGAACCAGGATTGGGTTTGATTGTATATAAGGAAGGACCGTTTTCCTGAGCAAAGACGTTCTAAACTCCTTCCAAGGGACGATAGACCATTTCAAGTAGTGGAACGCATCAATAACAATGCCTACAAGCTTAAGTTACCAGGTGAGTATGGTGTTAGTGCAAGCTTTAATATTTTTGACTTATCTCCTTTCGATGTAGGTGATGATTTAAGGACAAAACTTCTTCAAGAGGGGAAGAATGATGCAAACAAAGTTGCATAACCACAAGAAGAGAAATTCACACAGGGGCTTGGAGGGACTCAAGGGCAGCAGCACACAATCCATTAAGCTTGCCAAATGGATCGGTCACAAAACTTAGAGCCAAGCATTTTAAAGAAGTGTTAAATGGGCTAATTCAACAAGTTGATGAAACGACAAAAACATGGGAAGTCAGATCAATTCCAAATCAGTTTCAAGGAAACCCGGTCACTATGATTAAGGTTCTAGAGTTTCAAGTTAAGGATTTACATATTTTCAGCCTTAAAAAGGATCAAGATATCAATTCCTAAATTTCAGGGATATTTATTTGGAAGGGATCTGAAAGTTAATCGTCTAGATGTCAATCCCTTAATTTTGAAAAAACTTTCTTTAGATATGTTATAGGAGAATATTCTAGAGAATTCGTAAACTCTATATAAAGGACCAAGGATTGTACCTTTAGGGACAGTCAAGAATAATATCAAATTATTTATTTATGTTCTTTCATTTTTAAAAGGACTATTGAACTTATCAAGTTTATTCTTGTAGCATTCAAGCAACCAAACTTATCACTTGGGTTCTTGAGTGTTCTTGGGACTCTTAGTGTGGCAACTTCCATTATCGAGTTCTTGGTTCTTATCTTGTTAGGTAACGGGTCAAGGCTCAGCAAACTTGCGTCTTGAAGATCTTGGGGTTCAGTTCCACATTTAGTTTTGGGTTTCGTCACATTCATGGCGAGGTTCATATCATAACCTCTAGCTAATTTTTCTAGATGATATTTATATAGAAATAAACTAGTAATTTACTGAAATGCAAATTTCACAAGCAATGAAAAAAGTTGTTTTCCTAGCCAAGGGGGAAAAAATCAGCAGGGCATTGCTACTAGAAAGCAGAAGTGAGAAGAAAACTAAAATGGAGACCTGACCAGTATTATGCAAGGCTCAATTTGAAGAGAATTTTTCCATGAGAAGCAAAAAATTGCAAGCTGGTAGTTATCATTCAGAGCACCATCTGTGACTGATATCAGCTAAGAGCATAAAATGCTTGTTAACAGCTTCCAGGCAACAGGTCTAAACAAAGTTCATTTTTTTTTCCTCGGCTATGAAAAAAAAATAATAGCATCTTCCACAGTCATCTCATCTATAGATCTTTCCAAATTCTCATGTCTTGCAGAGTTAATTTCCATTGAGCCTAAGAATAAATTCAAGATTTCAGTTTCACCTTTTCTCAGAGCTTATGTTTCTGCACTTTTGACAACTCTGCTCCAAGTTTTATGGTTTCAAATAAAAAGGGTAAAAAAAATTCAAAAAACTAGTACCATAATAAAACAAACTAGAAGAAACAAATCACAGCAGCATTTTGAAAAAAGAATGTTTTCTTTTGGACAATATTTGTGTACGCTTTTGCCAAATTCAGGAAGAAATTTAAACAGATAATAATAACAATAAAAATACATCAATCAACTAAAACATGTTTCATGTCATTATTGGGTACCATATATCATGGTCCATTTTTAGTGTCATTATTGACAAATTTTTAAAGATTCATAAGGTTTTTCTATGACATTTAAATTTATAATAAGAAGAAAACTGAAAAAATATAGGGATAACTTAAAGAAATTATGGTGTCCCTCGTTGTATTCATGAAGCATCCCGATCATATATATCTCTATACATGTAACTACAAGTTACACATATCTATGCCAAAATTTATTTTCTAATTTTATGTTAAATTTCAATGAAAAATATAGTGCCCAAAATTTATATATCTTTATATGTATAACTACAAGTGATTCACACAGATCATTACTCGCTATTCTTTTAGGTTTTAGCAAATTAATTTTGATTGGTTTCAGCAAGTTTTAGCTAGTTCAAGCTTATATTCACTGAAATCATATAGTTATCCAAAACTAGTTGGAACTCAGCCAAAACTAATGAATTTCAACAAGGTCAGATAAAACCAATCTATTTTAACCATAACTTCAAGTTTAAATGCGAAATAAAGTATGATGACTTTCTAACTGCAACTTATATACAGATGTGAGATTTGAGTTTGACACAAAAAGCTATCTAAAATTTTCCAAATGTATGTTGTTTTATATACATGGAAAGTGATCCTTGGTGCAATGGTAAGGTTACTTTATTGTGATTTAGAAGTCATGGGTCTGAAACACAAACAAACTCTCTACATGCAAAGGTAAAACTGCATACATCTAACCCTCCCAGACTCTATCATCATGAGACCTTGTGCAACGAAATGTCCTCCTTTGTATTATTTGCTTACACATGAACATTTAATGAAATAAAGTATCAAGAATTAATAACCAAAACAGAAACAAATGTCATAGAAAGAAATATCTAAATGGCAAGGCTACAAGAGATACAGTTGCTAACTAACCAGTTCAACCCACAAACTGAAGCTGAAAGAAAAGGGGTCAATAATATATCAAGATTAACTTCCCCCTCAAGCACATTGTAGACAATACATATTGATAGTTAACTGTATAAGACAAATAGAATCAGAATAACAGATAACCAATAATAATTAATGGCCAAACAGGAGGAGATTCAAACGCATGACCTCTAACAAACCTGACTCTAATACCATGTTGACTAACTACATTTCCCCCAAAAGCTTAAGCTAGTACGGAAAAGGGTCCACGATGTATATCAGGCTTGACAGTAGTTGCATTAGCATTAGCTTAATTCAATACTTACAGAGATATATACCAGATTGGAAGAGAATGAAACACAGAATGAGAAAGAAGAGAATAATAGCTCATTCAAGGTGCCTTGGTTAGAACATCTAGCTAAAAGTTAACTCACCACTTCACGAACTTCTTGCTCAAAAAGTCTTGCAGCAGCACTAGCACTGAAGCTTTCTATCACCTTCATACCAAGCTCCTCTCCATCACCAAGGAGTCCATATGGTTCTGAATGACCCATTTCTTTTATATTAGATAATGCCTGTGATTTTTTGTTGAAATATTCCATGTATTGCTTCCCTTCATGAGCAATCTTAGACTGTAACCATTTTGAATACTCCCAAAGTAATCTCTGAAGAAAAGATCAGTAGAAAGGTCACAGACAACTCAGCCTAAAATAATACTAGCTTGAGCAAGAAGAGACCAACAAAAGGTAGTACAAGCTTACATAAATAAGCCTTCATGTCTGTAATAAGAATATTAACAAGTCTTCAGTAGGAAAGCAAGACATTGAATGGCAGCAGGAGCACATTCAGAAAGGTCATGCCAGCCTCATAGACGATAATATAATGTTCTCCATTTATATTCTAGTTTAAACAATACAAAATTTCAACACATGCAAACACACTCTAATAATTAGAAATCATAAGAGTTAAGAAAATCAGTATAATTATTTTTTAAAAAGAATTACTTCATGTAAAGGCCACGCTCTTTATTTTATTTTTTTTCTTATTTCCATTCTTTGCTATTAATATTACTCACTAAGACCTTATGCTGAAATTTATAACCTAATTTTAAAAAAAAAAATACATGCCAGAACTAACTGAAACAGATGTTAGATGAACTTCTAAAATTTTCTATCATCTATCTTCAAGTTTATGCATTCTTCTATATGTGTTGTGCATTGTTACTTCAATTGCTACACATGAGAGGGTCATGGCTTATTGTTTGGTATGTGTAGCATTATCCAACACTTTACAGATCTTAGGCATCAAGGTTCACCATCTCAATATCAGACCTTATATCAGTACTACACTAGCATAGTGTCAGTACATCTGATATACCAATCGGTTCAGCAAACTGAAACTTGATACGCCAAGTACTGAGTCTTAGTTCAGTATTGGGATGGTACGGTATGCCTATGATGATCAGTATGTACTGGTACAATGTACCATATTAGGCACATTATAAAGATTTCAAGAACTCATTGTGCAAGATTTTGCTCATCTTGTAGCCAATCTCCACCACAATGTGATCCTCACTTCCCAGGCTAGTCAAGCATACCCTCTCATGCAAATTTCAATTTTCATCTTTAGGATGTATCTTACCGTACATTTTAGGTGGTAGGACTATTTGTTCTCTAAAACTAAATATGATCTATGTTTGTTGAGAAGTAGGCCTTACCCCTCTCTAAAACTGCCCATATTTTATTTGGCCCATCTTATTTGCAATATTCCAGTACTTCCACATTAAAGACAATTTGATTGTCATGGTGAAGCCAGAAAAGCCTCTTGTTTTTATAATTTATGCGAGAACCCCTGATGCAAGACTTGAAACATGGTTTTCCCATGGCACTCATCAGTTGCACACGTGCACTCTCAAACCAAATGATGCATATGAGATGAAGCATCATCATTTTCTAGAAAGTTCTTGCTCATTATTATTTCTATTTAAATAACCTGTAAATTTCAGGTTGCAGTATGTTGCCACAATCTGGAGCATGTGCAGGATTGAGGAACTGAAGCTTTAATTTAGATTATGAAAGCACTGAAGATTTATGTGCATAAAATAATATTAATTATCATGACCGAAATTATTATTGTTTTAGAAAGAAATGCATGAGGTGGAGATTAAGAGAATGCATTTTACATTTGTTGTGGAATTAAAATCTATTTTGATAATATACCTGCAACAATACAAGATATTAGATGTTAAATGGAGATAAAATGTTAGGAAGCAGCTGGGAGTGACAGCTGACCTTGGAGAGACTCCAAAGTGACAGACACACTAGACTACAGCTACAAGCAGCCACTGTCACCTGACCTATAAGCATCACATTCCATTCCTCCTGCTTGTGATCATTTTCACTTCCTAGATTATACCTACCTTGTTCGTCTTCCTCAAAGTGAATGATCTAAGCTCATTTATGTCAGCTAATGCACTTCATCTGAATATGGCTTTGAGCACAGGCATTATTAATGTCATTATTCCTCTACCCCAATGTTTATGCATTGCACATTATCTTTATGCCAGGACCAGTGAGTCCCATAAGTTCCACTATTGATCAAATTTGTATCTTGTATGGTCTCCTTATAGCCCCACCTACTCCATGAGTTCTTTCGAAGCCATTCTTTATTTGTTCTCCTGTTGCTCACACACACTCACGCACACTCTTTGAGGCTTCTTATTATAGCATAAACATTCCTCAATCTACATGTTTTCTACAGTTGTTTCTTCATGATGAATCATATTCTAGAGACATTCCTCATCTTCTTCCATTCTCTTGTCCCATAAGCTTATGATGAATATGGTGACACAATCAACTCTACCTATGTTCACTTTGCTTGGTTTCTGATGGATTTCTATTTTTCAAGCTTCATTCCTTGCAGCTATTAATGTTCACTGAGTTTACCATAAGTCCCTATTTCATCAAGACAGTTTTTAGCATACTGGATGATATAACATCATGGATAAGGAGCTTTGGACATTCAACATACACTTAAGAGGTTCTTCTTTATCATGCCATTCAATACCATTGGATGCAAGCTGGAGTACAAAATAGAGATTTATTTCAATGATTGTGAAGTGCCATGTATATCATCCAGTCATTCTAGGATACATTAAAAGCATTGCACCATCTATATCCCTGAATTGCTCTTATCTCTCTAAGTACTTGTGTAACCATCTAACCTTTCGCACATCCTACGTAGAATTCAATGCCTTCAGAAAGCATATTATAAGTTCAATTTGACTGACCATGCCAACTTTAACATCTCAAGAATGTCATTGTCATGATGAAATTTCTGAGTTATCATAATTTTATTTTGGTTCTTTTATTGTGGCATTGCAACTATGCTGTATGTGAATAACACCATTAGTGTTCATGAAATTATTTTCACCATCAGCCTATTCAAAACAGCATCTTCAGGCTTCAGCAGCAGATGGAGACAGGCCTAGCTTGTCCTATGACTTTGTGGGTCCTGAGTTGCATCTTTCAGGACTTATTATCAGAAAATAAATGACTCCGATCTTGAGAACACAAGTTGATTAACTAATATCAAATCACTGATACCCTAATGGATTTCCAATTGAAGCTTCATCTCAAGGATGGTACATTTATTTCTGATCCTAGATAACAAGAGTTCATGGGTTGCTTCATTCATTCCATCCTATTTCATTCATGGATTGCTTCATCTCAACATTGTTCATGCAAGGTAAGAACTGTTTCAGTCATGCTCCTCACTCAACCCAATAATATCATTATACGTCCTTTCAATCTCTCTGAAACCATTAGTTCTGTTTTGTGCCTAATTCTTCATGCTTACACTAACACTGATCATGTTGATGAACCTGCTCATTTGAAATCTATTAGTATGTATCACTCCCAAGAATTTTCCCATACCCAGAAAGAGCAAAATTAGTGAAATGCTATCACTTTAGTCAAGGCTGTATATAACATAATGCAGCATCAAGAATTTGCAACCATGGAGGCTTTTGGGTGCCGTTAGCTCACCTTCAACATGTGTTCTGCTTACAACTGTAGCTCCTCAACTATTATAGTTAGCATCCAATATAGATCATCAACAACCAAGACTTCTATGAATGAACAGAGGATATATTATATCACCTTCCTCCATTCTTCAGTCTTTGTTAAGAGTAAAGACTAACTATGCCGATTGTTTCAATATCTATTGCACATGATATCAATGACTGAACCATGCTAAGTTTGAAAGCAATGGTATAGTTAGAGATACTTTGTATTTGTGTATTTGTTGATCATGTATCTACATCTCAACAAATCATATAGATATCTGGTGCTCAGATTCTACATATAAAAGAACTAACCCATGGAAATTGCATACATATGGCTAGATTCCTGTATAAAAAAATAACTGAACTGCAATAATGGCCTTCCAATACTCACCTTTCACTTTTAAGTGAAAATAAGAAACTGCAATGACAGTAATTTATTGTTTTATGTTTATAATACAGAACTGATGAGATCAATAGGGAAAAGAAAAAATACTTGCGCATCAGAAAGAGATGGACTAATAATTTCATTTTGAACAGCCAAAGTAGCAGGGACAGAACCAGATCCTTCTCCTTTGAAAGTATATGTAGAAATCAGATCAATATTTGACAACTGAAGAGTGGACTCGAGAAGCTTCATCGCCCTGGCTTTTGCTGTCTCAATCTGCATTAGTAACAATATAAATCCCATCAACACAAATAATAGAAAATAACAGTCTGACATACAGTAAATTATCACATACCATTTGATGCCATGAAGCATAACATACTATGAATTTTGATTCTACTCATAAGTTTTGGCTAAGTGAGGAATTTAAAAAGGAACGAACGTACCAGATATAAAATCTGTTTCTTCCATGAAATACTTTCACCTTCCATCTTCACAGAATACTCTTTTACACTGCTAACAACTTCCTTGATTGATATCAAGTCTTCACTGGCATTCTCATATTCCTTTTTCATGAGTCTATTACAAGAAGTTAGCAAACGGCCTGCAATTCCAATCGGTGTTTCAAGCTTCAATCTCACTCTTTCCATTCCAGTGTCTGTTGATCCATCCAAGAAACTAAGAGAAGTTCTCAAGTTCATAAAATCTGCTGCTCATCCAACGAGGATCATTAAGAAAAACTTCACCCAAGTTTCTTCCCTCATAAAATGAAGAAAGCTTTGCTTCCAGTGCAGATCGTGCAGAGACAGGAAACAACTTTATATCTTCTGTGTTAAGCAGCTTCTGTGCATTCTCTTTAACAAATGTTGTGGCCTCCTCAAGCTATATCCAAATCCAAAAATGCCATTGTAATTAAAAGTGCCATATGGAAAATGACTTAAAAGACATTCTGACAAAACAAAAGCCACCAGCATTATAAAAAACTAATGTGAGAAATTTTAATGGAAGAGACATGTAAATCAAACCTCAATGTTGTTTTGATAGAGATCCAGTTTATTTAATACAAACACAACTTTTTCTTCCACTGCTGTGCGTACAAGAGAAAGGCAACCTAGAAGTTTCAAAAACAAACTGTGTTAGCTACTTCAACAGACAATTATGAATTGAATATATATTTGCTTGCTTGATACAGTACTGGGTGATGAAACTCTATCCAGGTGAGAGCATCAATCAAACTGAAAGACAGAATAAGAGAATGAGGCTAGATATAAGAAAAATATTGATGGGAAGCTTAGCATTTTTCGAATGTATAACTAATATCAGATTAGACCAATGGTAAAGCAGCAACATTTTAACATGAGGATGCTGCATAATTATGTGACCGTATTATTTACTTCTGAAGGATGCTGAGTTGTAGATATCACACAACCGAAACATCATCTGTTATACACTGGAATGCCACAATTGCTCAGTCATTCTAGAAATATTATGAAATTCTTCCCAGAATAAATTTATTGAAAGAACAAGATGAAAAATTAGCTTAATCTCCTATTACATGTAATCAAGGTCACCCTAATAAAAAGGATTCCCATAATGCACATAATTCCAGCATCTGTCAGTTTTGCAGTGCATCTCTCTTATCATGCTCAATTGTGGTAAATATTCCATCAACAATAAGCCAATCATATGCTAGAATAAACATCTGATTTCTAATCTAGACAAAAGTCCTTTTAACCAGGTTTGATTGGTTGTATTATCCACCCATAAAGAACTGCATCTAATGACACATTGTGCCTGCAGCCTAACAGCAAAGTACAAAAGCATACGCCTTTATGCTTTGTGCATCTGACAATAACAGAGCCTACCTAGTTATTAGGGATACATAAATGCTATTTAGCAGTACTATGTTGTGTCTTACTATATGATTTTAAAGATGAACATGACCATCAAGGAAAGTCCATGCTTCTCTAGAAGTTTGGGAACTCTTTGCACCATTCTCTTTTTTCTTTGATAAGCCTTTCAACGCTCATTAGAAATTATAGCATAAAGTCATTATTGTACATTGGACCAACAGTTAGAAATGAAGGTAAATACAGCATACAATTTTCCATGATAATAGCATGTTGGCTTTCAGTAGATGAGATTCCCATAGTAATAGCAATACACATATGTCACATAGAACAAGTTGTTTGCATATACTCAACTCAACTCAACTAAGCCTTTTCCCAACTACATGGGGTCAGCTATAAAATTAAATTCGGGGAAGTTGTTTGCATATGAATAATGAAATATCCTCCTGTTGTTTTCAACATGAGGTTTGAGCATATTTCTTTGGTTAATTTGGAAGCTTATGGAGTGATGCTTATCTTAATGGCAGCAAACTTAAAATTTCTAATCTTGGACTTCTGTAGGTTATTAAAAAATATGTTTCTTTATTACACATAATACGCTTGTACAGAAAAAACTAAAATTGGTTTATGCTTATAAAAATGGATAAAGTATCATTTCTTGATATGCTAGTTGTGAATCTTTTCATTGATTTTTCTTATGTACCTTTCCATGGTAGTATGTCCCTAGAGTTGCAGAACGTACACACAATACCAGTCATTAACTAAGAACACAGTACAAAAAATTTAATTGCTGTCAAATGACTGACAAACATGCTTTTGGGCATTGAAACCTTTGATTGAATCATCTGGAATGTTCAATATCCTATATCTTGAACAAGCATGTTGGAACTATTGAAACCAACACAAGTAAAGGAAAATGCAAACCCAGAAACTAACAAAAGAATACACTTTATTGTATTGAATTAATACACTTTATTGTGCTGAATAAACTAAAATAGATTAGTGGAACTTTTTTTAAAAAAGTGTGTGTTGTCATAGAAAAAGGCTGCACTATCATGGAAAGACTAACAGATGCAAACTAAGATATGCATAAAGAACAGATTTGCTAGCATCATGTATCATTAATGAATTTATGCAAAAAAGAATGAAGACAAAAAAAGACTTGCATTACTCTCCTTGCAACATGAAAAAAGCAATGCTATACATGTTGCATTCATATTTCAGTCTAAAGTTTCACATGCTATAGCATAGCTATTATGAGAACTTGGCTGAGCATGTGTTAATCCCATATTGGTGGTGCATTGGGAAGGTCCAAAGAGATTGAGAACTTAAAGAAGGCAAGGAACCCAAATAATAACTTTTGCTAGTATTTTTGAACAAGGACTTAGGTCTTACAAGTGGTTTCAGAATAGATCTAGCCCATGGTCAATGTGGACTAGAGATACTGCAGCATAAGCCCTTTTGGGGCTGACCATGGGTCGATCATGGTGTAATTGGACTTGGAGCCCTGAACCTAGCAAACAAGGTTTCAAATTCTGTGGGTCAAGGTCATCCCAGTTTCTTCATGGAATGGGACACACCGCCATCCCATTCCATTCAACATTTGGGACAAGGCATGTTTTAAGATGTATTAATTGATATGGTCGGACGATGGCAGGATGGTCTTGTCCTAACACCTGAGATGGCAACTCATCCTAGCATCTCTTAGAACATCCTATCGAGACTTAAAAACCATGATAATGAGGATGCCAAGTCTTAAATGGGATGAGTATGTGAGGACTCAGTGTGTTACCATGTTTGGTAACACAAGTGTGTGATTGAAAATCCTAGGAAGATCTTGAATACTTTTAGAACGAAGTAACCCAATAATAGCTTCTGTTAGCATTTTTTGGTGATGGTTCTAATCATTACAACTATGGCACCATGCCTAACTTGTGCCTGATTTATACTTGTCATTATCAACTATATACATTACCGCACATCCACAGGGATGTGGCTGCTCCAGGGAATAGATATATTCCATCTATGTGAGGCTATAAAGCACTAGGATAAGTACCAGAAATACAAATAGTACCATATGATATATTAATGGTCTAATTTATATGAACATTGCCATCATGAATGTAAGCATCCATTATAATTTAAAACCTAATCTTCTAATGCATTTCACTTTGGTTCAACTAGACCATAAAATTATCACTAAGTCATTATAGTCAAGTGACCATGCAGAAATTGCCACAAAAAGACAAATCCAAATGTCTTTTCCCTGTTTGTTGATTTCCTGTGCCTGAGGTAAGCCTTTAAATGATTTCTTGATTCAAAGCATGAAATCAGAGGATTATGCAAATGAATGGTAGAGATGGGCCTTGTATGCATGGAAAATTTAATTCCATTGAATGATATGGAGGATAATTGTGACATATTTTTTCAAATAAAAATACTTATAGGACCCATTTGGTTCGCGAAAATGAGATCTGAAATGGGAATCGAAATTAGTGATTCCAATTCCAACTATTTGTTTGGATGGAATCGAATCCAATTCAAACATCTCGAACTGGAAATCACTTTGAGGGCAGATTAGAAATCCAAACTCTTGCTCAAGATTGCGATTCCCATTCCAGCCGTAATCGTTCTGATCCTTTCTTGCTCACCCCATTATTCTTCACACAGCGCTGCCCATGAGTCCTTGATAAAATTGTAAACTGTAATCACACATTCAAAATAAAATAAAATCATCATCAAAACCCTAGGATGAAAACCCTGCAATTTCCTTCTTCTGATTTTGGAGAACAATCACTTTTTTTCTGATTTTCAAAAAAGAAGAGCCAAGAAGACAAACCCACCGCACTCATCTTCTAGATATTGATTGAACAAAATATTTTCTATTCTAAATAAATAATTACAATTACTGACTGTTTTATTCTATAGATTCTAATACTGAGGAACAAAATTGAAAATATAGGCTGATTCTCATTTGAGGTTTAGACAAACCAAATAATAACAATAGAAATTAATCTAATTCTGATTTTGATTCTCATGTGAACCAAGAAAATGGAGGGAATAAACAATTCCGATTCCGATTGCAACGTTGAACCAAATGAGCCCACAATAAGATCATATAGAGAGTTGAATTAATAATGAGTCCACAAGTATACAGAACCGGGTGGATAACTAACGAGAAATAGTGATGAAAATAGAATTAAACACAATTACCTAGTTAGTTACTTCCCTGACTTTCAATAGGGTTCCATATTTAATAATGGATACATCATGTAAAGAGAGAGTTAATTTTCCCAAGATATTTTACTTGAACATAATGTGCCAAAGTAGCTCAGTTCGTAAAATCACTAGGTGCTGGATAGCAGTCGCCTGAGTTCAAATCCCACTCTCACCCCAATTTTGGCTGGGCTTTCCCCTGTCCCAGTTCTCAAGAAAAGACAAGGTCCTACATATTTGCCCTATTTATTGCAAAAATAATGTTTTAATTGCTGGGATGCTGATAGGTTCTGCTTTATATTCAATATAACATGTTTCAGTGGTTCCAAGAAACAAATGATACCTCACTCTCAGTTAGTGGCCGGTCAGATGATAAGACAAAAAGAACTAAATCAGCATAAGGCACGAACTCTTCAGTAAGGCGTTGTTGCCGTTGGAGAATGACATTTGTACCTGGTGTATCAACAAGATTCATCTGTTTCACCAAGCAAGCATATATTAGCATTCCCTTAATTAAAAAAAATATGGGTCTTATATAGGATTTATGTTTTTTAGTCAAAAAAGTAGAACTGCAAATGAATCTCAAATGGACAGAATTTGGTGGATTAACAAAATGAACAAGTTCCAGATTAGCAAAAAAAAAAAAGTGACTAATATGCAACGGTCTACGCTACGTGGAATTTCATGTGTCAACTGGAGCGTTGTGTCCAATCACTACATCCCTTTAATATTTAAGAATTTCTTCCTACAGAGCCATAGAGCCATACCAAATCCTTGTTTAAGTGTCAGATGTTGGTAATTTAGGCTAATCAAAAAGTCTGAGCAACATACAAAGTTGCAAAGTCTATAACCCCGTAGGATAAATTTTGTAACTTATGGAGATGATAGAAAATCTTTTGCTTAAATAGTTTAAATACTTGTCTTGTTAACTTACAATAATAGACCACAATAAAGAGCATTAGCCCCACATAAAAATTAACTATAGGCTATGACACCCATGAACAAGCAGTCCAAGCACATGGAGTATCACACATACAACTAAAACCTCTAACACCATCCCTCAAGCTAACTGTGTGTCATGGAACAAGAATTTTCAATATAGAACTTGAGCAATATCCATAATGAAAACACCCACAAAAATACTAAAAAAATAAAAATATATGCAATTGTGACTATCTATAAAATCATAATCATTTCAATGTACTACATCCCCTCACCATAAGCTATTGCATTGCCATCTAAATAGCATGCTAGCAATCATAACTAAAATGTGTTGGAAACTATGTAACCCCAGCCAATAGGTGCAGCAAGGCAATGTGAGTTGCCACGTTTAATGGGCTCAGTCCTAAAGAAAAAGGCAATTGCTTTTTTTGCCTAACAAAAGATAAAAGGAGCTTTCAAGATGGAGAGAAGAAATCACAACAGAAAGTTGACTAGAATAGACATTTGGCCGACCATTTGGTTGCACCATTTCCACTGATTCACTTAGGTTCAAGGATTGTGGTAGGCCACCTACTTGAAGAGGTTTTGCAGGAAAAATAAATGATGATTTGCATATTTGCAAAGCAGGACCGCATTCTTTCTGCATCAACAATTCATTTTGAACATTATAAGACCAAGGTCACCCTACAATCAGATGGTTGTGGACATTTGTCTTAAATGATCCACACATACAGGTAATCAGGTTGTTGCACATGGGAAAACTAATTCTTACAACTATCCACCAGTTCAAAAGAGACTGTTTCTTAAGAAAAACAATTCCATCTGGGTTTTGACATTATTAAAATAAAGATTATTCCTGCAAAATTTCCACTAATTAAAAGAAGGTAGGCTAGTGTAGCAGAGAGAGAGCAGGCTTCAACCATTAAAAGGATAGGTAGCTGTAACATAGCAGCCCAATGATTGCTCTCTCTCTCTCTCTCTCTCTCTCTTGCTCTCTAATGTTCTTGTGATCGCACTTTATACTACCACAGAAAACATTATTAAGCTGATCTACCTTTAATTTTCATTTTTTTTGCATCTATACAGTAAATTTTAAAGAGTTCAGAAGGTCCATAGATTGTTTATTTACAGTCTGACATGTTAGATACCAAGAAGGTTATTTATGTTTTAATGCCAAGGAGTTCTACACTAATCTTCAATCACATAGCTCTTATACCTTAGGTTAATTTATGTAAATATAAAGTACTTAGAAAGAAAACTGGAAAAATCTTTTATAGTTGTTTTGATGCTTTGACATACGGTACCTATGAGTCTACACAACTGAAAAATATTGAAATTTTCTCCATTTTTTTATTCCATATGTGGTTTGTCTATGGCAAACTCCATATATCCCTTCAGTTTTCCTACTTCTTTCTTTTTCTATGTCACTCTAGCTGTCCCATCATGCATTGCACACAATACTGCTTATAGCTTAAGTGCACTTTGCAATTAAAATGAGTCATTGTCTTCAAGGTTTTAAATCTAGTGGAGCAAGGCCATCCCAATTTTTCATGGACGGGATGCGATGCCATCCTACCTCGTGCCAACAGTTGAGATATGAGATGTTCTAGGACATGCTGATAAAAACATTGGAATGATAATGGAACGGTCCTATCCCAACACTAGAGAAAGTAACTCATACAAACATCTCATGAAACATCCCACTAGGATTTGAAATCATGATTTTCTTCATATAAAGTGACTAAAATTCTCAAGTTAAAGCCGTTTTAGTTTTTTAATGGAACAAGTTGTGATGCCATCCTACCTCATCCCAACACTAGAGACAAAGGATGTCTCAAGACAAGCCGATTGGGATGCTAGAACAAGGTAGGTCAACCCATCCCAAGACTTAAGTTAGAACCCATATTAGCATCACACAAGATGTTCCACTGGAATTTGAAACTATGATTTTCTGCATACTAAATGACTTCAATTCTCAAGCTAAAGCATAAAGGATAACCTTCATCAACAAGTTTATGAGAATGAGAAGTAGCATCAACTATCCTACTCACTGATATAATTATCAACCAAGGTTCGCTATATTGAAAACCGGTATCGTTTCAATAATGGATTGGTACAATTCGATACGTGGCATACTGTACCACACCAATGGCATATCGGTCAAGTAGACTAGAAAGCCTCAAGCCATGAACTGCCCTAAATCAAGCTGAACCGATTATTAAATTTGGTTCAATTCGAGGCCGTTTGGTTTCGTTCAGTCAATTCGAGGTTGGTTCAATCAATACTCCCATTGTAACAAATTGAAAAGCTGAACCATCCCGATTTCGGACCAATTGGATTTGGTTCACACTAAACCGCTTGGTTTGGGACAGTTCGGCATACCTTAGTACCAATTCTATTTTGTTTCCCTTGTCAATACCATAACAGCACGTGTGCTAACCTAATTTTTGTTGTGTTAGCATACCATACTTTAGTATAGTACCACACCACACTGATTAATCTAGAGAAAAGAATGAATCAAGTGTCCATATGCAACAAAAGCTACCAAAATCCAAAATGAGAGATTTCACATTTCATTGCTAGTCTCTTGCAAATTCTATGCCACCATTCCATTCTTAAGTTACATAAAGGAAATTAAACGAAATCCCACATCTTCTAGGACAGCAGAACCCCCAAATCTTAATCTCATTATTATTTGTTTTGTTTAAGGAAATCTATTGCTGGAGGACTTGGATTTTCAAACCAACACTCATATACCAAGAATACAAAACAAAAATCTAAAAATGGATTAACTTGCAAGAAGAGTAGAATCAAATATTTTGAATTTTAAGGAAAAATGGAACACAACTATTTTTTCTAGATTAGATCACTGATACAGATGATTTCTTTGATTTTTCTTTTGGGAGCCAGAAGTTTCAATATGCCATTGCTAAACTCAACATGTTGACATATGATGACTTAAATGAATGAACATATATGTTAGTAAGGATCAAATTGACAGGTGGTCTGAGATGAAGCAAAATTTTATATGCATTGTTTAATTCGTGTCTGCTTGCAGTCTCTTGTCATAATGGTGTACACATGACATGAAGGGGTACTTGGTTAATCGCTGCACAACATTCTCATGCTTTAGCAAAAGGGACTTCTTGGAGCAAGGTACAAGGCTAGCTTAAGAGATGATATTGAAAATAAGCAGGTATTTAATACAGTTAGAGAAGTTGATGAGGCTTCTCACAAAGCAAGGAAAAAATAAGAAATATTTGCATGCATATTTCTGTTCATTTTTGTTTACCGAAATGCCAAATCCAACACTATATATATTTTCTATGCAAAACAAGCACTCTACAGCTACTACAAACATGAAGTGCTCAAGTACGTGAGGACTAAGTTGGAAATATAGAAGAGGAATGTCTCTCACTGGAGAAGGTACTCATCAAGAACTAATGCAGCTTTTCAGAAAGGAGAATAACTGGTAGGACTCCCCAAAAAAAGCCAGATTGGAGATGCACCAGCATCTTCAACGCAAGAAAACTTGTGGTAACTTGTCATCAGAAATTAGGCAATTATTGGATATTGGATCATGGAAAATCTAGTCTCATTGAGTTTTGTGCATTATCTTTCACATTTACATGTAAGTACCAGAAAAAGGATATTTCTAAGCTCAATAAGTCCATCTAACAGGGAGGCCAATGCACACATGGATCTGCACTTATCTCTGATGGTTGTTCTTTTTTTTTTCTCCAGTGTTCAAAATTTTAAAAAGTTGTGACATGCAGCATCATGTTAAATCCTATGACTGTAATATAGAAACTTGAGAGCTTTCTCTACTTGTTATTTGACACAAAAGTAGCTTCACTTTTCATGCAAGTAACAAAGCCAATAATACCAAAAATGTTTAAGAAATGAAGCCAGCCTCTGTGTTGTCTAAATACTTCATCAATTGAAAATTCTCCATTTTTGCATCCAAGATGTTTTGCAGCATATTATTGCAAAAGAAGTAAATGAGAAGATGCAAGTAAACAGATTGCCTTTTCTATTTTCCATTCTTTAGCAAGTAATAGATGAGCAAATGTCAAACAAAGTACTAGGATTAAACTAGGAATTTAAGTGCCTGTGCCAGTGGGTTGGAAGGCACTGACCACACAGCATGTGCTACACTTGGATAACTAAAAAGATTAAAAAGGATTTAGGTATCTTTTCAAATTAAAAATGTTACAAAAAATAATTGTGTTGTGCCAAAACGTGCAGGCTGCCTGTATCAACCTAGCAGAGTCCATGCCAGATGGCATGACCAACATGGGCCGCCAATAGAAACCTTGGGTTAAGCAATTCAATGTTATGATTAGATAAATGATAGGGACAAGGGAGGCCTCCCTCAGCACAGTGACTGGGCCAAAAAAATAACATATGAGTCAAACAGGTAGTCCAAAGTAAGAAACCTATTGATAATTCACTACAATTAATTGTCATTTTGCAATCACATTATCAGTTAATCAATCATTTTTAATGGCTCAGAAGCTAATAGAATTTGACCACAATGTCAAAGAAAACAATCAGCCATAGTGTGCACTACATCTCTTTCATAAAAACTGTGATAAAGAGTGGATAATACTACAATATTGAGGAAAGAAAAGGAACATGGTATAAGATATCAGATAAATAATGGGAGATAATATCAGCAACCAAGATAATTATAGTGGCAGATGACAAAATAGGTCATCTAAGAGATAAACCTTGAATATAACCAATTAGGGTTCAAAAATCAAAACGACTAACCTCCTTGAGTATTGGTGCATTTAAGTAGCATATGAACCTGCCATCTGGATGCCTTTCACAACGATCTTGCTGATTAGACTGTATATCAGAATATGAAAGCAGAGTGATCTCATTTGTTGTTGGAACTACTCCGTCCTTGAGGTACTTCCTTCCAAGGAGAGCATTTATAACAGTAGATTTTCCAGAATTAAATTCACCCTGATGGTAAAGATAATTATGAGATACAAAAAGCTAATATTGAAAATCACACTTTAAAAGCTAATATTGAAAAATCACACTTTTAAACTTCATTTGGGGAAAAAAAAAAAAAAAGAAGAAAGAACAACTTATTTCAGATAGCCATAAGAATTCACATCTTAATTTGCATCACTTAATCAACAGAATAAGATACATCTGCCATGCAAGATTTCTTGCCATGAGAAGAGCCTCCAATGTCAGAGCAGGTGTGCTGAAAAGGGTTTTAAATAATTGATAAATTAGAAAATATGTGCATTTATTGAAAAGACCTGGACAGAAACAGATCTGACTTACTATTATCTATACCATATATAAATGCTGTATAAAAATGTTGGTTTTGAAACAAGGGAATATTTCTTTTGACTCTATCTATCATTTTCTTTTATACTGATAACACCTTTCTATTTACCTTTAAGAACAACAATAGAAACAACTAAGCCTTAATTCCAAAATTCTTGGGGTCATCTAAATAAATCCTTTTCCTTCATTCCACTTGGTTTAGAGCTATTCTTTCTGTAAAATATAAAGTTATCAAGTCCTTCCTCACTACTTCCTCTCAAGTGATTTTTGATTGAATTCTACCCCTCTTGTTTCTACATGTATCAAATCACTCCTATTAAAATTACAATAATTACTTCACTTGCTCTCTTCCCCACATCAACAATATCAGAAACAGATTAAACACCATCTCTCTCTTTGATTCAACTCCCCAAATTGGACCCCCCCCCCCCCCCCCCCAACCCCAACCTGCCTTTTTACTCCTTTTCTCTTCCTTTCAGCTTAAAACATACCTAGTCCCCCTATCCCCCTTCTCTCTTCCCTCAAACATGCATTACATATGCCTGGCTACAAGCAAAATAAAAATGCAATTGAGCATTATCAATGAACTGATGAGTCCATTATCTGTGATGTGTACTACCCCACCTCATTCACTTTATTGTACAGATCATGAAAATAGAAAGCCTTCTGCTATTGAAGCCACATTACGTCTCTAATATAGGTATTATGTGTAACTTAAAATTTGATTCTGGTTCTATTTATGATGGTTTAAAGGAGAGGCTATTATATTTATTTCAGAACCATGATCAGACAAGTCTCTGTTTATGTCCTTAATGGAAGTGGCAAAAACAGTGGAACCAAAGTATAATAACAGCTCATGCTTTTTTATGAAAATAAATTTATACTTAAAATTTAAAATATAAGATACTTATGTCCTGGTTTGCTATTCTCCAGCAAGTCTCTGTTTCTGTCTCTTTGCCAATTACTCCTCAATCTCCAACTGTTTCTAATAGCTCAAAAATATACAACAATTAGAATACATAATTAAAACTTAATCAGTAGTCTAAGAAGTTTTTCCCCCTTTTGCTTGTCTAAGCTAATTGGTTTCCATTTTATGTCTTAAACTCTTGGGCAACTTGAAAATCAGGATTATTCTTTTCAATCCATCGAACCTCAAATTTTCTATTTCTAGATGCAACTCTATCTGCAAAATTTTCCACTTGATCCTTTAGTACTTATAAGCTGAGATCCTCCACCAATCATAAAGGGTTCCTTTGACTGCTCTATTAAAGTTGTTCAGAAGCCATCTCCATCCATGCACATTAGATAACATTTTATATTCAATATATCATGGTACTGATTGATTGAAGAAAAAGCATATTAATACCAATATACAAAAATAAAGGAGATATTAAAACTGTACAAATTATAAAGGGATTAAGTTGAAAAGTCATACAATGAAATTATGAAAGAGAATAATAGAAAATCAAATAAAAGCTGAAACTTTGGTGTCAAATAATCAATTTGGATTTATGCCTAGAAGATCGACCATAGAAGCAATTTATCTATTAAGGAGATTAATGGAGAGGTATAGGAAAATGAAAAAAAAAACCTTCATATGGTCTTTATTGATTTAGAGAAAGCATATGATAGAGTACCTAGAGAAATAATATGATGGGTTTTAAAGAAAAAAGGAGTTACCAAAAGGTACATAAAATTGATAAAGATATGTATGATAGAGCAACAATAGTTGTTAAAACAATAATAGGAGAAACTAATGAGTTTTCAATTACTGTAGGTTTACATCAAAGATCTATCTTAGATCCGTATCTTTTTGCACTGGTTATGGATGAATTAACCAAATATATTCAAGATGATATCCCATGGTGTATGTTATTTACAGACGATATAGTGTTGATTGATGAAACCAAATCTGGAGTAAATGCTAAGCTAAAGATTTGAAGAGAGGCTTTAAAATTTAAAGGTTTCAAGAGTAGTAGAACTAAAATTGAATACATGAAATGTAATTTTAGTGAGACAATGAAGATTACAAGTTAAGAGATACCAAGAAGTGAAAATTTTAGGTATTTGGAATTAATTATCCAACAAAAAGGTGAAATAGGTGAAGATATAAATCAGAGTTAAAGCAGGATGGATTAAATGGAGTGCTTCGGAAGTATTATATGATCGATGTATCCTATTAAATTAAAAGAAAAATTTTATAAAACCGCTATTAGACCAGTTATGCTATATGGAATAGAGTGTTGGGCAATACTGAAACAACATGTAAATAAATTAAGTGTAACAGAAATGAGCATGTTAAGATGGATATATAGTAAAACTTTAAAAGATAGAATTAGAAATAAACATATACGAGAAATGATAGGATTAGCCCCAATTGAAGATAAAATGAAAGAAAACCGATTACAGTGGTTTGAACATATATAACGAAGACCTTTAAATGCTCCAGTTAGAAAGAGTGATCTTTTAACAGTCTATGCTACTAATGGAGGTAGAGGTAGACTTAAACTAACTTAAACAGAAATAATTAAGAAAGATATAACTATTTGTAATTTAAGTATCAACTTAGCCCTAAATAGAGTAAAGTGGAGCAAGCAGATTCATGTAGCTGACCCCATGTAGTTGGGAAAAGGCTTAGATGACTTGAGTTAAGTATATCATGGTATGGATTCAGCGCTCACTACATCCCACATTGATTTAAACATCTTTTACCTTGGACTAATATTTGGGTATAACTTCTACAAATACAATCCAGTTAACCTTATTGCTGACAGAAAAAAAAAAATCATAGGCATGTGCAATGAACCTTATTCATAAATATTTTGTCCTCCGTCCCATATAAGGGTTCACAATCCAAGTCAAAATATTGAAAGTAACATGCATTACTTATGCTAAGTAGCATCATGTGGAAGTTATGCTTTCAAGTAAAGGGTTTGACTGTTACAGAGGCTTTAGCATTGATAACTTTCAAAGAGAATTCAAATAGCTTGAGTCTCAGCCATTTTTATCGCTCCTACAAGCTCATTTTCTAAGGCCAAATGCCTCGTACTGGGACTCATCTTCTAGACCTTCTCTAAAACACCAATCCCCTAAACTAAAGGATATAAGTTTTGGAAAAGTGAATCTTATGGAGTTTCTAAGAAACAAGAGTGAGAAACATTCATCACTGATAACTCTTTCTCATGATCAATTGACATCACCAATGGGTCAATTATGGTTCACCATACGTGAAAATGATCCAATTAAGTTGATTCCGCTGTACCTTAGAGTGCCAAAATAAGGTTTTAGCATTATTCTAAGATGCAACACATTAAGACAGACATAAAGAAATCCAAGTATATTTAAATAAGGTTTTGGCATTATTCTAAGATGCAACACATTAAGACAGATAAAGAAATCCAAGTATGATTTATTTGCCTGTTAATTTTTCTACCTACCTTCCTGTTTGTTTTAAGAAATATAATGAATATCCTATTTAATCTCTCCCTGATTCAATATTTACATTCATTTACTCAGAAGCATTGCTTGCAAAAGATGCTACTTAGAAGAAGTAGCACGTTACTCTCAAAATTCTAATGTGGATCATAGTCTATTCTATGAGTCACAGCATAAGATATTTTATGAATAACATGATGCACGTGCTTATTACTTTTTTTCTTTATCGAAGTCCTTACAGGTGCCAAAATATTATTTGATATGCATGGTATATTTGTCACAGATTTTGTTACATGATCAGGCATTTAATAATCCTTGTAAATGATAACGTTGTTGACAATAGACCTTCTGGAATAACCAATAATGCTAGGAGTACGAATCTTCATCAATAAGGTTAAGTGGACTGTATTTATGCATAGCTTATTTCCAAATGTTTTTTTTTAGTGAAATCTCCAATTGTCAGTCCATCAATGTTAAAAGATGCTTCAAACCAATTTAGGGATGCAACAGGAGCTGAATCAATACGACAATATATTGAACATAATGTTTCCCAATGTTCATTCATAGAGATGGCTTCTGAACAACAGGCCAAATTTTTAATAGAACAGTTAAAGGAACCTTTTATAATTAGAGGACCTCAACCAATAAGTGCAAAAGAGGCTTGAGTTGAAAATTTTACTGATAGAGTTGCACCTCCAAAAAGAAAAATTGAGCTTTGATGGATTAACAAGAAGGATCCTAATTTTGAAGTTTCCCAAGAGTTGAAAAGGATGTACAAAAGACAAAATGAAAACTAATTAGCCTATTATATATATATATATATATATATATAGAGAGAGAGAGAGAGAGGTAGACTTAACTACATTCAAATGTAGCTAAGCTTAGGATCTGATCATCTTTTCCAACGTTGAATTTTCACGGATTCTAGAGCCACCTCATTTTTTTACTTTTTTCATCTTTAAGATTCATGAACTATATGGATCCAAGCATGGCGGAGGTGACCAAATCTAAGCTTAGCTACATTTGAATGTAGTTAAGTTTACCTTACTATATATATAATAAGTTGATGACTTTGTTGAAGCTGGCTGTTTCTTTCAATGGTTCATGTCCAGATATCTCTAGCTACATTTTGCATCATTAGTCGATCACTATTCTGTTCATCAACTTATTCGTTGGTTCCCAAGCAAATGATTGCATGGATAGCAGTAGTTATTTGGTTCCATGATGTTTCCACTAACTCTCTTCTTTATTCCCAAATGTTCTTTATTAATGACTTTTTAATCAATAGGCTGTGAAACATGCCTTTTTTCTTTCATAACACTCATAAGAAGTTAATTGAAGCAATCACCCAGATTTGTACATTAAGAGTTCAGAGAACAATGTCTGAAGACTTGGACAATACAGTGCCCAAAATAATTGTCAAGGCCAAAGCATGGTTTGACAAACGAAGTAAAGCAATTCTGGCATATTGACTATGAAGGATTGACAATAACAGTTTATTAATGGTGAAGCACCAGCCATATCATCTAAAAATATGTTAGAATAATATTATTAACAGTGAGAATTTCTGTAACAGAATTAAGATACTAAAGTTTCTGAAACATCATGGTCATAGCACCTTGATAAGCTCTATTTTCAAAGTGAAGGTAGCCAAATCCAAGAAGAGGATCAAGTTACACGAAGGAAAGCATGTTTTAACTACTAGAAAAAAAAAGGGAGTTAGAAACAATCTACAAACTATCAAAGCCGATGGTCAATTAAGCGATGCTACTTGATAAGGAAATCTTCAATATGCACATATACCAAAATAACTTCTTCACATGCCAAAGGAAATCTTCAATCCACACCCTATGGAAAGTAATCATAATAGTCTCTGCTTAATAGGCAATCAAGCAGGTCAAACAGAAAAAAAGAAAAGAAAATATTACTGCTCTAACAAAAATAAAATTATTTGAATTAAAAATAGTAAAAATAATTATGCTAGGTCAAGGCATGTATGGGGACACATCCACAAAGCAGGTGAAGAATGAAAAGCAAGATCTCCAATATTTCAAATATAACTAAACAGAGCTAAAAAATAATGTATCATGCTGATACAAGTATATATGAACTAATTTAGCACCATGTAAGATATCAGAGACTTATTGGTTATTATTGTATCCTAATATGTAATAATTCATCAACAAAAAACATAAAGTTCTCATAATACTGTTTGATAAATTGAAGCATTACCACAATAACCAGCAAAAATGGCTCAGTGAGACGAGAAGCAGCATCCTCAAGAAGTGAAACCTCCTTCATCTGCCACCCAATGTAAACATTTTTGTGTTTGGTGTCAAGTATAAGCAAAAGAATGTATAGCATTTGAAATCATTGAAGGGCATCTTCAACTACCAAATGTTTAACATTAGAAGATCACCATTGGTGCAGCTTTCTTTACAACTGCAACAGCCTCATGTAACAATATTCTTTCAGTTTCAATCAACTGTATCTCTCTGTCGCCTAATTTTGTAAATCCAGCAACACCGTTCTTCCCATTGATTATGACACTAACATCCTCGATATCCATTCTACTGGAATTTGCATGTACACCTTGTGAGGTTCTATTAATCACATGTTCTTTGGGAAACATCTTCAGAATATCATCACTGCATAGCCTTATGTCATCCAAAGTAATGACAACACCGCATGCACCTAACTGGAGTAACTTTGACACCAAATTGAAAGGTAATTCATCACGATGTAATTCAAATGCAGAAAAGAATATAGGCACCTTGACATGCTGGTTAACAGAGTTTTCCAGTATTCTAACATAATTGTCTTTCTCCACACTCATTATAAGAAAATCAGCACCTTCAGAACTAGATGCAATAATTGCAGAGTTTGCAGTCTGCACTGTCCTTGCAACTAGAGGGAGATATACGGAATCCAGCTTGGACTTCATCATCATATTCCTTGCAACAATGGCAGGAATACCTGCATGCACAAAAAAGGGAAAATTTACTTTCTTTATTTCTCCCAATAAATTAGTTTTTGACATATCTGGGTAAAATCAGGATTAAAATACAGAAGGGAAAAAAAAATAAACCTTTCAAAATGCTTCAAATGAAGTGACACCAGACCATATGCCTAAAAGAGAAGATGAATATCATACAACAAACAATAATGCAGCAGCATAAACTATCTACTTTGTCAAAGTACTAACAAGTTTAAATAAAAACATCTATAATAACAGAAACCCTCCCATTTGGAATTTTGGATCCCATCTCAATTTTGGAGTCCACTTTTTAAATATTTTTCTGATATGGGAACCGACCACATGCTTTCCTGAGTATTGAGTTCCCTTCTCAAGCAGAACTAAAATTTTATTTTACATTTCCAAAAGGAGTTCTCTCTCTCTCTCTCTCTCTCTCACACACAAAATATTTCAAACTCTTTTAGAAGTCATGTGCATTTGCACATGCAAAATACTAGTCTGTACACATTATGTTCACAATTATTCAGGATAATTGTCAAATTAAACAACAATAGAGGTATTTTCTGATCACTTGACATATTAAGATTAGCCGAACTCATGGTATGCCAAACCATCCCAAACTAAGCAGGTCGGAGCAAATCGAACCAGCTCAAAAAAAGGATGGTTTGGCCTATCGGTTTGGTAGAGCGAGAACCGATCGAACCAACCACGAACCGGTTGAACCAACCATGAACCAACTAAACCAACTATATCAAACTGAACTGGACTGAACCACCCCGAACTGGACCCCTGATCCATCTAACCAGTACGCTACTAGTTTGGTATGGTACACTCCGTATCAAAACATACCAGTTCGGTATCAAATCAATACCGATTCTCGATACAATGAACCTTGTTCGAACCGTTAGCAAATCAAACTGAACCGGTGTGAAACTAGGATGTTTCGATATAACGGAAACTTCCCCAAACTGCCTGTATCAACCCAATACTAGCATACTGAACTAAACCAAATATCCAATTTGGAGTGGCTTATGGGTTGGAGTCTCCTAATCCACTTTATTAGTATACCACTGGTTTGGTGCGATATGACACCAGTTCGCTGCAATATGTACTAGTATACCACTAGTTCGATGTGATATAACACTAGTTCGCTAGAGTATGTCCTATACCAAACTATACTAAGCTGATAGGTCACAATAGAGCAACTTTACCATTATATTAAAGCTCACCCTCTACTAAGACTATTACTTGACTGTAAATAATATCTAGACTAGATTAGGAGGATGATCAAATAAATCAAATAATGGTGATTTGTTAAAGGTGCTACAGTAGTTTGAGTTTTTGTATGTAAATATGACTTATAATGTAATTACCCTCCAAAAATCACCATTTACATATGTACTCCCCAAATCATTCTACTTTTACATGGATGCTCCTCCTATAAGATTTTTAACTAACAGTGCTTAAACTAACTGTTTTGGATATATTTGACACTATTACCCTTTTACATTAATGCTCCTGAAAAATTCAACATTCAATTTATATTGAAAAGAACCAGATTTTTATAAAAAAATTCAAAGATGTTAATTTAAAAGGATAACAAAACCATTCTATACTTAAAATGGTTATTTATTAACATCATTGGCCAATATAACAGAAGGTGTATCCATGCAGAAACAGGATGTTCTAAGGGGCATATATTCAAATAGTAATTTGTCAAAAGGTAAATATGTAATAATCCATATTTGCAAGGGTCTATGTGTACAAAGAGCCTATTTATTTTTAATAAAAATTAAAAATAAACCATGTTTGTATTTTAAAATATATTCTACATTCATGTTGGTCAAGGCTAGACCATGAATTTTTATGCTGTTGAGATAATGATATAATGGAGGTTACATGCCAACAGTTGAATCATCATTTATACAGATTATCTCATGAAATTCCACTTTTGAGTTAGTCACAATGTTCTTACTGCATATCTTTGCAACTCAGGTGCAAGGTTTAAAAGATATCTGATAAACTGTATCAATTAAGCATAAATTTAATAACATTTACATTTCAATCTCATCCTACTTGTGCAGCCCATGATATTATAGATTAAACCAGTTCATTCCAGCCTCTAGGACCAAATAAGTCAAAACCTTAAGCAATCATCAGAGGCCTAGGCCTGTGGTTGAATCCCTCATGCAACATTATAAATGCATACACTTAATCCTTGGACACACACCTATACTTGCAAAGAAAATTTTTATACATACACGCATGATCAAAGAGCAAATGGTGGATTTCTTTTATTTTTTTGTTTTCCTTGAGAGAGAGAGAGAGGAGGAAATAAAAATTGGGCCAGGTGAATTACCCAAATCCAAGTATTAGGGGATGCAGTACTCAGAACTCAAACACAAAGCCTTCTCCAAGGATAGAGGGGTGGACTACTAGGGAACTACCAACTCACCAAAAAAAAGAAAAAAAAAGGAAGAAAAAAAAAAAAAAGCAATAAGATCTTGACTCCAATCTTGACTTCAGATCACAACTACATTTCCTATATATATCGAAATGTATCCTATTATAGGCTATCATATAGCCATGCTCCAGGCCTCCAACTTGTTAGCGAGAGTGTTTTTTTTTTTAAAAAAAAATTAAAGCAAAACACAGGATTTCAACTTTGAACCTCCTCGAGGGCAAGCCCTTATAGTAGAGGTGCCAACCAACTGTCAGTATTTTTCAAAATAATATAATACATGGAGATTTGCACAGAAAAATCAAGCTGGTATAGTTTCACGCATATGCCTTTCCATAGTTTTAGTTGCCTCTACTCTCTTTTCCCGACTATCCACTAGAACTTGGCACATGTGATGCAGGTGAAGAGAAGATGGATGGTTGCAATTTATAATGAACTCTTTAAATTATTTAACTGAGTTGATAAATGAAGCCTCACTTTTGTATGGTGCATTGTTCTTATTTCTTTTAATTAATTGAAAGGAGCAAACTCTAGACTTGTGGACGGATCCCCATCCATTCCTTTCAGAGAAAAAGAATTATTAACAGAAGAATGGATGGACAAAATTTTCTGTCATTATGTAGATAGATCCATGGATTAACTAATCCATTAGGTGAGGCATATTTTTGAAGGAAATTAGGTAAGCTTAGCATTCAAATTTCAATTTTTTCAATGTTCTTGCACTACATAATTTCTATTTATAAGAATTTCTATTTTTTGGTAACAATTAAATAATTTCTTTAGAATCTATGTTTGTCCAATAATTTATTTATGCAACTGCAAACAAAGGTACATTCTTATTGGTGCAGTAAATATGACATCAAATAAATTCTCAGGAAACCCCTTGGATTTGTCAGAGATAGTTTTCAGTGGTCAAGTTATGCAACATAAAGCAATAAACCAACAAACAACATCTTATATGCAAAGTATTCTAACCAAAAACGAAAAAACAAAAAACAAAGTGAAGTAGAGAGAGTATAAACAACAGAAGAACAAACAGACATCAGAAGTAGAAGATAGAAAGATCACATTTTGGCACTAACCCTGATCAGATAGCACCACCCCGCTTGCTCCCACAGCAGCTGCGATATCAACACGCTCGGCGATAAGAAAATAAGCTCTGTCCCCAATCACCGACTTCAAACTACAAGCTGCCTCATAAAGCCTGCCGCCACCTTCATCCCCGCAATCCAGCACCACCATCCCCACCCCTTTGGCCACCGCCGCATCAATCTCGGCAATAGAGCCTTCCCTTGTAAGAACATCTCCGACGCTCAGTCGGAGGACCAAAGTCGGCACATTTATCTCCGGCCGCTTGAAGCCACCGGGAAACAAGGTCCTCAGCTGCTGCTGATCGGGATCAAAAAGGAGGAACTTGTGCCAACGCGTTGATGGGGTGGGGAAGGACTCGGCATCTGGAGAATAGAGCTCGGCGGAAGGCGTTCGAGACGTGGGGCTTGGGGAGGAGAGGGAGCTTGGGGAGGCGAGTAGCCACGGTATAGTTGCAGGGAATTGAGACCATGGGAATGAGGGGCGAGAGAGGGATCTGGGTTATGGTGTAGAGAAAGAGAGTGGAAGTGGGGAGCGAGGGCAAGAGGCTGGATTGCGACGATTGAGAGAGAGAGAGAAGGTGGGATGGAGACCGAAAGAGCAGGGAGGGGGACAAAAAAGAAAACCTTATCCAAGAAATGTGACCACAACGATTCATGGATCGCGGATGTTGGATGGAAGCTCCAAATTGGTTGAATTTGAGCAGCTTGCGATCTTAAAATTGATCCTATCCAAAACCGGTTATATATATATGCATTAAAAAATATGATTAATTTTAAATTTCAATTTGGATCAGAAAATCCTTTTGATTAGAAGGCAAATCGAACATATGAGTGAATTATGGTTGTTTTTACCCCACCACCCCTCCCCCCCTCCCTCCTTTTAAATATTACTATGGTTGTTTTTCAATCCAACTCCACCCCAAAAAAAAAAAGAAAAAAAGAAAACCATAATTTCTTTTACATATTTTTGATTTTTCTGTTTCTTTTTCTATGCAACAAAAGGATTCATTTAATATAATTTTATATTACAAAAGTAGAAAGCTTTAAAGTGAATGGATTTTCAATCAATCTAAAATCAATCATATGAGTGAATGATGGTTATTTTTTTCCCCAATAATTCCTTCTAAATATTTTTGATTTTTTATTTCTTTTTCTGTGTAAGAAAAAATTTATTTAATGTAACTTCATATTATAAATGTAGAAGGTCTTGTAGTTAATGAATTTTCAATTTATCTAAAGTCAAAATCAATCTAAAATCAATCCTATGAGTGAACGATTGTTGTTTTTTCCCTAATAATTTCTTTCAAATATTTTTGATCTTTTGTTTCTTTTTCTCTGTAAGAAGAAGATTCATATAATGTAATTTCATATTATAATATAGAAGCCTTTGCAGTGAATGAATTTTCAGTCAATCTGAAACAAAAAGGGTGAAGATTTTATAAATTGAAGATTAAATCTTTATATACCTAAGGAAATTAATAATATCTCAAACTAACTAAGGATCAAAGGCCTCACTTGACTAATCTAGATCAAGAAAAAAAGTTAAGGCTTAACTAGGTTAACTTTGAATCAACTCATTATCATGTTCTAAGCTAACTCAAATGGAGACAAGTTGTGTCATAAAAGCTTATATATAGTCAAAAAAGGAATATATAAATTGTACCCTCAATCGCATTAAAAAGGTCATTTGCTATGCATCAATTAAAAGAAAATTTCATCGAGGTTGATATATTTAGATTTTTAAATAAATATATCTATTATTTATTATTTAATTAGGTTTCTACTGTATCTTAAATCATCCAAAATAGTGGTCAAATGGAGATGTTATAAGTGAAAGTTATAAGTGATTTATTAAAAATGTGCCAATTTTCATGAACTTTTAGAAAATAGTGAAAATGCTATTCCAATGGTATACTTTTAAGGGTGATTTTAGTTGTATTACAATCCAAATATTTATATTTCAAAACCATATTAAGAGTTAGAAAATTATTTTAAAATATTTATTAGATATTTATCTCTTTAGTTTTATCAAGAAATTAGTATCCTACAAGAATTAAGCAATCCATTCATTTAGGAGATTTTACTCTATAAATAAGCCCTATTAATATTTCGACATGAATCACTGATTAATAAAGATCTTAAAGTTCCTCGATTCTTATTGAAATGATTTATTGCTAGTAGTAGTGTGAGATCATGAATTTGTAAGAGGCAACTTTAAAGTGATTTGTTGATAATAATGATGTGAAATAGTAAATTTTTGAAATGTAAGTGATGCAGGGATGAAATTTCAAACATTTTTCAGAAAAGATAAGCATTAAAATTAGGGGATAGGTCATATATTTAAAACTATGATTAATTTTAGTAGAAGATTGCATAGAATCTATCCTACTAATCATTTAATTAAGATAAAATCATAGCCTTTATTTATTTGATCTTGATTAAGTAGCATAAAGTATGGCCATACCAACATGGGCTTGGATTGAGGACTAGTGTAATGATTTGAGGTATTTGGATTTTAAAAATGAGGAATAAATAAATTACTAAAGACTAAAAATTTTAGAAATTGTTCTCATCTTGATGTGTTGATATTATGGATAATATCAGATATCGGGTTCTGGAAAGATAACTTAAAAAGATTTAGACTTGATTGCTAAACTTATTTAGTTACAAAAAGTAAACTAATAAATGAGTAATAGGTACTAGTGATACATTCTCTACCTAACCTTAAGTGGTGCCATTTGAGCTTTTGATGACTCAAGAGCTTTGATGACATTTCCTAATATTTAGAGCTAAAGGCTAAATGCATAAAAGCAAGTCATCTCATGGTCTTTGTGAAGGGATAAGGTTGATGAGAAACCTAGTAGGAGCCCAAAGAGAAAAGATAGTCAAACATCAAAGGGGTTGACAAAGGGCAACAAAGATGTAGCAAAGATGAGATGCTACAATTATGGAGTTAAGGGATATTTGGCTTATGATTGTATTATACCTAAAAAGGTACCTTTCGCTTTCATTTCCCTTCATGTTTATTCATATGTATTAGTTACTGACTGACTTCGTGATTGGATTAGATATGGAACAAACAAACATATAGTAAAAAATCAAACTAGATATGTAGATTTTCACTGAATAGTGGCAGTACCTAACATATTAGGCTAGAGAACAATTTATGTAAACAAGTGTTAGGTATAGAAGCTTATCGCATTAAAATGCATAATGGACATGAGTTACTCCTACATAATATTTTATATGTCCTGACCGATGTAATCTACATTCAATTATTCAGTCCTTGCCTTGTTGGTCCTAGGTTATACTTTTTGTTTCTCTAGAAATAAAATGAATGTATATATAGACGATGAATTGCTCTTTTATGGATAGTTGTCAAATGAATTTTTTTAGACTTGATGTTGATTTTAGTAATCATTATTCCTTGTTTGTATGTATCCCTTTTCCTATTGAGAATGATATCTTAAAATGGCATGCCAAATTTGGTCAGGTAGGCCAAGATAAGATGACTAGACTGGTAAGAGAAGGGCTATTGGGCCCTTTTAGCAAAGTAAGTCTCCTATGTATAAGTCTTGCTTAGCAGAAAAAAATCTAGAAAACATTTTGTAAGGCTTCTATGATATCGTAATCTTAAAGCTAATACACTCAGACATCTATGAATATCAAGGCATACCATAACGCTATTTTCTCACATCTATAGATGACTATTCATGATTTGGGTATGTTCCATATGAGCTCTAGAATGGCATAAAATCAAATTTGGATCACTTGCGCATACCATCAATGAGGCAGCCCAAAAAAGCAAAAATAAGAAAGTTTGGCTTTTAAGTAAATTTCATTATGAGTTTTCTTAGGATTCTTATTTTATACCTATGCTTTGTATAAGACTTATTTTATTATATTTAGGAGTTCTATTTTGTTCTCTTTTAAGAGTCTTAATTTTGCCAGCATCAAATCAATCAATGATTTTATTCTCTTATTTTTTAAAGTGTTTAAGTCTTACTCTGATTAAGAGTTCTAATTCTAATCAGACTTCAATTAGGTCGGTTTTGCTCTATAATAGGCTTCTAGTGTATTTCATTTAATCATCAAATGATTTGAGTATAAAATTATGAAAGATTATTCTCTTCTTCTGGTTTGAAATTGTTCTTAGCTTAAGTGGTACGAGGCTACAACTTTCTCAAGTTGAACAAAGATACATAATTGAAGACCTTTAAGGAGCTAGTGTGAAACCAATACTTATTCCCCTTTCACCTACCTGCATCAATAAGTATGGAAAGCTAAGTCTTAGGGCTTACAAATGTTCTTTCATCGGATATCCTAAAAAATCCAAAGGATGTGTAATGTATGATGAACATCCTAATGGATGAATGATTAAAGTAAGTCCAGAGATATAAAATTCATAGAGATGAATTCCCAAACATCGATGAAGTAAGGAATGATCTGGAATTGTATGAGTTACAAAATGATTCTACTACTATCTTTGGAAAAGGAGGGGAATCATAGTCATTCCTACGAGTCACCATAAATAGTAGGAATGGCTGACCAGCAAGTGGGAGCATACTAACTAAACCAAAGTAGGAGCACACCTACAAATGATAGCATAACATGAGATAGTAGACCTCAAGGCCTAGGTTTGCAATTGCAAAGAAGTAAACCTAGAATTGTGCTACGTTGGCATCTTGAAATTGAAGGGGATGTATTTTTGTACACTTGACTAGATACAGTTAAGTCAACTTTTTTTACTGAAGCACTCACTTCACCTGCTCGTAATGAGTGGTTAACAGCCATGAAGATGAGATAGAATCAATGGCTAAAAATCATGTGGGAGTTGGTTGATCTTCTACCTTAGTGCAAATCAATGGAAAACAAGTGGGTCAGCACAAAGCAAATGAATCAATTGATAAATAAAAGGCCAGATGACTTGTGGTTAGGGTGCAACTCGGGCTTATGAAACTTGGGTTTTTCTTAATCCTAACTCTAACCCTATTTGTAAAATGTCAACCCTAACCCTATTTGTAAACCTCAATCCTAACCCTGTTTTTAAAAATCTGGTTCGGATTGAGTTTGGGGTTGAAATTCGGATTGATGAAAAAAAATAAAATACTTTTTTTCAAAGTAAATAAACACCGAATCATGGATCCCAGAATGAAAAAATAAAATCCTTGCCAAACGCATAAGTTGGATTCGGGCTTTAACATTGTATTAAAAAAAAAGTCTTACCTAAAAAAAAAGAGAAGGAGGTGCCGTAAACAAAGAAGAGAGGAGGCAAAAAGTGAAACGAAATATGCGGATGGTCCACCTTTATGTTTGTCCTTTTTCTCGTCTGCGACCGACGGCCTTGCCCTCTCGCTCTTAAGTTGGTCATCTCGTTTCCCGACTAGCACCCTTAATGCCCCCAAAAATCTGGTACCGATAAGCTACCCTCCGTTCGGATAATCCTCGAGTTCGAATTATCTTGGGTTTGATTGCGGTCAACCCGAACCTGGTCAATTGCAAATCGGACAAAATAAACCTGGGTCTTTTGGGTTCGGGTTGGGCAAACATGAGTTTAAACATTACTGTAAATTGGGTTCGGATTAACCCGGCCCAAGTTGCACCCCTACTCATGGTGAAGGGCTATACCCAAATGAAGGATATGGATTATTAAGAGATATTCTCTCCTATGGTAAGGTTTTTCTCTATTTGCCTAATCCTATCTATTATAGTCCATTTAGATTTTGAGCTACATTAGATGGATATCAAAATAGCACTCTTTATGGATGACTAGACAAAGAGATATATATGAATCAACCTATTCTTTGAAATCAAAGGATTGAAGAATCAAGTATGCTATTAAAACAATCAATATATGGTTGTAAGCAATGGTTTAGGCAATGGTATTTTAAATTTCATGAAGCCATTACATCGGTTGGCTTGAACATTATTGAGAAAGACCATTTTGTGCATATCAAGAAATCAAAATATATTCTGATTTTGTCATTGTATGTGGATGATATCCTTTTAGCTAAAAGCAACATGGGTTAATCAATGCCACTAAAGAATGATCATCATCTGTCTTTGAGATGAAGGACATAAGTGAAGAATATTATGTGCTCAGAGTAAGAATCCTAAGGAATCACTTCAAGAAGTTTCTTGGTTTATCTCAAGAAACTTATGTTAAGAAAATCTTGGAACAATTTTGGATGCACTATTTGAAGCCCGTTGACATTCAATTGAGAAGGGTTGTACTTTGAACCTTAATCAATACCTTGAGGCAAAAGAAAAAAAAGAATGAGAAGGGTTCTTTATGCTAGTGTAATAGGAAGCTTGATGGACGTTATATTAGGTACTCGCCCTAACATTTACTTTACAATCAATTTAGTTATCAATACCAAAGCAATCTAAAACCTACTCATTAGGAAATAGTCAAAATAATTTTATGTTACCTTCAAGGTACTGCTAATCTCATCTTGTGCTATCAAGGAGGGGACTTAAGATTGAAAGGCTTTTATGATGCAAAGTAGGCTAGTGATAAAGACGAACAAAAATTCACCTCACGATATGGGTTCATCCTAGATGGGAGAGTTATCTCTTGGTGTAGCAAGAAATAAAGTTATATCGCTCTCTCAACAATAAAGCTAAATATATTGCTTGTTCGACAGCTGTTCAGGAGGCGGTGTGGTTGAGAAGGTTCTTAAGACAATCCAAGGTTTTAGCCAATGCTTATGACACTATTCAAATTTGTTCTAATGGTATGACAGCGTTACATTACGCTAAGGATCTAAAATATCATCGTAGAGTGAAGCACATTGACATAAGATATTACTATATTGGAGACATGATCAAGTAAGGTGAAGTCGCCATTTAGCACATCTCTACTAGTAAAATGGTGGTTGATCATTAACTAAGCTTATTGTTAGAGATATATTTCAAACTCATGTTAGGAGTTTGGGTTTCCTTAGAATTTGATTAAAAAGGGTTGCAATTTGGATATTATTAAAATAAAATGTTTGTTTCATTGTCTTATAAGATGTGTTTCATAAATAAGATGGCATAAGGTACATGAGTGTATAAATATCAAAAGCTCATATTAGTTCACTCACGTGTGATCACCCTAGCACTTTTATGGTAAGTAAGATGAGATAAGACTAACCATAATTGACACTTGAGCAGTGACACTATGAAATGAAGCATGAATTGTATGGAACATGAAAGGTGCATGCGTTGCATGAAAAGCTGCATGAGTTGCAAAAAATGTCTCATCAATTGGGATTAAGATGAGACTCAAAATAATCGGATAGGGAGTATGTTTATTATGTCTATAAATCCTATATAGAGGCTAATGAAGTCAAACATGAGCATATGTGTGAGTGCTCAGGTTCGATTTTTTTAAGTCTAAACTTAAGTTTAAACGATATTTGATATTGACATGATCCATTAAATGAGAGCTCTGTCATAGCATGCATTATGTGTTACATGTGCTAAAGTTGATTTTTAGAAGGATGACATGATAAACTCCCTCTTTATCACCTTATGAGTTCTAAAAATTGTGATATGTCCTTAAACTTAAAACTATATTACAAAGTTAGAGTTCAAGTCCCTTAACCTTGTCATCCAGGGCTATGAAAAATGCGGCTACATGGGACAATACTAAGGAGTTAATTTGACAAAAATAGATTAATATGAGTATTCAAAGAAGATCATTCAATAACAAACCTTGAGTTTATGATCCCTAGCCCGGGTGATTATATGCATAGTTGCATATAATCATGGACACAGACATCTAACTTAGTAATTTTGAGTACCACTCAAGATAAATCTCTTGAGGGTTGAGAGTATTTGATATAATGTGATGAATTATTTATGATGGAGACGAAATTGGCCGATTATATAGTGTGTTAGTTAAATAGTAACTTGATGTAACATTTTAATTTCACTATATGTGTTTCAACAAGTTGCACACCATACTACCTATGCGAGAGATATATATGTGTGTGTGTGTGTGTGTGAGGTTGAGAATTCTGCATCTTTTATAAATGAGCGGAAGATTATTGATCGCTTTGAGAGAATTACGCCTCTAAATAATCGCTTCGAGAAGTTTAGACCTCCTGATAACACTTCAAGGAGGTTGAACCTCTAAACAAAAGGAAGCAATAATATTATTTCATGATGATAAGCCAAAATGACTGTTAGAAGGGTTGTTACATATTTATAGAGCAAAAACCCTAATTATTCAAACAAAACTAAATACAATTATATAAAAGAACCTTCTAATAGAACTAATGCATAATTGAGAAAGTCAATCATTATTTTAAGATCAGAGTTTCCTTTAATAAGTAGATCTTTTTAATTAAGAAAATTTTATAGATTTAAAAAGATCTTCAAAATTAAGAAATCTTATCAAAGTCGTAGTCCAAGACAAACAAAATGGTTATGTTGATGACTTGGTATTCGCCAACTGAAAAGAGGATGGCACTAAAAGCCGGCGGTGTTCCTTCTCTCTCTCCAAGTTGGCCAGCATATTGGTATCTCCAATAAGGACTAGAATTTTCCTTCAAAAGAGCAACAGTGAGTTGAAGAATGGATTGAAACAGCAACCCAATTTTAGTACTTCTTTTAGGATCTCTTCCAACAAAAAGATTTGAGAGTTATCCTAACTAAAGTTAGAGTTGCTTATATTTGTTCTAATAGGGTACACTTGGAACTCAAACCTCATTGGGCTCATGAGGGAAGGCATAGCAACAGCTATGGAGAAGAGGAAAGAACTAGAGCTATTAATTTGTGTATGTATGTATTTAATCATTAAGATTGTGTTGTTAGAGACAAAACATGGGTACATTAACTTGAAGTTCTTTTCTTACATAAAAAAATCAACAGCAAGAGATATTTTCATGCTTTTTTAAAAAAAAAAACACAATCCATTGAATTTTGTAGCTTAAGATAGCTAGAGGAAAAGGATACGATTATAAAATGAGAAATTTCCACAAAACTAAGTTATACAAGGGTAATTTGAGAAGGCAATATATGATAATCATGGCAAAAAGAAAAGCACACTCAAGATTTTCATATATTATTTATTGTTTTGATGATGGCTCATTTAAACACATTGGGAAAGACTTATCATTATTAGATAATGATGGGTTATTATTATTCATCTCTTTGAATTCTTAATAAAAGAAATTTATTATATCAATTGTGATTATGATTCTAAAGCAGAAATTTCCCTATCCTTGAACATCTAAACTTTGGAAAGCTAGAAGTAAATCCACTATGGAGACTCCTAGTGCCAAAGGGGCCAAACCTTCTAGACAAGCCAAGGAGCTTAGCAAGCACATTAGGCTTGGCTTTATAAAAGAAAGTTACAATCGAAATTGGAGCTTAGTTCCTTGTTTCTTTCTTGGAGACTATAGCTAAACGTCTGTTCAAATTTGCAAACTTCGAGATATAAGCTTGTTTATAAGTCAAGGTTTGAAAAATTCAAGTTTGGTTTGTTTTCCAGATAAACAATGATTGAATGAACCCTTGCAAATCCCCAGTCAAGATACAAATGTTGGTTATTAGTAAAAGTAACTCAAATTCTAGTTTTTTTAAAGAATAACCTCAATGAATTGCATGCATGCAAAGAAAAATATAAAAATAAACATTGTATATACATATTCAGACTACTAAATAGGAATTAATTATGGCTTACATATGCTATGTGTGAAATGGGAGGATTACATGTTTAAAAAAAGGTTCACCTCAATGAATTGATCACCTATAAGATTTTGGTGACCTTTATCAAAACTTTGCCTTGAAAAGTGGTGGGAAGTACACAATTCTACTTATAATCTATTACTCTCTCTCCTTCCTCCATTTTCTTTGTAATGCTTCTTATCAATATGCATTCAAACTTTAATGATATTTAGAGGAGGAACTCTTCTTCCCCTCCTTCCCTCAAAAAATAATGGGTTATCTGGATTTGAGAGTTGGGTGGTTATGTCTAAGTTAGCTTACTCTTTTTAGCCTTTTACCTGGTAATACCATATGACTAGCCCATGATAGGTTTGTTGTGGTTACAATACAAGCTTGGTATAGAAGTTGATGAGGCATGGCAAACAATATAAACTAGATGGATCATCATTAATAAAAGAAATTTTAGTCATATAAATGTCTTGTGATGTCATGTTAGTGTTTTAACTAGAAAAAAAAATTAAACAGTGGCTCTTCCTTTATTTTCTTGATCTCAAAATGAAATGTTTAATTGTTTGCTGCACATCTTGGTTGGTGATAGAAAGCCCATAGAATGGTTGGTTGCATCATATGATAACATATTACAAGTATATCGAATAGTGATAGTTTGAGAAGTATCTACGTAAAGGAAAAAAATTCTATGATACTTTTGTCTATTTATAGAATGATATTATAAATAATAGCAACTTTAAGAATATAAGGGTATTGTGCAATAGCATAAGAGCATTATATGGTAGCATTGAAGAACTTGGATACAAGCTTTGTTTCTGAAAATAATATTATAAAGTATGATAGCGGTCAAGATAAGCCTATTGATGGAGTAATGTAATACTAAACTAGGTATCTAAGTATCAAACAATAGACCAAACTTGGGCTAAATGCCCAAGGGTAAATCAAACATTAGCCTAATGCAAGTTGATAATAAGTTTAGATTGAATATAATTTAGGAATCGTCCTACATTGACTATAGAATAAGTATCAAATTACATGATAATCCTTAACATTAATAACCATCAATTGATGCCCAAATCATGAGAAAATATAAAGTAACCATTATTAGAGATCATTGTACCCAACAACATGGCATCAACTGATGGGTATTAATGTTAAGACAGGATTAAAGCATCTATATATCATAACAATTGATATATAAAAATAAAATTATAATAGTTGTGAAATATATCTATCCATGAATAGCTTCTTAGTAATTCAACCTCATTCTCTGGCCTTCTTATTTGAGTGAGCGACATCTTAGCAGTGAAAGTCTTTAAATATTGAGGGTGATGAACCTTGCACTCTATCTATAATTGCTACTGGAAAGTTGGTGGCATGCATGTGCATTCATATCATCAATTATTTTGTTGCCCTCATCGACTCTCTCTCCTTCTTCTTTACTTGAAAGTAAGGCCAATAATAATAAATTAAACTTATACTATCTAACTGAATTAATAGCTATTAGTTGTGTCTCTAAATGATATGAGTGCAAATGAAATTGTCTTTCTGTGAATTCACCATGGTGTAACTATTGCCCATAGAAAATAGTCAAACAAAAAAAATCATAAATAGAAAAATAAATCACCGAGACAGATGGCATTTAGAAAAGCTAAGAGCTGAGGTAAGGAGGAAATCGTACACTCTGTGAATAAGGTAGGTGGTCAAGTTCAATTAATTTGTTAACATATCGAAACCACATATCACTAAAATTTTGAGTAAAAGTTAATTAATAGTAGTTGAACTTAAATTATAAATACTTTAAACTTTTTTTTTCTATCCGATGTGAAACTATTTGTGATATTATAGGTTTAAAAAGTATTATGATGAGAAGATCGATTCCTTAGTTGAGGGTGATATTAAGAATTACTGTTGTAGAAGAAATATGTTGTCTTGAATCATAGTCAACGTCGATTGACTTGATCATGCACATGCTTCCCATACCAACCATTATAACATATCTTTCATTATATAATAAAAAAGTAGTTTAGGAATATCAATTTTAATCCACAAAATGAGGTAAAGACTCTCCATGTTATGTGAGGATGGAGGGAGAAATTATTTTGTCCTCACTGGTAGGACAGAATGGAGACCAAAATTATATCCCCATCCCACCTCATCCCACTGACCTATACTTCAATATTATAATACTTTATATATTTTTACATATATATTAAAGTACTCTTATATGTATTAATTTTTTTTCAAACTTAATCTTCATCTTCGTTATCTTCAAATTGCCTAGCCATATTATTAATTTTATATTTTTTACTAAAAAGTTATGTATATTGTTGAGGCAGGATAGGGTGGAGACAGGATAAAATGGAAACAAATAAAGATTTATCATTTTCTATGAGAAATAGACACAGATAGAAGAGGGAGGGTAAGAATTATTTTTTATAATAGGGATGGAAACAAGAATTAGGACCTTCAACCTATCCCGCTTCATTGTCAATCTAATGTAGTCCATCCCTACAATCTTGAGATGCTTATCAATATAAACCATTCATTAGACACTCATCCATGATAGAAATATACGTATTCAAATTTTTTACCAAAATAGTTATTTATCTCACAAGAATCTTAAAATATATTCTAATTGAAATGATGTTGGCCATGGTGAGCCATACGCTTACCACATGATCTCTTGCAGCAGATCTTCTTACTGTAACAAAATACAATTCCCTCATGTGATCCACCCGTGATCTTGGGGAATTTCTATTTGCACCGCCCCGTTTGCTCAGTGCACCCCCCCCCCCCCCACTTAAAAAAAAAACTCAATTTTACCCTTATAATAAAGGATAAAAATGCCCCTACTTTTTACTCTCTGCACCTCTCAACAAAAACAGGTTCCCCCTTCCACCGCACACCCACCCGGCCTCCCTCTCTTCCCTCCCCCTCTCTAAAAAAAGAAAAAATTAATTGCTCAATCAATCCATTGATTCATTGTTTGAAGATATTTCAACCCTCAATTGAACAATGGACAAACAAGTAGCGATTTGGAAAGGATCTACGGACGAAAAGGTTCATTTTTTGACTTACATCGATTTTTTTTTCAAGGTCCACATCTTATTCGGCCATACAAAGCCGAACAGAGGCCTTCTGTTCGGCCCTGGTTGGCCGAACAACGAGCTTCTGTTCGGCCAGGTGTAGCCGAACAGAAGCCTTCTATTCCGTCCTATGTGGCCAAACAGAAGGCTTGTGTTCGACAGAATGGGCCGAACAGGGGCCTTCTGTCCAGCCCATACCGATCGAACAGAAGGCTTTTGTTCGGCCACTCAGGGTCGAACAAGGGTGTGGGGTTTAGGGTTTAGTCTTAGGGTTTAAATTGATTATTTTTTGACCGTGTAGGGCGATGCTTCAACCAAGGCAGTATGATTGGCTTTGAATGTGTGATGGATTATACAAATGAATTTATAACTTACGAGGTCTAATAATTTTGATTGCAATTATTTTATTAGTACCCCTAGTGATGTGTAAAATTTGTTTACGACATAAAATATTTTATTGTGTAGATATTCAAGAGCAGAGAAGACTTGTGTAATTGGTGTCGACAAGCTGAGAGGAGGAATGGATTTGTTGTTATTATTAAAACTTCTGATTCAGGTACTGATAGCAAGAAACCAAGAATTGTACTTGCTTGCAAGAGGAGTGGTTCCTACAGAAGTAAAAGCATAAAGGAAAAGGGATCAAAGACCAGGGCCAGTGGCACTAAGAAGTGTGGATGTCCTTTTGCATTAAGAAGGAAAAAATTGGACACTGCAGATGATTGGATATTAATGATCATTTTTTGGATTGAACAATCATCCAGCTGCGAAACATCTCGAGAGACACTCATATACTGAACGATTATCGAAGCAGGAGACTTCTTTGTTAGTGGATATGTCGAAGACTTTGGTTCGACCCAAGGCCATATTGTCCACATTGAAGCAAAGGGATGCCCTCAATGTGACGTGCATGAAGATGATCTACAATGCACGATAGAGGTGTAAGGTTATAGAGAAAGCTGGGAGATCTCAGATGCAATATCTACTGAGTAAATTATCAGAGTATAAGTACATTAAGTGGCATAGGAATTGTATTGAGTCTGATATTGTGCATGACTTGTTTTGGGCTCACCCTGGCAACATATATTTGTTACGTGCATTTCCTTGTGTTTTGATAATGGATTGCACTTACAAGACGAATAGATATCGTCTTCCTCTCTTAGAGATTATGGGGGTGACATCAACTAACCTCACATTTTCTATTGCTTTGACATACATGGACTCTGAGCGGAAAGATAACTATACATGGCATTAGAGAGATTGCGCAGCGTCATGGATGCTGATGTTCTGCCTGAGGTGATAGTCACAGATCAAGACTTGGCTCTATTGAATGCAATTTAGAAGATATTTCCTACGGCAACACATTTGTTATGTAGATGGCATATTAGTAGGAATCTTTTGGCCCAGTGCAAAAAATTATTTGAAACGAATGAGAAATGGGATAAGTTTATAATGAGTTGGAATATACTAGCATTGTCAACCACAGAAGACGAGTATAATGATCGCTGGAGTGTACTCCAGAGAGAGTTTAGTACCTATCCATATACTTTACGGTATGTGTCAGATACTTGGCTGAGCAAGTTTAAGAAAAGATTTATCACAGCGTGGACGGACGTACGTAAGCACTACGGAAATGTGATAACCAATAGGTATCATAAGAAATTGATTAAGTTTATAAATTTATAATTTAATTGTGTATTTTTTATCTAACTTTTATTTAATTATATTTACTTTACTAGGGCTGAAAGTGTACATGCAAGGCTTAAAAGATAGCTTGGATCAAGCCAAGGGACTTTCGAGTCATCTCGACAAAAATTCATAGTTTGATTGAGTTGCAGCACAGTGACATCAAAGCCTCATTTGAAAAGAGTTTGGCAGTCGTGCAACACAACTTCAAGCCTGCTGAATTCAAAGAACTGCGAGGTTTTATATCTATAACAGCATTAAATCATATCCTCGCCTAAGCGAGCCGAACCAATTCAGTTGGGATTGATGAATCAGTTTGTGGGTGTGCTATTCGATGCACACATGGATTACCATGCGCTCATGAGATTATGTGGTACAGAATCGAAGGTCGGCCTATTCCCCTCGACTGCATAGATCCTCATTGAAGAAAACTTGGTATGGTGCTTGCTTTAAATGTGCAAATTATGATGCTGAGCTGTGAACCAGAGTTGGATATAATGCTGGTTATCTCAAAATGATTTTGAGATGTTTGCGAAAGTGAGATAAGGATTAAATCACATATCTTAGTGAAAGCAAGATAAGGATCAAATCACATATTTTAAAAAAAAAATTGAGTTAGCGATCTATACCCATATTAATTTAATAATAAGAATAATAAGAAGATTAAGAAATTGACCTTTTATCGAATGTCTTTAACTCCATCAACAGAACCTTGGAATCACCAAATCCTTTTGATCACCACGGATCTTTCCAAACGTTCTCCAAATTATGATGAATGCGAACGAGTGGGCATTCCATTTGATTTGGGTTGAGATCACACAGCTGAGTTTTTATTCACTTTATATTCTAAACTCATGAGATAAAGTAAAGTTGAAGGAGAGAACTCTATGTGGTTGATCATTGTTGTTCTATGTTATTTTTCTCTTGTGAATCTTATATTATCAGAGAATAATAACTACCAACCTTTTTAATTAATTAATCAATTAATTAAAATTTAAAGATAACTTTTGGAATTACTTTAACGTATATCAATCCAACAACCAATTGTTGGTTTGTTTTAATATATTTATTGTGGGATAAAATGGGAGAGAGAAAAGCTCTCCTACGATCCCATATATCTTTCCAATAATAAAATAATTTCCACATAGACTCTTCTTATGGAATATGCCTACGATGTGTTTCCTAGCATACCGTATATTCTTAAATTTAAAGTAATTTTAAATTTATTTTTAAATAATCATATTATTTAAAATAGAAATTAATCCAATTAATTTCTGCATGAAAATTAATTTAAAATTCTCAATTCTAAATTAATTAACTCAACCCAACATATCATAAAGTTCACATAATTTAATGGAGCTATGGACATTATAATTTTAAGCTCCAATAATTTTGACATTCAATTAACATCTTAATTAAAATATCAAAATTATTAATTCCAAATTACTCCACTAAAAATTTAGAACTACACACTTAAAATTATAAAATTAATTATATTCAAAAGGATTTGAATTGTCTATTGATATAGTCACTATATATAAATCAATCATCCATAAACGGTTCATGATTAAAGCTAGGCATTTTCTGTTAACCTCTTGAATTATATTTTTATCCATAAGTACCATTGATTCTATAATGAATAATATATTTATGATCCAATCATAAATTGAGCGCTCTTATTATTCAAGCCCGAATCAACACTTATGGGAACCGTCCAAAGAATAAATTTCATCTTGTATATTAATATTCTCAGTTGTTATTATATTTTCAATATACCATGAATTTGACACTATGTTTGTCATTACCCGGCATGTCAAAAAATATAATACAATAAATAGGAGTCTATTAATTACTCAGAATTAAGATCCATTATTGATTAATTTTGAATGCTCTATTTTAACAATAAATTTATTAAAGATTCATAATTAATCGCATTCCAGTCCTATATAATCAAATTATATAAAGCACTTTCATTCCGATAATCTTATTATCAACAATCCGGATAAGATCATTTCATTCAGAATGTAATGAACCACGCTAGTAATCTTAAATTAAAGATTTCGATTGCAAATTTAATTTATAATTACAAACAAATTTAGATTATTTTACTTTAAATATTATCCTCTGCATATAACACTTATATACAATATTTAAAGTCGCATTTAAATAATCCAGAGATTTTTGATATTTATAAAGCATCAAAACATGCATGCAAGTATAATATTGAAAATTTCTCAATTTATTTAGCAAAATAATAAATGTCATTTGTTTATGGGCACATATCCCAACATATAATTGCTAAGAAATTCAAGCAGTTAGATGGGGCTTCTAAATTGCAGATGTTAAGAAATTGAGAGAGATTGTAAGCCCAGATAGTACTTCTCTTGAAGAACCTGAAAAAAGGATGACTGGTTCACATGACCGTACTTCATTGAAGGTTGATACGTCTACTCGCTGTGATCCTTCTGCCTTTGAGTTGGTTCTCTCTGGACAAGATAGTTACTCACTTGGTATGGGCACCCCACTGACGCAAGTGCAAAAGAGGCATGTCGATGTGTGCATGGGCTCGTGCTGTTTATTATTAGCATGCGATAGTTTATAATATCATTCGATATGGTTTGTAGGTTTTTTGTTCTCGAATCCATTCTTATAAACCAACAATCTACATTGATCAAATTTCAGATGGGTTAAGGCTATTCATCCAGCATATCAAGGATGTAAAAGTTGATGGCAACTGCAGATTCAGAGCAACAGCTGACCTGCTTGGATTTGGAGAGGAGGATTGTCTCCGTGTTAGGAAGGATTTATTACACGAGTTGCAAAGTCATTCAGAGCACTATCGTGCTATATTTATTCTGGAAGGGAGGTTTGATGAAATTGCTCAAGCATTATCATATTTTGAGAATTGTCCACCAGCTGACCGGTGGATGACGTTGCCGGATATGGGGCACCTTATAGCGTCCTGCTATGATGTTGTCTTATACCACCTCTCCTTGCAACAATGTCTTACATTCCTACCTCTTAGATCGGTGCCTCTTCCTCTTCTATCCAGCAAAAACATTGTGGTAGCATTTGTAAATGGAAATCATTTTATGGACGTATTAATTAAATGTCTCTTACTCGTCCTTAAATGACTCATAAATCATTTTGTTTACAAATTTATTTATTTTGTAGGTGTTTCTGTTGCTGGATCATCCCATTCCCTCAATAGAGAGCAACTAGCAAAGATATCATTTACTTTGTGCATCTGGATGGGCAACTTCTTATGAATCTAGGATTCAACAGTTCAAACAAATGATATCATCAGATGCTATTATTAGCGAGACTATTGAGTTTTAGATTGCAAGTTTTATTAATATACAAAGTTGTATAATGTTTGAAATTTTTATATATAGTGCATTCTTTTTTTAGTTGACTGACCGTGCCGGGGCGTACTGATTCATGTCCAGAAATATCAAATATCAAGTAGTTTATGAAAGTTGACATCACACCTCATTGTTCATTGATGTGTTATTAATTGTCTTTGTTGATTGATGCCATGACCTCGCAAATTCAGTAATCTATGCCCACGGTCCGGCCGATCGACCCGTGCCAGAGCGTTCCAATGCGTGCTAGCACGAGTTGGGGCGTGCCAGTCGGCCCGTGCCAGTGAGTGCCGATGCGTGCCAATCTGTGCCAGAGCATGCCGATGCGTGCCGGCACGAGTTGGGGCATGCCGGTAGGCCCGTGCCAGTGAGTGCTGATGCATGCTGGTGTGATTGTTTACTAATTTATAATTAGCATGCAATTGTTTACTAATTTATAATTAGCATGCAATTATTTACTAATTTATAATTAGCGAGACTATTGAGTTGTATATTGCATTTGATATTAATCTTCACATATGGACTCTGAAACAAAAAAGTACATTTAAAGGAAACTCAAACTTTCATTCAAATTTTAATGTATTTTACAAAAAATGTGCTGAAAGCTAAAAAATATATAAGGTACATCATCAATCCCTATCTCACCGTCGTCGACGCCTGTACTGCTGTAGCGATGCATGACTAGGGCCAGGTACATTAGGCTTACCTGATGAAATATGCTAACCCTACAATACCTATGACATCTAAAAAATAACATCGTACAGGTCGATCCCCTGTGATGCAACCTCTTCCCGACCCATATGTAGAATGCTGGTGCTAATGCTAATGGCATCTGCAATACATTACCTTTGCACATCAGCATCAACATCATCGGGACGTGATCGAGAATATATACTGGATTGGCTCTCTGGGGGGTGAACTGCCAGGTGTGTAATACAAGAATACCAATCCATATATCCTAGCACGCAATCTGATGGTCGGGTCACCGGATGACTCCTGCTTGCTCGGCTCAGCAGGTGATCCTCTCACCTCTTCCACATCTAATCATAGAAGATGTACCGGATGCGGTACGATGCTGTTGTCGATCCTCTGCTAGCTCGTTCAGGGGCTAGTGGCACGCGGAGGATCATTTGTATCTTGCTGAACTGCCGTAGAACTCTTTTATGATGATAGGGTTCTACGATATCCAGGCACTTCATACATCCACTAAAGAATGCAATATCTAGGAATGGACGATCCTGCCGAATATAACATTGGAGATCCCAAACTACCTGCAACAGATAAATCATAATCAGTTTGATAATATATGGCAAACCATAGAAATATACAAGTGCATGGTCTAAGGTACATACCTCATCAACCCTTAAAAAGTCCAAGGACTCATGTAGAATCACTAAATGGTCCATCGTAGTACGTGGTGGACTGCCGGGAATCCATCGGTGCATGCAGGGCCTAGCATCAGTATAATCCAGGGCTGGATGAGGAGTGAGAAATGAAAAATGCTCATAAATCCATGCCTGAAGCAGCATCATATATCCACTAATCTGTCGAACAGATGCCCTAGACCAATCCCTAACTGCCGATATAAATGAGCCAAGGCACCACCACCCCAGGCATATGTGCTCACCCTATCCAGATCCTGAAGTAGAGAAAGATAAGCTATAGGCACCCTCGTCCTACTCTTATCAACAAAGAGTATGCACCCTAACAAAAATAGGAAATACTCTCGCGCTGCACACGCTATCCTATGGTGGCTATCTCTATCAGATATAGCATGAAAATGACTCTTCAGCCACTTTAACCTCACAGATTGACCGCATACTGATAGCAACTCCTGACGTGCGTTACCTGTGACGCACCCAACAGCTCCACTAGTAGGTTCTCAGCATCACGATTACGCATCCTATCACATGACAGTGACACTGAGGCACCTATGACACTAATCCCTAATATGGCGGCAATGTCATCCAACATGATCATCATCTCACCAAAGGAAAGATGGAAGATATTTGTCTCGGGCTGCCATCTCTCTACGAAGCCCGAGACAAGAATCTTATCGGCGAACCGATAAGAGCAGTGCACTAGTTCAACCAGGCCCGACTGCTAAACTAATGCTCTAAACCTCCTATTCGATTGCCCCGATGCCCACCACTGCCACTCACCTACCTTGGCAGCATGGTTCATGCACTTCAATGAGGCCCATTCCTGTAAAACATAAATGGATAACATGAATAAGTTATATAACAGCATCGTAATAATGCATTAAAGAAAATATACTGCAATAACAAACAAACAATACATGTTACCTTCAGATGGAGGCTGCTATATGTGTCCTGAAACTACTAAGGACAGACTCATCCTCTGGACCGCCTGGACAAGTCCCATCCGCTTCATCATCAACATCCATAGATGGGATGTTCTCGTCTACTATCTCAGTTGAGGGCGATGGTGCAACAGGAACCTTTGGTGCAATAGGATCCTCTGGCTCAGCATGCCTGCCACGATGTCTCCTGGCAGATGCTGTAGGTCTAACTCGTGAGGGATCAGCATCCATATCTGATACATGGTATTAATCAGCATTAACACGCAAGATTAAAATATGAATAAATTAAAAAATATTCAAATTTATTCTCAAAATAATTAACAATACCAATTTATAATCAATTTAAAAATTTTACTAAACATAATATTTTTTTATAATCAGAGCCGAACAGAGACTCGACCATGGCTTGCCGGAGGGGGGCGGAGGGGATGAAGAGAAGCGGAGGGAGGGATGGAGGAGGGCAGAGACAAGGCTACGAAGGCAGGGAAGAGGCCGCAAGGGAGGGAGGGGGGCGGAGCCGAGGGAACCGAAGGCGGTGGGTTTAGGAAACCTACTGCTGCTAGTTGCTGTCGGTGCCGGGGAAGGAGTTACCGGTGCCGGGGAGGAAGCTACTGGGACGACGCTCGGTGCCAGGGAAGAAGATCGCCAGGACGAGGCTTGCCGGTGCCGGAAAAGGAGCAAGGAGAGGGGAAAGATGATCGGATGGTGCATTGAGGAGGGGTGTGCGACTGATTTGGAAGGAGGGAGGGGGTGCAGGAAGGGATAATTTAGGAATATCAAATTTTAAGAAGGAGCATAGAGTAATTTGAGGGGTGTAGAGAGTAAAAAAAATTAAAATTAAAGAGGAAGGAGGTGCCCAGAGCAAGCAGGGCAGTGCAAATAGAAATTCTCGTGATCTTGGGATGCTCATCACGTGCAAGCTGCATGCATACACATACCTATCCACATAGTTATCAAAACCGGACCGGACCGGCCGGTTCAACCGGTTGAATCGGGACCCGGAGGCTAAACCGGTCCGACTCTAGCAGAAAATTGGATATGCAAGTCACCCGGATTAACTCGGTTAACCCGTCCGGTTTACTCGTGAACCGGTAACCCGGTTGAACCGATGGATCACAGGTTTATCACCTTTCAGAGTCCAAAAAATGAAGAATTTGAAACAATCGCATTGAATTGAATATTAATTACATCCAGACTCCAAAGTCCAAACGTCCCTTCGACTTCTGCTATTCTCGTTTGCGAATCTGCTACTCTACTCATTATATAGAGACTCCAAAGGTCTGCTACTCTGCTTGTTCTCTAGAGTCCAGAGACTCCAAACATCCCTTCGAGCCTTCGAGTTCGAAACTCTGCTACTCTGCTAGTTCTCCAGAGACTCCAAATGCCTGCTATTCTGCTCGTTCTCCAGAATCTAGATACTCCAAACGTCCCTTCGAGTTCGACAGCGAACGTTTGTACTCAAAGTCTTAGCAATGCCAGTAGACACTAGTTTCTTTCCTCTTCTGTTTCCTATAGGCGGTAACCCAATCTGGCAATCTCTTGAATTAATTCTAAGCAACGTTCACCATCCAGTGACCGATGAGAATTAACACCTTTAGGTTAGCTCTTAATTTTTTATTAAAAGTTAATTTTTATTATTAAAAATTTATAAATATATTTTAATTTTTTATATTAAAATAATTGAACCGATGGTTTAACTGATGACCTGACCGATTGAATCAGTAATCCAATAATTTAAGCCCTTAACCGGGTCAATATCCAATCCGGGTCTAACAACTATACCTACCCATGATGGAAACATGGGTGTTGAGTTTCCCACCAAATTAATTGTCCATTCTACGGTTGGATGGGTTGAGGTTGACATGCATTTAAAGAATAATCAGTCAATGCGTGGGGTGGACGAGAGAAAGGCAGAGAGGGAACTATTCTATTTGTTACAAGAAAATAAGTTTTTTTTAATGATCACAGAAGTCGTAATCAGAGGAGAAAATATCATCACTAAAGATCGATGTAGTGAGAAACATTTGGTTGTCACAAAGGTCTGTCAAATAGACATCCACCACCGGAACTTCTATGACCATAGAAGGGATGTCATCACAAAAGTTTGAAATTTTGATGCTTTAACAAATTCTTGCTTTTATGATGCAAAATATTGTTAGTAAAAGATATAACTCTCGCCATATAAAATATAATGTTAGTAAAAGATATAATTGTTGCCATATAAAATAGAAGAAATTACATAGTATTACCAAAAAAATTAAAGATTTCAAAACTTTCATTTGGTACATAAAGTCCTTTTAAGCCTATTCTATAGTAAGATATTAACATATACCAAGATTATCCTTCAATTTAGGTTTAAAGTCTGAACAAAAGTAAAACAACTATAATTTCATAAAGGTAAATTTAACTTTTCATTCATTCAATGGCTATTAAACCGTGTCAAAGGATAGATGGATAGAATAAAATTTTGTGTATCAAAATAAAAGTTCTAAGATTTCTAAAATAATTCTTTTTCTTTTAGAATTAATGTATAAATTGCCTAAAATTGAGGGAGCCTTGCTATAGTTTTTCTATTTCATGATGGTTATTTATGGTCAGTGGAAAATTAGCAACTAAAAAATTATTTGGTAATAAGAATAGTCATACTAAAATAAAATTTATTGTCATAAAATAAATTTTTTATCATGAAAAATATTATCATAAATTATTTCCGTAACTCATATATTCTCAAAATTATTGTCATTTCTTTTGTGAAAAAAGTGCCCTATTGTCATGAAAGATAGCTCTAAAGTTCATTATGTTGATGATTGCTAATTAATTATCCTATAGAGTTAATTGCTTTCCATGGCAAGAATCTAGGTTATCATTTTCGTTATTTTCATTTCTTTAAAGAACTCTATCTATAAAAAAATATTTTACCTCTTTTTTAATCAATAATTTCAAATCAATTATTTTATAAATTTAAAAATTTAATTATATATATATATATATTATTTATCTTATCTTTAATTTTGATTTAAAAATAATAATTTTAAAATTTAAATTTAATATATAAAATTAAAAAAAAATATAAATCTATATCTTTTATTTATCTTATTAATCAAATCATTGCCTTTAAAAACACTCTATTTGTAAGAAAATATTTCGCTTTTTTTAATCTACAATTTCAAATCAAATTTTTAGTTTAAAACTTTAATCTAATACATATATTTTATTTTATCTTATTTTTAACTTATAATTTTAAAATTTAAATTTAATGTTATAACATTAAAAAAATAAAATTATATTTTTATTTATTTTATTAATTAAATCAGCATTTATGCATCACATGACCATGTACTCAGTTGAATAAATTTTTGGAGTCTTAATGGTGGAGATGTGAGGTTTGAAGCCCAAAGAAGAAAAGGGGGCATTTGTTTTGATATATATATCATCAAGTTATTCATTCCAACACAATACTATTGTACCATAAATTAATTAAGTGGGTACATAATTTTTACTATAATTTTATAAGATGAATTTAATTATATTCAAACATAATTAAACCTAAATCCAATTATTTTTTCATCTTTAAATTTATATAATTATAAATTTTATAAATAAATAATAAAAATTAAATAACTTTAAATTCGTATGAATTTAACAAAAAAAAAGATAATTAAATTCTTGACAATGTAATGATACCTATTTTATATTTTTTCTTCAATAAAGTATGTGCTTGCCGTAGCACACTTTTGAGGAGTTACACGCTTGTAATATTTGATTTTTTTCCTTATTCTTTTTCATTCAAAGAGGATTTTCTAGATACTTTTTAAATTAGAAAAAAGCAAAATAATGCTACCATTAGATCACAAATGGATGGCTCAATTTAGGATCAAAAAGGTTATTCTCCATTAGAAAGAAGCGTTGAAGGGATCAAAAGGTTGACAGAAATTGTCAAATATTCTCCATTGCCACGACAGCGACTTTGCTGTAACTTAATATCATTAAGAGAAAATTATAATGAAACCCTTAAATTTAATTAATTTATAAATTAATCTTAAAAACATTTAAAAATTTTAAAACTTTCATTTTCGGCATACAAATATCTCCTTCATTCATATTCCTCGTGAAGTGTTAATATGCGATGACAACATGATAGTAAATATTTTAAGTAATATTGGGGTTATCCTTCAAATTCGGCTTTAAAGTTTGAATTGAAGTAAAAATGTCACAATTTTATAAGAATAAATTTTATTTTACACTTAATAACTTAACGGTGTTAAAGAAATAAATGGATTGAATGAGCTTTTCGTAATAAACGTTTTAGAATCTTAAATTTTTTTCTTTTAGAATTAATATATAAATCAGTTAAATTTGAAGGATCTCATTGTAATTTCTTTTAATACTCAAATAACTCCTTGGTTAAGATCGAATTGTTAATGTGATGGCAAGCCAGCGTCCACAAACTTTGTCGAGAAAAGAAAGGTTTAAAGATCAAAAATCACCCAAGTTTCTGCAATCATAATCAATGAAACAATTAAAGATGATTTGGATGTGAAAGAGCTTTAGCCTGTGTATGAATGGAGGAAAGCGAGAAAGAAAAGAAAACTGAAGGAAAAAATAGAAGAGAAAATAAAATTTATCTTGTTTGGATGAAGAGAAAGATAGAAAGGAAAGAAAATTAAAAAAAAATAGAGAAAAAAAAAGTGATAGGCTCTGCCTAAAAGTTTTCTTTCCGAAGTTGAAAAGATTTCAAAGGAAAACTCAAGAATATTTTTTCATTTTTTATCATTCAAATATTGATCCTTTCAAAAAAAAAAAAAACTGATACATTTTTTATTATTTATAATAAAAACGTTATTATTATTACAAATTATTTATTTTTTTTATTTTTTTACTTATTTAAATAAAAAAATATATATATTTTTTTTTCATCCAAACAGAGCATTAAGCACATTTGAGGGCAACCATAACAGCAGGTGCTATCCCTTTCCTCATGCCACCTTCGATTGCACCACCTGTTACTCGCCAACGTAGGCTATGATGTTAAGATCCTCGGTTGCACCATTATTGGAGCAGTGGTCCACAGCAAGGGGACATGCTAGCAAGCGGGACCAGACATTTGCCCCTTGGAGCTACCATTCAATTAGGAATGATAATATTAGGTATGACAGCGAGTTCGTTTTAAATCCAATGCAAAGTAAATAAATTTATATTGATATAATTATACTACATAAAATAATTGTATCATATCACATATTAGTCCATCAACTATGGTTATAACTTGATTAATTTAAAATTAATTATATTTTTATTTATTTATTTGATTGATTTTTTTATAAATGATGAAATTTTAATTATATAATTTAAATAATTTAATATTATGATAAATTTTGATATGATTAAGTATTTATTAAAAATATATATTTTTATATTAAAAAGAAATAACATGCTGGTGTTAAGGATGTTGTATCTATTCGTTTTAACTAAATTGTTAAATATATTGGGTTTGTTTATATTAAATGAGTTATTAAATGAATCTTTGCAAGTCTATCTAATGTGATTTGTTTATTAAATAAGTTATGCATGGTATATCATATTATTTATTTAATAATTAAGTTATTTTTATATTGAGATAAATTATTAAATCTGTTATGTTGTATCAATCATTATAATGCTTGTGAAAGTTTGTGTTAAACTTCCTAAGCTCAAAAAAAATATATTTGTATATCTATGTAAGACTTAAGTCTTAATATGTATAAAGTTTGTCTTAAAATGTAGAAGCTTAAGAAGTATATATTTTCATATTTATGTAGGACTTGAGTCCTACTTATATAATATCTCCCTTTTATCGTGTGGCCTTAAGACTCTTTATGATACTCCAAATTTAGTCTCACGTACATTAAATGGAATAGAAAGTGTTATATGTTTATAACTCAAGTTCACTTGCTATCTATTAACTTTCATTCAAATTTTTGAGCCATATGATTTTGATCTACCAATCGAGTTAATTAGGCCAACAGTTGGGCTTGGGCATTATAAATGATATCAGAGCCGACTAAGTATGCAAAAGTTGATAGCATAAGAAAAAAGGCTATTCATGAGATGAGGATATTACATTCGCATTATAAGAAGGAAAGATTGTAATACTCCAAATTTAGATCCGGCTTAGGGGTAGATTCTATTTAGCTTGTGGCATGCAACGTCCAATTTAAACCTAGTTCGGGAGTAGATTTTGGCTAGCTTGTGATATGCGATCAAACATCATTGTGATACCCCAAATTTACATTAAATAGAAAGAAGTGTTATGTGCTTATAACTTAAGTTTAGTTGCTACTTTATTAACTTTCACTCGAGTTTTTGGACTGAGGTTTGCAATGGAGTTAATTGAACTAATAGGTATACTTAGAGCGTTACACTCTTAACTCCAAAGTATCTTGGATAATTCAGAAAATTATTAAAGTTATTGAGAGAGTTCAAAGACAATCTTATTGGATATACGTAGGTTTTCAAATTTATGCGAGAGATTTTTTGATAAAAAAATATTTTTTTAATTTTAAATTTTGATAAAAGATAGCTCTTATAACCCTTGGTTAATCTCGCAATTAATGAAACACTTCGGTCAATGATGGAATTACGTAAACAAATTTGTGTACTCTCTTCTCTAGCTTGCCTTTCTTATTGATCACACTCATTGTCACGCCTGCTGTCGTGGTTTCAAAGCTTAATTTTTCTTTGCCTCTTATGATAGGAGTTTCCTTCAAGCTTGCCACCCCTCCATTTTTAGTCTCACGCTTAAAAAAAAGTTTGCCAATTTAGCTTGTAATTAATTGATGGATCGTCCGGTGCCTTGCCGTGTCGGTCTCTTCCGTATATAAGCCATCAACACGAGAAAAATGCCACCGAGTACAAATTACTGGCCTTTTCTGTTATCAAGCCATCAACCATTGAGACCAGGGGACTTGGGCAATAATTTAGGAAAGAAAATTACGCAGGTCTGCGTTAATATATTGTGTCAATGGTAATCCCATCAGAAAAGTCTTCATGCATCGCTTTCGATGCACGAAGACATGCATCTGTTTCATTTATTGATCGTGCATCCGTATGAATACATGTACAAAATGCATTATAGTCAATGGATCATGACACATCACGTCCGATGTATGCCTTCATACACCGAAGACGATGCACAAAAACGCTTCCATCCCATCATCCTTTTTATCGTGTAGCTTTTGCTCATCTATGTTATAAATCCAACGATGCATATGTTTTGGCCTTCTCCTTTCCCTTTATCAACCAATCTTTTTGTTTGAGCCAGCCTCAGTCCGGAATTTCTATTTGCACTACCCAAATTAATCAGTACACCCACCTTATTTTAAAAAAAAATTTATAAACTACCCTCTTTTTTCTCTCCACACCTCCGCTCCTGTCTCTTCCCCCTTCCGACGTTGGCCCCGTCTCCTCCCCCTTCCCGACACCGCCTCCTTTCCTTTCGTCTCTTCCTTTTTTTTCAGAACCCTTCCCTCACTTTTCGGCACATGCTCTCTTCCAGCGCTGGGGGTTGGAAAGGATCGGTGTCGAGCCGGAGGGGCACCGGGAGAGAGCCAGTGCAGGAGAGCCGAAAGAGCGCCGGGAGAGCACGTGCCGGGGAGTGAAGAAAGGGTACTGGGGAAGGAAAATGAGACGAAAAGGAGAGGGCGGTGCCGAAGAGATGGGAAGGAGACGGGGCCCGAGGGGCGTTGTTGAAAAGGAAGGAGACGAAGGCGGTGTCGGAAGGGGGGAGAAGACGGGGGCGGCGTCGGAAGGGGGGAGGAGATGGAAGCGGGGGTGTGGAGAGAGAAGGGGAGAGATAGTTTAAGATTTTTTTTTTTTAATGAGGGGGTGTGGAGAGTAATTTTTTACAAATTCATAAGATATCTAAAAATAGATATTCCCGCCTCAGTCATTACTCTTGTACCAACATGCATGTGCTAAAAAAAAAAAGCTTATGAATTTGTAATAAATTATATAAAAAATTATAACTCAATTATACTTATGAACATTTTTAGTTAGATCTGATTAAATTTAAATTGGAAAGATGAAGTTCATATATAAATAATTCCATTATCTTTAGGATGCTTAAATAAGTCCATATATAAATAATTCGAACTATTAGACCAAATCTAGTAGCTTTAGGATGCTTATATACCCAAAATCATTTGATTTAGAGATTCTAACTCAATCATTAAATGATCAAAATACTAAACAATCTAAAAATGTAAAACAATTGAATATAAATTTTTTAATCTCTCAAGCATCAACATAAGAAACATCTTGTTAGATGATGTAGGCAAGTAGTTTGTATAAGTCTAAAATCTAACTCATGAAAGAAAAATCTATTAAAATTTTATTAAAGATAAGTTAAATCCTCTCTTTTTTTTTTTTTTTTAAATGTATGTTTAATTTCTGTTCATTATCTATTGAGAACATCATTTATAGAAGAAGTAAGAAGAAAAAGTTTAAGCCTTAGTGCTTGTTATAGCTTTTGCATAAATTAAAAGATGGTATAAATAAGTATGATAATAAATTCTATTTATTTTTGATATTCTATAATCGACATATAGATTTTTCTTTAAATCTTACATTGAAATCATATGATTTTTTATCTAATCATTATAGAAATAATAGGCTACATTTGACGATTTGAATTATCAACATTTGACTTTCACCATTCAAATAAAGTTGTGATAGAATTAGAATAAATATTTTTTGAACGTAGCTAAGCCAAACTCTTTCTATATATACTGAATTAATTATCTTATACCATCTATATATGACAACAATTATTGGTCATGGTTTCCTAAGTGACCTAAATGACAATTATTCATAACTACTCTCATTAATTATTCATGGTAATAATTTATGTTCTATGAACATGTTTAATGATTTGATGGTGAATTCAGGACTTAACTATGTTTAAAATACGTTTTTCTCCTCAAACTTTCATTTAAAATTTACTTTAACCCTTACACTTTCAATTATTACAATTTAATTATTTATATTATAAAAGTTATATTACATGAAGTCAATTAAGATTACATTTTAGTTATTTTATTAATTTTAATTGGTACTGATATAACTGATCCTACGTCATCAAAATAGACGGTAACGGCGGCTATCAGCATTCCCCACCCCCGGGACTCCCTCGGGGTCGCTGGGTGGGGCCATCGGTCCTTGACCCCGGACCCTCTCGGGGTCGGGGTGCATCAGCATTCCCCACCCCCGGGACCCCCTCGGGGTCGCTGGGTGGGGCCATCGGTCCTTGACCCCGGGACCCTCTCGGGGTCGGGGCGCATCAGCATTCCCCACCCCCAGGACCCCCTCGGGGTCGCTGGGTGGGGCCATCGGTCCTTGACCCCGGGACCCTCTCGGGGTCGGGGCGCATCAGCATTCCCCACCCCCGGGACCCCCTCGGGGTCGCTGGGTGGGGCCATCGGTCCTTGACCCCGGGACCCTCTCGGGTCGGGGCGCATCAGCATTCCCCACCCCCGGGACCCCCTCGGGGTCACTGGGTGGGGCCATCGGTCCTTGACCCCGGGACCCTCTCGGGGTCGGGGCGCATCAGCATTCCCCACCCCCGGGACCCCCTCGGGGTCGCTGGGTGGGGCCATCGGTCCTTGACCCCGGGACCCTCTCGGGGTCGGGGCGTTAGCATTCCCCACCCCCAGGACCCCCTCGGGGTCGCTGGGTGGGGCCATCAGTCCTTGACCCCGGGACCCTCTCGGGGTCGGGGGTGCTGGCATTTCCTTATCCCCGTGACCCTGCCGACCTCGGGTACGCCAGCGTTCTCCTACCCCTGGGACCCCCTCCGACTCCAGGGTGGGGAGTCATCAGCGATCAGCATACAACTCAACTGCCAAGGAAAACGATAACTACCAGGTTACACGGTGCTCACGCATGATTCTCAGTGCATGGCCATGCCTCGCCACAGCGTACGATTTAGTACTCCTGTGATTGCCCCCGTTACGGAGGGCCATGCCTCATAACGGTGTTTGGCGCGTTGCATGCCCCTGTGCATGTCCATGCCTCGCCACAGTGTACGATTTGGTACTCCGTGATTGCACCCCGTTACGGAGGGCCTTGCCTCATAATGATGTTTGGTGCGTTGCATGTCCCTGTGCATCACCATGCCTCGCTACGGCGTACGATCGCTACTGCTGGCAATGGTCATATCAACCGGCGGCGTGCACTGAACGCCTAGACAGCTACCGGACACGCAGCGATGATACGACGGTGATCTTCCGGAGCTGTAAGCTAGGGGATTCGGACAGGTATAAAGGCACGTGCTCACGCTGTAAGTGGGATCTGAACTCTGGTTTTTCTGAGCTTTCTTCCTCCCAGCAAAAACCCTAACTGCCCCAGCTCTTCTTCGCTGGAGTGGTTCTTTGTCTGAGCCCAAGTGACTAACTTGATCGTCGGAGGGTCCCCACCGGCGCCACCGGTCTCCGGGGACTTTTCTTGCAGGACTTCGAGGAGAAGGACGTCCGTCTTCCCCGACGTTTGAGGAAGGTGACTTGGCGTCATCAGATTGGCGCGCCAGGAAGGGGGAGTGTAAGAAAGACGTCGAACCAGCAGCTTTCTTCTTCTCCTCTTCGAGCTCTCCAAGCCATGGTGACGACTCGAACAAAGGGAGTTTCAGCCGGTCGCGCTGGGGGGCAGCGCTGCGGGGCTGGTCCACCCGCGGAGGCCCCCCCGGCTCTCGCATCCATTTCCCGGAGCCTCCGAATCTCCAGGGGGCAGGGCCTTCTGCTCCACAGAATGACGTTCCTGCCTGTTCCACAGCACTCCAGGAGGATCGATTCGCCGCCCTGGCCACGCAGGTCCAGTCGTTGGTAGCGGTGGTTCAGGGCCTGCAGCACCAACAAGCGGCCTTGCGGCAACCGGAGCCGAATCCGTCTATCCCGGGAGTGATGCAGCCTAGCCAGCATTCCTCCCGCCGGAGATCGCCAGTTCCTGCAGATCATCGCCGCCGATCCCCGGCCAAGCCACATCACCGTGAGCATCCAAAAGGCTCCGGTCTCCCTCTCGCCAGCGTTTCTCCTAAACGGCGGCACGGAAAGGAGGCGGAGCGCCCGCGCCGGCATCGCCGCCCTCGCTCTTCTTCTGATCTTCGGGGGAGGGCTCCTTTGATGGCCGATGCCTCGTCGAGCTGAGCGTCGACTCGAGGAGTGTAATCAGAAGCTGGAGGAGCTTAGCCGTCGGATCACCCACCTGCCAGAGACGGATTACGACAGTCGGCCTCCCCTGTCTCGCCGCATCATGGAGGAGCCCATCTCCACCAGGTTCCGCCTTCCTCAACTGGACCCATACGACGGAACTACGGACCCCCTGGACCATTTGGAGAGCTACAAGGTACTCATGCAAGTTCAGGGGGCCACTGACTCACTTATGTGTGTTGCTTTCCCGGCTACTCTGAAGAAGGCTGCCCGGGCTTGGTATTCTCGCCTGCCACCACGAAGCATCGACTCCTTCCGCCAGTTGGAGAGGGCCTTTCTGGCCCACTTTGACGCCTGCCGGAAGATCCCGAGGGTGGCGGACAGTTTGTTTGCCGTTCAGCAGAAGAATGGCGAGCCTCTGCGGGATTATGTTGCCCGGTTCAAAGAGGCCGCCCTGGAGGTCTACAACCTGGAAGACTCAGTGGCTACCCTGGCTCTGAAGGGGGCTTCGCCCTTCTCGCTTCGCGTACTCTCTTGACAAAAAGCCGCCGGGCTCCTACTCCGAACTTTTGATCCGCCCAGAAGTACATCCGGGCGGACGAAGCTGACTTTTCCCGGCGTGAGCTGGTGGGAATATCCCCAGGAAGCCGAACCAGCCAGAACCTGCAGAAGCCCGCCCCAGGAGGCCTGAGCCTCCTCGCCGACCAGACAACCGTCCTCGACCTCCTGCACCGAGAGACGGGCCTTACACCCGCTGCTTGCCCCAATATCTCAGATCCTGCTCGAGATTGAAGGGGAGCCTTATCTGCAACGCCCTCCTCCCATCAACCCGAAGATCCCCCGGAACAAGAATCTCTACTGCCGCTACCACCGGGACCATGGCCACAACACCGACGACTGCCGCAGCTGAAGAAGGCCATTGAAGACCTTATTCAACGGGGCCACCTGGGGAAGTTCGTCCAGAGGGGCAACCCAGGAGCTCCGGCCCATCAGCGCCCGCGCCGCCAGTGATCGATAACGCCCCGACGGAGAAGACGGTGGCGATGATTTCCTGGGGGGCAGGAGGCCCATCGAAGAGACCAAGGGGAGAGGGGGGAGTGGAAACTGTAATTCCTTTTTTCGAAAGGGACTTGGAAGGGGTTGTAAACAAAGATGATGATAGCGTCGTCGTATCCATGACGATTGCTAAACACCCTGTAAAAAGAATCCTAGTCGATAGTGGAAGCTCTGTAGATGTTTTGAACTACGATGCCTTTGTTCGCATGAACCTGTCACATGATCTACTTCACCGGTCGCCACGCCTTTGATGGGATTCACAGGAGATTCCGTAAGGGTCGAGGGGGAAATTACTCTCCCCGTAACGGCTGGAACGGCTCCGTGCCAAAGCACTGTCCTTATAAAATTTTTGGTGGTCCGTGTGCCCCTGGCGTACAACGCGATTCTTGGGAGGCCCGGGCTCAACCTCTTGGACGCCGTCATATCCACCAAGCGGCTCCTTGTGAGGTTCCCAACCAGCAGAGGGGTCGGCGAGATGCGAGGAGAGCAGGGCCTACCGGCACTTTGCTATCACTTGGCCCCTAGTCCCCAGGAGGCGGCATCTGCACCGCCATCTGCACCGGCACCGAGGCCCTTGACCCGCGAGACTTGGAGAGGAGGGGGGAACCGGCGAGCGGCTGCTCACTTTCCCCCTCGGGGAGGACCCCGTGCAGACGGTTCGAGTTGGAGCCTTACTTCCGGAGGAGGCTCGTGACCGGCTCCTTACCTTTCTGCGGGCCAACGCCGACGTCTTCGCGTGGTCTGCGTCCGACATGCCCGGAATCCCAGAGGAGGTGATTGCACACCAGCTCAATATTCGACCGGAGTGCCGGCCCGTCAGACAGAAGAAAAGGAGTTTTGCCCCGGACCGGCAGAAGGCTGTTGACGAGGAGGTGCGGAAGCTGCTGGCGGCTGGTCACATCCGCGAGGTGCGCTACCCCGACTGGTTGGCGAACGTCGTGATGGTTCGCAAGGCCAGTGGAAGCTGGAGAATGTGCGTGGATTTCACCGACCTCAATAAGGCGTGTCCCAAAGACAGCTTCCCGCTGCCCCGAATCGACCAGCTGGTAGACGCCACCTCCGGGCACGAGACGCTCAGTTTCATGGATGCGTTCTCGGGTATAACCAAATCAAGATGAGCCCAGCTGATGAAGAAGCGACCTCTTTGTCACGGAGAAGGGGATCTACTGTTACAGGGTGATGCCCTTTGGACTGAAAAATGCCGGGCCACTTATCAAAGATTAATGAACAAGGTCTTTGAGGATCAGCTGGGGCGCAACATGGAGGTGTATGTGGATGACATGCTGACCAAGAGTACAACGCGGAAGACCATGTAGCTGATCTCGAGGAGACTTTCAACAATCTGCGCCGGTACCGGATGAAGCTCAACCCCCACAAATGCGCCTTTGGAGTAGCAGCAGGCAAGTTCCTGGGTTTCATGGTGACCCAGCGGGGATCGAAGCCAACCCTGACAAGATCAGAGCTATCCTGGAGATGCGGCCCCAGCCAGCAAGAAGGAGGTGCAACGCCTGACGGGGAGGGTGGCGGCCTTGAGTCGTTTCATGTCAAGGTCGGCGGAGAGGTGCCTGCCCTTCTTCAAGGCGCTGCGCAAGATCAACGGCTTCGAGTGGACGAAAGAGTGTCAGGCTCCTTTGAAGAATTGAAGCAGTTTCTCTCCACTCCTCCGCTGTTGTCCAAGCCTGAAAATGGAGAGGAGCTCTTTTTATATCTGGCCGCTTCCCCCGAGGCTGTTAGCTCTGTACTTGTGCGCATGGATGCTGACGGAGCCCAGAAGCCGATCTATTATACCAGCAAAGTACTCCATGCTGAGACCAGGTATTCAAAAACCGAGAAGATTATCTTCGCCTTGGTGGTCTCTACTCAGCGCCTTCGGCCTTACTTTCAAGCCCATCCCATCGTGGTGCTTACGGACCAGCCCCTACGAGCTATCTTGTCTCGCCCCGACACCTCCGGCCGGTTTGGCCAAGTGGGCCATTAAGCTAAGTGAGTTCGACCTGTCCATCCGGCCAAGGTCAGCCATGAAGTCCCAGGTGTTGGCGGATTTCCTGGTCGAGTGCTCCTGGACCGAGAAGGACATGGAGGAGGCGCAACCGGAGGAGCGTGTGGACTCTCCCTCATCTGGGACGGAGGACTGGATCCTGCATGTGGATGGAGCGGCGAACTCTCAAGGGAGCGGAGCCGGACTTATTCTCGCAAGCCCGGAGGGAGACGTAGTGGAGTACGCTCTCAGATTCCAGTTCCCAGCGACTAATAATCAGGCGGAGTACGAAGCCTTGCTGGCGGGGATGAGATTAGCTGAGGAGCTAGGCGCGGGGCGCCTGAGGGCCTTCACGGACTCTCAACTCATTTCTGGACAAATCCGGGGAGTACGAGGCTAGGGACCCAACCATGTCCCGCTACTTGAGCAAGGTGCGTCCCAAGCGTCTCATTTTTCTTACTTCCGCGTCAGCTATATCCCCAGAGCGGAGAATGCCAGGGCTGACGCGTTGTCCCGCTTGGCCACTTCGGTCGACGGGACGTTGGGAAGGACATATGTGGAACACCTACAAGTCCCAAGCACTGAGGCCGCGGATGAAGCATTGCCAGTGGAGCAGGAGCCCTCCTGGATGGACACCTACATCCGGTACTTGACCGACGGTACTCTCCCGGAGAACCCCGCTGAGGCCAGCTGCTCAGGCGAAGGGCCCCGAGATTCTTGATGATGGACGGGAAGCTTTATCGGAGATCCTTCTCATACCCAGTTCTTAGGTGTGTGGGGCCAACTGAATCAGATTACATCCTCAGGGAGATCCACGAAGGCGTATGCGGGAGTCACCTGGGGGGCAGAGCCCTAGCCTACAAGGCCCTGCGCCAAGGGTACTTCTGGTTGACGATGAAGGAGGATGCGGCCGAGCTTGTCAAGAAATGTGATAGCTGCCAGCGTCACGCCAATATCCAGCGACAGCCGACGTCTCACCTGACCCCCTTGGTAGCACCTTGGCCCTTCGCCCAGTGGGGCATGGATATCTTAGGGCCATTTCCCCCGGCCTCTGGGCAGCGGAAGTTCCTCTTGGTAGCGGTGGATCACTTCACCAAGTGGGTTGAAGCCGAGGCTCTGGCCAAGATTACCGAAAGCAAAGTGAGATCTTTCTTCTGGAAGTCAATCATATGTCGGTTTGGACTACCGCGCACACTAGTCACTGATAATGGCCGGCAGTTTGACAATGCGCCTTTCCGGGAGTTCTGCTCCGAGCTGGGTATCTGTCAGAGGTTCACTTCCGTCGGGCATCCTCAACCAACGGGGCAGCTGAAGTGACTAACCGGATCATTCTCCAGGGGCTGAGATCTCGATTAGATGGCTGCAAGGGGCGATGGGTGGAGGAGCTCCCCAACGTGCTATGGGCTATCATACAACGCCGCGAGCCCCCACTGGTGAAACGCCGTTCAGCTTAGTCTTTGGCTCTGAAGCTGTTATCCCTGTGGAGATCGGTGCGCCCAGCCCCCGGGTGGAGCCTATAGCGAGGAAGGCAACCCTGACCAACTGCGAGCCAACCTCGACCTGGTGGAGGAGGTGCGAGACCGGGCGCGGCTTCGAATGGCAGTCTACCGACAACGGGCCGCGAAATACTACAACGCTCGCGTGCGCCCCCGGACGTTCCTGCCGGGAGACCTGGTCCTCGACGGGCCGAGTCTCGAAGCCAGCTGAGGGAGGCAAGTTAGCCCCAAACTGGGAGGGACCTTACCGGATCACCGAGACGCTCCGCCACGGAGCTTATAAAATTGAAGAACTTGATGGGACACCACTCCCTAGGACGTGGAATGCGGATAACCTCCGTCGGTATTATCAGTAATGTATCCCTCTTTCATGTTAAATATTATCCCTGTATTCATTTGGGTTTCGCCCCTTGTTCAATATTAACAAGATTTGATTTTAGCTACTTAAATCTTCACAGAAAAGCCCGGCACCCCGTCGGCACCCAAAGCCCTGCACCAGCCAGGCACAAAGCCCAGTGTACCACTGGCAGAGCAGTGTACCACTGGCTCTCAACAACAAAAGCCCGGCACCCCGTCGGCACTCAAAGCCCTGCACTAGCCAGGCACAAAGCCCAGTGTACCACTGGCAGAGCAGTGTACCACTGGCTCTCAACAACAAAAGCCCGGCACCCCGTCGGCACTCAAAGCCCTGCACTAGCCAGGCACAAAGCCCAGTGTACCACTGGCAGAGTGTACCACTGGCTCTCAACAACAAAAGCCCGGCACCCCGTCGGCACTCAAAGCCCTGCACTAGCCAGGCACAAAGCCCAGTGTACCACTGGCAGAGCGGTGTACCACTGGCTCTCAACAACAAAAGCCCGGCACCCCGTCGGCACTCAAAGCCCTGCACTAGCCAGGCATAAAGCCCAGTGTACCACTGGCAGAGCAGTGTACCACTGGCTCTCAACAACAAAAGCCCGGCACCCCGTCGGCACTCAAAGCCCTGCACTAGCCAGGCACAAAGCCCAGTGTACCACTGGCAGAGCAGTGTACCACTGGCTCTCAACAACAAAAGCCCGGCACCCGTCGGCACTCAAAGCCCTGCACTAGCCAGGCACAAAGCCCAGTGTACCACTGGCAGAGCAGTGTACCACTGGCTCTCAACAACAAAAGCCCGGCACCCCGTCGGCACTCAAAGCCCTGCACAGCCAGGCACAAAGCCCAGTGTACCACTGGCAGAGCAGTGTACCACTGGCTCTCAACAACAAAAGCCGGCACCCCGTCGGCACTCAAAGCCCTGCACTAGCCAGGCATAAAGCCCAGTGAGCCGCTGGCGGAGCGGTGCACCACCGGCTCTTCACGATCGAGACCCGACACCCAATAGCACGGTCCCGCTAGTCAGGGCATTGCGCCGGTAGCCCCAAAGGAGCCTACCTACCTAACCTCTAACCGGCGGTGTTCCCGCTCCGAGAATTCAACCCTCCCTGGCTCTAAACTTTCGGGTTTAAACAGCTAAGACGGACTGGTTCGGGTGGGGAGTTGCCCCCGATACTATTAAAGCTAATGGGGCGACAAGGCTACATATCAATCGATGAAGTCAGTGACAATTTAGAAGGCGTTTTGAAGAGTATTTTCATTGATTGAGAGAGACTACAAAATGCCGACGCTGTCGGGCTTACAAAAAAAAGAGGAGAAAGCAAAATTACAAGTGCGAGCTCACGGCCCTGCCGGTGCGGGCTCATCATCAGAAGGGGCCAAGTCTGACAACCGCTCCAGTTCAACCTCCAGGGCCCGGGGGAAGTTCAGGTCTCTGGCCACTTCTCTTTGCCATGCTGAAACCCGTCAAGAAATACAGCTGCCGAAGCTTCGGCTAGGTCATCTGCGAAGCGCCCGGACGCTTGTATTCTTCTACGAGCCCAGCCGCTCGGGTTTTCTCTGCGGCAAGGCTTCCCCCACGATCCTTTCAGCCTCCCGGGCGCGGCTTACCTCCTCCTCACACCGGTGGGTCTCTTCCCTCGCCGCTCTCGCCTCCTCCTCATACCGGCAGGTCTCTTCCCTCGCCGCTCTTGCCTCTTCTGCCGCCGCGCCCGCCCGATTTTTAGCCTCCTGGAGAGCTGAGGTTAATTCGGAGATGTGCATATCTCTGGCCATGACAGCACTTTCAGCCTCCATCATTTGGGAGAGCGCTGCGCGAGCACGGTCGGCTTCAATCTCCGCCCGGCTCTCCGTGGCCTCACCTCGCTCGCACAGGTGTCTTTGACTGACTCCAGCGCCTTCTCGGCTGCCTCCGCACGGCGCTGGGCCTCCTCAACCTCTTTCTGCGTCTCCCGCAGAAGAGTTGCCCTCCGCGAATCACCTCCCTGGCGGCCTTTAGGGAGTGCGCGATCTGCATGTATGAGCCCCAGGTCAGCGAGGTAAAAAATATATATATATATATATATATATAAAGCAAAAGGTAAGGGCAAGAAGATCGCTTACCCTGACGACGGCGGCGTAGAGTCTCGAAAGAACACGCCCGCTCTCTGATGGCTGAGGTCCTCAATGATCCCGGGATCAAAGACTGGGCCCAAGGCTCGCTCAGCCCAGTGGCCATCATCCAGGGAGTTTCGAGGCGACCCAGGCTCGTCCCCGCCTCCCTCCGCCATCTCGGTTGTCCCCGGCTCCTTGCGCGGGCCACCTCTGGGAGACCCTGCGGAGGGTGGACTCGCGGGGCCGGACGGTCCCTCACCCCAGTCCCTGGCGGCGTCTGGTGGGGTCGATCCCCCAGGGCCGGAGCTCTTCGACCGGTATGGACTCCCTCGCAACTGGCTCTTCAACGGCAGCTCCTGCGGCCGTTCCCACCTCTGGTGGAGTGTCGACTGTGAGGTCAACCTCCGGGATAACCGGGACATTCTGCGGGGCCGGGGGTGGGGAGACTTGTGCCGGAGGGGAGGCACGGGCCATTGGGCGCTTCGGGGCTGGGGCCTGCTGACCTCCGGATGGCCCTTCCCGGGCCCTTTTCTTGGAGGCGGCTCTCAACAGCTTTGCCGCCGGTATCTTCATCGCTGCATGATATAAGTGGGTTTTCAGAACAAAAAAAAAAAAAAAAAGAAGGAGAAACAAAGAGGAGAGGAACAAAGGCGGAGTTTTTGGCTAAGGGCAGAAAGGCTTACCCCGTGGGAGATGAGGCCCGCCGACTCCAATCTGTCCTCCGATAGCAGCAAGGTGTATCGGGGAATCTCGGTGGCTAGCAGTAATCCCAAGGCCTCCCGGTCCCCAGGCTGGAGCGCAACGGCATTCCCCGGAGGTCGGGATCTCCCCACTGGGGCCGAACTTGATCGACATTGGCGAAGAAAAAGCGGGACTTCCATCCCTTAATCGACGAAGGGAGAAGAAGCTTTAGGACCCTATTGGGTCGGGGCTGAAACAGCCACCAACCCTTTTGGGCTCGGAGGGAGTAAAAAGATCGGAACAGACTGATTCGGGGAGTGACGTTTAGGTGATGACAGAGAATGACGAAGGCACTAACGACACGGTAAGAGTTTGGAACTAGCTGGGAAGGGGTCAAAGAATAGAAGTCGAGAAGATTGACGAAGAAGGGGGAAAGGGAGGCGGAGACCCGCCTGTAAGCAGATCTCATAAAGAGCCACCCGACCGGGTCGGGAGGAGATGACCCTGTCGTCGGGGTTGGTGGGAATAACTTGATCTCCCTGGGGATCCCATAGCGGGCCCGGATCCTTTCCAGGTCCACCGTGTCATTGTGGAGGCTGTCCCCTCTGGGGACTCCTCCACCCTCGAGGAGGCACGGCCTTCAGCCGGCGGCCCCTCGATGGGGCTCCACCGGTGACCCGTCGCCGGGCCAGAGGGATGCGGTCCTCTGAATCAGAGGACCACTCGATTGGGGGAGAGGGGGTAGGAAGGATGACGGCTCACGGAAGGAGGAGTTCTCAGAACTGTCCTCCGAGGTCCAAGAGGGGGAACTCATAAGTAAAGAGGTAAGCCTAAGGCGGGGAAAGCTGACCTGGGAGAAAAAGACCAGCGCGGGCTCGCAGGTTGCAGAGGAAATCGGGGAGCAAGTGAGGAAGAATGGCAAAGGCGGTATGGCGCCAGTTCCCCCCCCCTTTACCTAGCTTTATCGGCTTTCAAAATGTCCCGCCATGTCTCGTCGGTCGCGTGGCACCTCGCCATACGCTGGCTCACCTCGAGGAACGCCCCGGCGCGTGGTGCGGCATGCCCCCAGCCAGTGGTGGGACCCCCGCTGACGTCGCCATAATGAAAGGAAATGATGTGCGGCTTTTCGCGCAAGCCCCGAAGGGCCCGTCCTCACTTTCGAGGGCGATCACAGCAGGCAGTGTACGGAAGGCCGCCTCCTTACATTCCCCGCACTGTTCGCATATAAAAATAAGGACGGGGATCAGCCACGTGGAGTACGCCCCTTGAGCCTCAGCAGTGGGACCCACTTCGCCTCAGGGGCGAGGGGGCATCTGATATGACTGATCCCACGTCATCAAAATAGACGGTAACGGCGGCTATCAGCATTCCCCACCCCCGGGACCCCCTCGGGGTCGCTGGGTGGGGCCATCGGTCCTTGACCCCGGGACCCTCTCGGGGTCGGGGCACATCAGCATTCCCCACCCCCGGGACCCCCTCAGGGTCGCTGGGTGGGGCCATCGGTCCTTGACCCCGGACCCTCTCGGGGTCGGGGCACATCAGCATTCCCCACCCCGGGACCCCCTCGGGGTCGCTGGGTGGGGCCATCGGTCCTTGACCCCGGGACCCTCTCGGGGTCGGGGCGCGTCAGCATTCCCCCACCCCAGGACCCCCTCGGGGTCGCTGGGTGGGGCCATCAGTCCTTGACCCCGGGACCCTCTCGGGGTCGGGGCGTGCTGGCATTTCCTTATCCCCGTGACCCTTGCCGACCTCGTGGTACGCCAGCGTTCTCCTACCCCTGGGACCCCCTTCGACTCCAGGGTGGGAAGTCATCAGCAATCAGCATACAACTCAACTGCCAAGGAAAACAACAACTACCAGGTTACACGGTGCTCACGCATGATTCTCAGTGCATGGCCATGCCTCGCCACAGCGTACGATTTAGTACTCCTGTGACTGCCCCCCGTTACGGAGGGTCATGCCTCATAACGGTATTTGGTGCGTTGCATGCCCCTGTGCATGGCCATGCCTCGCCACAGTGTACGATTTGGTACTCCTGTGATTGCGCCCCGTTACGGAGGGCCATGCCTCATAACGATGTTTGGCGCGTTGCATGTCCCTGTGCATCACCATGCCTCACTACGGCGTACGATCCGCTACTACTGGCAATGGTCATATCAACCGGCGGCGTGCACTGAACGCCTAGACAGCTACCGGACACGCAGCGATGATACGACGGTGATCTTCCGGAGCTGTAAGCTAGGGGATTCGAACAGGTATAAAGGCTTGTGCTCACGCTGTAAGTGGGATCTGAACCTGGTTTTTCTAAGCTTTCTTCCTTCCAGCTAAAACCCCAACTGCCCCAGCTCTTCTTCGCTGGAGTGGTTCTTTGTCTGAGCCCAAGTAACTAACTTGATCGTCGGAGGGTTCCCACCGGCGCCATCGGTCTCCGGGGACTTTTCTTGCAGGACTTCGAGGAGAAGGACATCCGTCTTCCCCGACGTTTGAGGAAGGTGACTTGGCGCCATCAGGTACCATATAATAGAATAGAATAATACGATTGCAATATTTTTATAATATTGAAAATTAATGTATAAAAATAATAAGTTTGAGGAGGATCAAAATATCCTAATTACCTGGTCAAAATATCATTTGATAAAGTAATCACTCGAATAATTCCTTGGTCCAGATCGAATTATGCTACGTCGATTTGGCAAGCCAGCATCCAGAAATATTGTTGTCGATCGAGGGGAAAAACAATGTTAAATCTCAAAGAAATCATCTAGTTCTAATGACAGCGAAAAATCTTTGGGCACGATCGTGATAGCATGAGCTCCACCTTTCCTCCAGCCAACCAAGATTGCACCACCTGTTACTCACCAAACGTAGTGCGCTGGCTCTCAAGTGAGGGAGCTTCCATTTGCATCGCCTAGGTTGATTAGTGCACCTTTCAAAATTTTTTAAAAAAATTAATTTTTAAATTATTCTTAAAATCCTTAGCTTATTTTTTTTTTTCGCGCGCTCCGATAGCCACCCCCATCCTCCCGAAGCTTTCCCTTCTTTTTCATTCACTCTGATAGCCTCTTGGCTTTTCTTTCCTTCTTCGTTCGTTTCAGCGAACCCTTCGGCTTCCCCCTTCTTCCTTGTTCGATCCGATAGCCCTCTCGGCTTTGCTCTCTTTTCCTGTTCGCTCCAGCAGATTTCCTCTCTTGGTTCGCTTCGATAGCCTCTTTCTCGTCTTTTTTCTCTCTTCCCTCTTTCTGTTCACTCCAGCCCCTCCTCGAGCATCAAAGCAAAGAAAAGTTGAAAAGGAAGGTCGGTGCCCGAGAGGGGGCTACCAGAGCGAGGAAGATGAGGAGGGTTATTAAAGCAAACGTGGAAGAAAAGACAAGCCGAAGAAGGGTTGCTGAGCATAGAGGGAAAAAGGTAAGGATTTTAAGGATAATTTAAAAATTAAATTTTTTTAAAAAAATTAAAAAATATACTGAGCAATTTAAACTGTGCAAATAGAAGTTCTCCAAGTGAAGAGCCTTGGTTGCACCGTCGCTGTCTAAAAACCAATATTCCTGAATCTCGTTGGCTGTAAATTATTTTCTAAAATAATATTTCTCATGCCATAAGGAATGCTAACCTAGTTTTTTTTTTTTGTAACAATTTATGTTCAACAAGAGCCAATACTTTTTTTTAAAAAAAAAGCCCAGATAATGATTTTAATCCTGAAACCGTCAGATGTTAGAGCTAATCTAAGTTCAGAGCTCTCCCATGATGATTTTAGATATTTTTAATTTTTTTAAAAAATTATAGATAGTCCTGAATTCACTTCTTCAGAAGAGGTTGGATTAGTATCTTTATATGATAATTTCAATTCTATTGGTTAATAAATACCAATAATTTATTTAAAATTTATCAATGCAACAAACCATATATTTATTCGTGACGTAGAAAAAAATAAAAATCTTAGATGGTAGGTTGGCATCCCACGTAGTATAATAAGATAAAAATAGTTTCCAGCCAACAATAATTTTAAAAATATATATTTTTTTTAATTCAACATTTCAACTTAAGGAAAGAGCTCATAGCGTTGAAAATTAATCCAAAAAATTTGAAAGGCCTGCAATAATATGCGTTCAGTCAATGGTCTTCCCCAGCTTTTGTTATTTTTCGGTCCACATTGCTTCATTTTTTGAAAAATCTTTCTGCATCGTTTCAAATGCAGAAAATGTGCTTATTGATTGCATACTCATAACAAAATTTATGTACGACTTATTAATCATGACATATTTGCACGAATATACAGATTTGATGCACATGCTAATGTAATCAAATTGATGAGGCACGTTCGTTGCATAGGACCAAAAAGTGCAAAAAGTGAATTTGCTTCACTATACCAAAAGAAATTTCCATTTAAACTTGATCTTTATATATATATATATATATATAAAGGACTCAAATCATTAAACACTACTTATCATTGCTAAAATGTTTAAATATTTAAAATCATATAATTTAAAAATATTTAGCTCATGCATTATATGATCAAAACATTAAACAGTCTAAGTAATATAAAATAATATTTATTATTTATTTATTCATTGATTTTTTTGATGCATAATCTAAGAATCATTAAATTATAAGATTTAAAATATATAATATTTTATAAATAAATTTTTATATTTAAAAATTTCAATCATCATGTGTACAAGATAGTGATTTGGTTGGCAGTCGGTAGGAATTTCAATCATCATGTGAATAATACTTAATTATTAGTTATTTTATAATAAATAAATTATATTTTAAGTATTAGTAAGCCATGTGAATAATACGCATTAGTTATTTTATAATAAATAATTTATATTTTATAAAAAAAAATATTTAATGATTTGGTGTTGAGTTTTAGAATGCGCTCGTTCTGCACGCTTGACATGCCCATATATTTATATATATAGCATCGTACCATCCACCATTATTGCCCTCGCACGCTGACACTCACACGAGCGAACTCGGCAGCCGGCGCCTTCCCAACTCACCGCTTCTCCCCACGCCTCCACCGCCGGCGTTCACTCATCGGCCCCGCCATGGCCATCCCCCTCCCCAAACTCCCTCCATCCTTCTTCCACCACCCTTCTCCTCCTCCCCCAAAACAACCCCTCTCCCCTCTCTTTCCAGCCCTCGCCTCGCCAACGCCAGCACTAAGACCACTAAAAGCCACCAACTCCCCAAAGACTCGTCCGCCATCAGCCGCCAAGGATGACTCCATGTCCTCCATCATCTCCGAGATGGAAGCCGAGGAAGAGGAGGAGCTCCTCCGACGCCCCCTCCGCCATCCCGACGGGATCGCCGACCGGTGGCGCGAGATCCACGGGTCCGGCCACTGGGCTGGCCTACTCGATCCGATGGACCCCCTCCTCCGCTCCGAGCTGATCCGCTACGGCGAGTTCGCCCAGGCCTGCTACGACGGCTTCGACTACGACCCCTTCTCCCGCTACTGCGGCAGCTGCAAGTACAACCGCCGGAAGTTCTTCGCCAGCCTCGGCATGGACGACGCCGGCTACGAGGTCACCCGCTACCTCTACGCCACCTCCAATATAAATCTGTCGAACTTCTTCACCAAGGCCCAGGGCTCCAAGGCCTGGAGCGAGAAGGCCAACTGGATCGGCTACATCGCGGTGTCCGACGACAACGCCGCCGCGCGGCTCGGCCGGAGAGACATCGTGATCGCGTGGCGGGGCACGGTGACGAAGCTCGAGTGGGTGGCCGACCTCATGGACTTTCTCCGGCCGGCGGCAGCGGAGGGGATCCCCTGCCCGGACCCGAAGGTCAAAGTCGAATCCGGCTTCCTTGACCTGTACACCGACAAGGATCCGACGTGCCGGTTCTGCAAGTACTCGGCTCGTCAGCAGGTGTTGACGGAGGTGAGACGGTTGGTGGAGCAGCACACGAAGATGGGGGAGACGGTGAGCATAACGGTGACGGGGCACAGCTTGGGGAGCGCGTTGGCGATGCTGAGCGCGTACGATATAGCGGAGACGGGGCTGGACGTGGGGGCGGTCGACGGCGAGAAGGTGGCGATAAGCGTGTTGTCGTTCTCAGGGCCGAGGGTGGGGAATGGGAGGTTTAAGGAGAGGTTTGAGGAGTTGGGGGTGAAGGCACTGAGGGTGGTCAACGTTCATGACACGGTGCCGAAGGTGCCGGGGATTCTGATCAACGAGCGCGTGCCGGAGTTTGTGAGGAAGTTTGCAGAGGGGTTGCCATGGAGTTATAGCCATGTGGGGGTGGAGTTGGCTTTGGACCACCAGAGATCGCCGTTTCTTAAAGACACTGGTGATCCTTCTTGCTTTCATAACCTCGAGGCCCACTTGCACCTCCTCGACGGGTATGCCTCTCTTCATCTTGATGACTAGCTCCTCTATCACTCTCTTCTCTTCTCTCTCTCTCTCTCTCTTTATATCTCAGATTCATTCATTCATTTAGAGAGGTTAGGTAGCTGGTTTCTGGTTGTTTCTCATGGCGATCGATGGCATGAGTTTGAATCTGAACTCACTCTTTTTCTTTTCTTTTTTCCCTCTACTGGTTGCGGAGGCTGAGGTAGCGTTTGATTTCAAAAGCATAGAGAATAGCTCAGAGAATAATTTTTTTTTAATAATAACTTTGTCATCAAAAATAATTTTAATTTTTTTGAGGTTCAATAGAAAATAAGTTCAGAGAATAACTCATTGTTAAATATAGATTATTCTCTCTTATTAACCTTTTTCAAAGTTATTTCATGTAGTTATAGTTTTTGAGGATAAGAGAGGATATCCTTCTTTTATTTTCTATTTCAAACACAGCCTAAGATAGTGTTTAATTCCCAAAAAGCTATTTCTAGATAAGTGTACAGTAACTTTACCATAAGGAATAGCTCTAATAATTATTCAGTGGTCTCTAGAAAATAAATTTAAGAAATAAATCATGTTTAACTATGGTTACCTCTTAAACTTATTTTCTACAAAATTTAAAAATAATTAGAATTATCAATAAAATTATTAATTAAAAAAATAAATTAATTTTTTTAAATAAATATTATTCTATACATTTATCCGGAAAGAGTTGGAAAGTGAAACACTACCTTTTGCTACCTCGCCGACAGAAAGCAGCTGGGTTGGGTAGCCTATCAATGTTGCTTGGGTCCTGAACCAAAGGGCAATAATAATAATAGAGATATGATTTAGTAATTAAGTTATAAGTGTGTCCAGAAACAGTCATCATGATGTTTGTTAGGTTTTAGCATTTATATGTACATGATCGTTGTACTTAACAAGTATCATGGGTTTGCTTTTAAGAGAATTTGGATATTTAATGAAATATAAAGTTGTACTAATGTTATTTATTAAGTGAAAATTTATGACAAAGATCGATCTAACTGTTATTAACTTTAATCCTAAATATAAAATGTCTGCCAGTCAATGGAGGAGTGTGATGAGTTTCACAATATATATTATTGCATATATGTTTTTGTTGACTGGTATTTCTGAGTTAATCCCATATTGATACAGTGGTGCTGAAAATTAGCAGATAAGGATGACATGGATGGGCGTCGTAGACTTGATCATAAAATATTTTGCTAGCTGCCAAGACGACACGTTTCTTATCATAAAATATTAAAAACTATATAATAATCCGTATCAAAAAGCACTCTGTATAATATTGGATTATGGATTGGAGATATGATGTTATTTTACATGAGCTGGCTGCTCAAAAGATCTCCAAAGAAGTTTCAGATCAAGAGCCCCGCCAGGCCTTCATCCCTTAGCTGTTTTTTAAACAGGTGTCGATTGACATCAATTTTACTAGAGATCGGCATGAAACCGTACTTAATACGGCACGGCTCAAATATATTGAACCTATAAAATTATCGTGCCATGTTTGATATGGTCAATAACAAATGAATCATATTCATGCTTGGCACAGCCTGAAGCACATTTCAGACCGTGCTAGCACGGCGCCTGGCGTGCTCAGACCAGTGCTCTACCTAGGTTATACCCCGACAATAAAATTTTTTGATCATGCCGTACACATGCCCATATGAGCCTGGACTGTGCATGCTGTGCCGTGGGCGGCACATGGCCATGCCTACCTCTAAGTTTCACATATTTAGTACGAATATCAAATATTTTATATAAATAAGATTAAAATTAAAAATATTATTTAAAATAATATTTTTAATTTTTATTATGATACTAAACAAATATTATTTAAAATTATGATTTTAAAAGTATCATATCACATGACACTTTTAAAAAGCATTACTTAACACTTTTCTTTTATAAAAAAAATATATTAAATAAAAAAATAATTAAATACGCTGACGCTTTTAAGAAGCGCATTTGAAGCATCATTTTAAGTCCGCTTATATGATAAAGATGTTAAAAACATCATTTAACATTATTTATATAAAATATTATTTTTAATTTTAATATTATTTATATAAAATATTTAATTTTTTATACTAAGTCGATAAATTCGACAATTGATCACACTGATTTAAAAACAGCTCATCCCTTCTTATGCATATGAACTGGCCAACCTTCACATGTGGCATGGCGTTTAAAGGCAACCTTTTAAGTGCACATCAAAATATAATAAAATTTAATTATAATCATAAAATATATAAAATTTATTGATAATATTTTTAATTGACATAAATAATAAATTACATCTTATCATTTATCATAATTTAAATTTTTATATGTTAAAAAAATCATATAACTATCTAAGTTGGCTAAGTTCTCAGTGAGCATAATCCATGTGAGATTAAGCATATGGAATCATAGGAATAAATAAGTGCTAGGCTTTTCCTGTGCTCTATGGTCCTTCTTCCCTTCTTCTTGTTCCTTGGATGTCCCATTTCTTTTTCCTATTGATAAAACGAGCAAACATGGTCATAAAACTCTTCGAGTTCTCATCCTTTTTGTGGCTGAGCGTGTTAATGTTGGGGTGATATATATATATATATATATATATATATATATATATATATATATACAGGTACCATGGCAGTGGCCAGAGGTTCTACCTGGTGAGCAAGAGGGATCCAGCGCTGGTGAACAAGGCGTGCGACTTCCTCAAAGACCACCTCATGGTTCCACCGTCTTGGAGGCAGGACGAGAACAAGGGCATGATCAGGGCCCATGATGGGCGGTGGGTGCAGCCGGAGAGGCAGAAGATCGACGACCACCCGCCGGACATGCACCACCACCTCCAGCGACTGGGTCTCGACAAAGACCATTAATATATAAGCCTGTGGGAAGGAGCTAATTAATGGACTAGATCGAAAACCCACACTCATGTTGCCTGACTGTTAGCATACAAGAAAACAATATAATGTGTTTGTGTGTGCATTGGGCAACACATCTTCTTAGCCTTTTTCACTGGAGAAAACAAAAGGATTTGCATACATATTAAGGATTAATGTTACATGATGGACAGAGATCTGGTGGATGATAATTAAACATTTTCCTGAATTAAGTACTGGCAGTTGCGGATGATTTTCGCTTATATTATGAAGCTTGGATTTTTTTTTTAAATTTTTTTTCCGGCTTTATTGCCTTTCACTGGCCTCAAGGTTGCTAACATGCATGGTTATTGCATCCCAAACTTACATGAAACTCTGTCCTTAGCTTCTCTCTCTTTCTCAATCTCATGTCTTTCAAGTAAATTAGAGCCATGCATATTGCCCCTGCTAGTTTTATTATAGACTGAATGTTAAATTTTGCAAATGTTAATGAAAAAAATTATTAAGTTATATATACTTGAAATTATTGTTCGTTAATACTGTCAACCAAAAATCTAATGAGAGGGATATTATCGCAAATATACATCGTTTTGAATGGTATTAACACATATTAATAGTGATTTTTGAAAGATAAATATGCAATAAATCATATTTGTTAACGAACCTTACTTGATCTTTGACTTCCTTGCTAAAGCTTCTTCAGTTGGAAAAAAAAAAAGAAGAAAAAAGAAAAGAAAAGGGGGATGTTGGGCTTTTAGATTGCACTAGCCCAATGAACCCTTGCCCTGTACTGAATAAGGGAGTTAAAATTGTAGGAATCAGCTGTTGCATTAAACTGACCCATTTAGTCCTATTTGGCTACTAAAATGGCTTAGTATTTTTGTTTTGATCTATAGAAAAGTTTCACACATCATTATGAACAGTTCCATAATTATGTGAGCAAATTTTCATGCAGCCAAAATTCTATTTCCTATTCTATAATATATGTTAATTGTACATACAATTAAAATTGAAGGGCCTTGTGGTTTCCTTTAAGTTTAGGTAGAAACAAATCTAGAGAAGATGAAGTTGACATTGAGGATATTGTTTACGAGTGCGAAGGATTTAAAGGATATAATTAGAAAGTATGCTATGACTGATAGACATAAGATAAGATCTAATAAAAGTGAGAAATAGAAAACCCAAGCAAAGTATGTAAAAGGTTGTGATAGTAGAAGGTTTATACTTTTAGAGTGACTAGTAAATATATTATAGCATAAGACATTGACCCTTATTCATAATTATGTAAGAAAACACTCTAATAGATTAGTAACTTCCACATAGCTTATCAAAAATTACTTGAATAAATTTAGAACCACTCCTTAGATGTTAGGAGAGATTAAGGATGGAGTTAGGCATGATTATGCTATTGGTGTCACTAAAATAAAATGCTATAGAGTATAACAAAAGACAATGGATAAAATATTGGGGAGTTTGTGTCGGCACCCCTATCTTGCAGGGGCCACCGACAACAAACCTGCACACATGCGATAATCGGATGGGGTTTTCTAATCTTTATGTAGTGCTCCATAAAGACCTAGAGAACTCCAACGAATTATCACAAGTGGCAGACACTCAAAAATGTATTCTGATAAGAACTTTTTATCATCTGCTCAATTATACATGCACATCACTCAAATCAACACTAAGCGTCATCCTACTCAGATAATATTTCTTATGACATCCTCACGTAGATTATAAGATCACATTCATAATCGTAGCATAATCACCGATACTAACATTTTTCTCATAATTCCTTCCAAAATACAAGTCTTTCTTTCATTTTAAAAGAGTCTAAGATACATTACCAAATCTCACTATACACATACACATGCATATACAAATGTCATCCCACACTATCTCAATATACAAGGCTAAAATCTATACACTCTTGCATCCAAGCAAGCTTCACTAGCTAAGGGTTCGGTCCTGCTTGTCTTTTGATCCTGACATAAAGACTCACTAATCTGAAAGTAAATATCAATAATAGAGGGGTAAGACCTAAGTCCTAGTGACTGGATAACCATCTAACCATGAAAAAATAGAGAACCATATATCATATTTTCAACAGTATAGATACAATATAGAATGTATAAATCAAAGTACATTTTTAACATGATATCGGATAAAGTAAAATGTAGCTTATTCTTCAAATAATAGACTAGTACTGAAATACTCTACAAATAACTTTTCACTAAAAAATAACTCATTAATATAAAGATCCATGCATGATGCATTACAACATAAAGTTATGCATTCTTTACCTATAGCTCAGACTTTCTTTATTTACATTTCTGATCCCTACTAGAATCTACCTGTCTACTGGCATCTCATGTAAACTTTCCCCTTGGGATAAAGACTTGGCCCACTAGCTCTTTTTAAATCACGATACAATCTTTTCAAAAGTGGCTATTGGCATTTCTTTTTCAAATCCAGATGCAAGCTTTAAATCTCATGATACTGGGCTGTATGTGTAATGCCTCTGAGTACCATCCTGTAGTGCCCTCCTTCAAGTGTACTCTCATCGGGTGCATAACTAGCAATAGGATCCTCGCACAAATAGCACCCCTTATCCGTGCGGTTCCAGCAAAGTGCTTTGTTTCTTAATCCTAGAACCTTGGGTTTCATCTCTGCCCCCATGGGCTATATAATAACCAGCTTCACTGAGCTATGATTCTTGTCCCTATGGGCTGCTTACAACCTGCTTCATTGGGCCTGATCAAGCGTGCACTCACCTCTAATCCTAGGATTCATCGTACGATCGAATCGCAAGGAGGTGCCGGCTCAATAGTAATGTGCAATGCTCATGCTACAGTACAGTCTAAAGGATGACCATTCCATAGCTGCTGATGCTCAGTATAATACATACATCAAAATATGTCATTTGTAAAGCTTTATCATGCAATTATGCCACGTATACATAAAAAATCTACATATCGAAACTCATGCTTAATTCATTGTGCTTAAGACTCATGCTCAAAACTCATCTTTAAATTTTGCAATAAAATCCATGCATCATAATATCATATACTAGGTTTTATTTTTAGTTTTAAAAAATACATAATACTCTCCTAAATATAACATTCCAAAATTAGGTATTAATCTCATTATACTGGCTCAAAATAAATATTATATTGCAAGATGAAAAATTCACTCATCTTAGCAGGTTACTCTTCAATTGGTACTCAACTTCGGTATTCTGGCTTTCTGAAATAACCCTCTTGACTTACGTCAATATACAGACACGATAGCTATTAGGGTTACCTACACACGAGGTTTTCCTTCGAAACCATGCATGCATATATGATCTAACCTTTGATATCATATTATTTTCTTTCATCATTTCTCTATTCAAGATTACTTCCACTATTACCTCAAAATACAAGAACCTAAGAAAATCTAAAGCCATGCAAGATCTAGGGAAGCTATAGCCTACCTGGAGCCAAGCACAAACCCCAAGCTTCCCCTTTTCCTTCCTTCCTCTTTCCCTTCTTCTTCTTCTTCTTTTTCTTCTTTTTTTTTTTTTCCTTCTTTCTTTTTCTCTGGCTGAACCCACATTTTTTTTTCTAGTTGCTTAGGGACCAAGTCACGAACAGTGGTTTACTTAGGGGCTAAGGCATTGGTAAAATTCCCTTTTACCCTTGCAAACTCTTAATGCACACTTTTTGAAAAATACGTGGCTCACTCATGACCATACTATTTTATTCTTAGATTTTCTTTTTTAAATTGCCCTTAGCACAATTACAATTGACATCAGAGCCTTTTCTCATTTTGCCCTGACATATAATTTTTTAATAGATTTATAGGCTAGATTATTTTTTTCATCTAAATCAATACTTTTATAATATTTTTAGGAAAAGATCCTGCCAACTTGAAGAGCTCGATTTTAGGAATCCAACAGTTCAAACGGAACTCAAATCAGACTTAAAATGGAATAAATATAAAATTTTAAAAGTTTAACCTAGAAAATCTGCAGTCTTAGAGTCGGTTCGAGCAGAGCTTAGAGTCGGTTCCAATAGAACTTAGAGTCGACTCTAACGAAATCGGAAGCCGGCTCTAGCTCAAAGCAGAAATGCTAATCTTTTATTTTCTCTTTAGAACCGACTCTTCCTTCTGCAGAGTCAACTCTAAAGCATGTCAGAAGTCTAAAACTGTGCCAGAATCGACTCTCATCAATAGAGTCGACTCTAATTGCTAAAAATGCCACTTAAGGGCAAAGTCAAACCAAACTTGATTTTTCTTATGATTTAAGCCTATTAAAACTCAAATATCTCAAATTCTTAAATCTAAATCATTGGCACACAAGAATATACTCATTTACACCATAAACTTCTCTGTTTTACATTTATCAAATAGTCAACACACCCACACGTCATTAAAACCATCCAACTTTTATTATAAATGAAAATGCCATTAATATTATCAAAATTAAAAAAATTTCAGTTTGGGTGGGCAGCATGCTAAATGTGGGATTGTGCAAAGACAAAGAAAATAAATAAAGGAATATGTGCAATTATTTTCAAGTTGATGGACCATTCCTAATCGTGGAACCAAGGTTTTAGAGAATGTATATATATATATATATATATATATGCTTGGGACCTTTAAAGAATGGACTTTTATATAGTTGGAAAGGGCTAATTGGTTTTGATGACTATCATCTTAAAGGCTACAGGGTAAAGTCAATTTTGATTGATATTGAGTACGATGAAAATAGTAGGAGGTATCCTTTTATATATGTTGTTATGAAGCTCGGATATAAGGATGGTTGGACTTGATTTCTCATGAATTTGCTTGAAGATGGAGTATTTATTGACAAATATAGATGAACTTTTATAAGTGATCAATAAAAGATAGTCTACTAACTATTTATTTAAATACTATATTTTAATTATAAGTTATTACATCATAAATGATAATGGCTTGATATATAAAAAAATTTACTGTGGTTGTGTTAAAGGAAAAAGCGCCACTTCAAGTGGCACTTTTTTCATCCATCGTGGCAAAGGTGAAAACATCATTTGAAATAACGCTTTTTAAAAGCGACATTACAAATGGCGCTTCCTAAAAGCGTCACTTAAAATGGTGTTTTGAAGAAGCATTTTTTTCTCAATTCATGCAAAGTTTCAGACTATATGTGCTTCTTAAAAGCGCCAAGTGGCGTTTTTTTTCTTGCCACAAAAAAAAGTCACTTCAAGTAACGTTTTTTTTAACACCACTTCCATAAAAATTTTTTCTTTGCACCCATTACGTAAAATCGGTGTCAAAAGACATTGATTTCAAAAATAGCTCTGATTTTAACTTATATTATGAAGCTTGGATTTTTTTTATTTTTTTTCAGCTTTACTGCCTTTCACTAGCCTCAAGGTTGCTAACATGCATGGTTATTACATCCCAAACATACATGAAACTCTTTCCTTGTCTTTCTAGTAAATTAGAGCCATGCATATTGCGCATGCTAGTTTTATTACAGACTAGATGTTAAATTTTACAAATATTAATGAAAGAGATTATAAAGTTATATATACTTGAAATTATTGTTCATTAATATTGTCAACCAAAAATCTAATGAGAGGGATATTATAGTAAATGTACATAGTTTTGAATAGTATTAACGCATATTAATAGTGATTTTTGAAAGATAAATATGCAAAAATCATATTTGTTAAGGAACCTTACTTCTTTGACTTCCTTGCTAAAAGCTTCTTCAATTGGGAAAAAAAAAAGAAAAATGAAAAGAAAAGGGGATGTTGGGCTTTTAGCTTGCGCTAAGCCCAATGAACCCTTACCCTGTACTGAATAAGGGAGCTAAAATTATGGAAAAGTCTTTGTACACCGCCCCCGATGCAGCAAGTCCTACGTGGGCTGTACCGCCTCTCCTGATTGGTTCACGTGGATCCTACATGGCTAACGATGCGGAATGGTATGGCTTCACTGTGATGTTACGTTCTGATCGTGACGGCCATTAAAAGCGCTTCTTCTTTTTTTAAAATTGCTGTGCAGACAAAAATGCCCTTTCCCTCCATACTAGCTCCATTTTACGTTGGATTTCATCTGTGCCAGAAGAACTCTCCTTCTTCCTCGGTCGAACGAAAATATTTCAGCTTCGAGGCTGGAAAACCTGTGCTACAAACGAAAGCTCATACGAGACACCGTGCGTAGAAATGACCGCGCGGAGAATCCCCGCGACACCGCAGGGAGAATTGGATTTGGCCGAAACTCCTACGAGACACCCCTGTTGAAAGCTCACGACACCCTAGCTTTAAGGCGACGACACCCGTGCTAAGAACTGACCGCGCGGAGAAGGCCCTCGACCACCCCTTGTTGAATTCAGCCTAAACACCTTCGCGACACCCCAGTTGAAATCTAATGACACCCTAGCACCAATGCTACGACACCCGTGCGTAGAAATGACCGTGCGGAGAATCCTCGCGATACCGCAGGAGAATTGGATTTCGGCCGAAACTCCTACGAGACACCCCTGTTGAAAGCTCATGACACCCTAGCTTTAAGGCGACGACACTCGTGCTAAGAATTGACCGCGCGGAGAGGCCCTCGACACCCCTTGTCGAATTCAGCCTAAACACCTTCGCGACACCCCAGTTAAAATCTAATGACACCCTAGCACCAATGCTACGACACCCGTGCGTAGAAATGACCGCGCGGAGAATCCCCGCGACACGCAGGGAGAATTGGATTTCGGCCGAAACTCCTACAAGACACCCCTGTTGAAAGCTCACGACACCCTAGCTTTAAGGCGACGACACCCGTGCTAAGAACTGACCGCGCGGAGAAGGCCCTCGACACCCCTTGTCGAATTCAGCCTAAACACCTTCGCGACACCCCAGTTGAAATCTAATGACACCCTAGCACCAATGCTACGACACCCATGCGTAGAAATGACCGCGCGGAGAATCCCCGCGACACCACAGGGAGAATTGGATTTCGCCGAAACTCCTACGAGACACCCCTGTTGAAAGCTCACGACACCCTAGCTTTAAGGCGACGACACCCGTGCTAAGAACTGACCGCGCGGAGAAGGCCCTCGACACCCCTTGTCGAATTCAGCCTAAACACCTTCGCGACACCCCAGTTGAAATCTAATGACACCCTAGCACCAATGCTACGACACCCGTGCGTAGAAATGACCGCGCGGAGAATCCCGCGACACCGCAGGGAGAATTGGATTTCGGCCGAAACTCCTACGAGACACCCCTGTTGAAAGCTCACGATACCCTAGCTTTAAGGCGACGACACCCGTGCTAAGAACTGACCGCGCGGAGAAGGCCCTCGACACCCCTTGTTGAATTCAGCCTAAACACCTTCGCGACACCCCAGTTGAAATCTAATGACACCCTAGCACCAATGCTACGACACCCACAGCACAAAGTAAAAAGTCATTCCTCCAACTTCTTTCTAAAGCTCCTTTATTACACCAACAGTTTTTTCTGGTAAGAGTTAGTTAATGCGTGACCAAACCATTTAATGCGCGGGTAACTACCTTAGAACAAAATAGTTATGACATTCTGGGAGTCATAACTATTTTGTAAGCACGAATGTCATACTCTTTCTTCCCCTCCCTCGCTCTGAGAGTCCGGATGCTAAGTTTGAGCACGAACCTACGCCCTCGCTTTGAAAGTCTGGTCGACAGAAAATATTTCAGCTTCGAGGCTGAAAAACCTTCCTACTGGAGTCTACTGGAGTCTTCAAATATAAAAGTTTATCCAATGAGTTTTTCCTTGCCAAAACCTCACTAGACGTTCGCTTCCCTCTCTGAATTCGGCCAGGTCTGCCTTCGTTAGTCATCAGTTGCCTTCGTTATCTCTTCGTCAATTGCTTTTAAAAGGCTCCTTTTTTCCTCCATCTGCTTTCTCTCTGTTTTCCTGTCATTAAAGCCTTTTAAAACTCTGCAGACCTGGCCGAATTCAGAGAGAGAAGCGAACGTCTAGGTGAGGTTTTGGCAGGGAAAAACTCATTGGATAAACTTTTATATTTGAAGACTCCAGTAGACTCCAGTAGCCAGGTTTTTCAGCCTCGAATCTGAAATATTTCCTGTCGACCGGACTTTCAGAGCGAGGGCGTAGGTTCGTGCTCAACTGAATATCATCTGTGCAAGAAGAACTATCTTTCTTCCCCTCCCTCGCTCTGAGAGTCCGGATGTAAGGAATCCCCGCGACACCCTACTTCAAATTCGGCCGTTAATGCTTCGCAACACCCCAGTGGAAAGTTCACGATTACCCTAGCTTTAAGGCGACGACACCCATCGTTAAAACTGGCCACGGAGAGAATCCCCGCGACACTCTAGTTCTAATTCGGCCGAAAATCAATCGCGACACCCCAGTTGCAATCTCACGACACCCTAGCTCTAAGGAGACGACACCCTAGCTTAAAACTGACCACGGAGAGAATCCCAGCGACACCCTAGTTCGAATTCGGCCGTAATCCTTCGCGACATCCCAGTTGAAATCTGACGACACCCTAGCTTTACGGCAATGACACCCGTCTTTAGAACTAACCACGGAGAGAATCCCCGCGATACCCTAGTTCTAATTCGGCCAAAAATCAATCGCGACACCCCAGTTAAAATCTCACGACACCCTAGCTCTAACGAGACGACACCCGTGCTTAAAACTGACCACGGAGAGAAGCGAAGCGGACACCCTAGTTCGAAATCGGCCATTAATCCTACGCGACACCCCAGTTGAAATCGCACGACACCCTAGCTTTAGGGCGACGACACCAGTGCTTACAAATGACCACATAGAGAGTACCCGGCGACACCCTAATTGAATTCGGCCGTAAATCCTTCGCGACACCCCAGTTGTTGAAATCTGACGACACCCTAGCTTTAAGGCAACGACACCCGTCTTTAGAACTGACCACGGAGAGAATCCCCGCGACACCCTAGTTCTAATTAGGTCAAAAATCAATCGCGACACCCCAGTTGAAATCTCACGACACCCTAGCTTTAACAAGACAACACCCATGCTTAAAATTGACCACGGAGAGAAGCGAAGTGACACCCTAGTTCGAAATCGGCCGTTAATCCTACGCGACACCAGTTGAAATCGCACGACACCCTAGCTTTAGGGCGACGACACCCGTGCTTACAAATGACCAAATAGAGAGTACCCGGCGACACCCTAATTGAATTCGACCGTAAATCCTTCGCGACACCCCAGTTGAAATCTGATGACACCCTAGCTTTAAGGCAACGACACCCATGCTTGAAAAGGAGGGAATTTGATGTCACCAAAGTACTAATTCGACGACACCCTAGTTACTCAACCTTGCCATATTTCCGAGAAAAGTAGCTAAACGTGGGCAGTTCCTATGGGTTCGCGGGTCTCTGTGATTTGATCGTGGCGATCCGAGTGTCCTTTCGTATTTCTCTGAGGTCGGCATAAACCCTAGAAAAAGCACTCAATCGTCTGTTGCTCGAGAAGCCACCATCTCTTCAAGAAGCCATCCTTCGTCTCTTGCTCGAGAAGCCACTGTTCATTCTTCCGCAAACTTCATTCATGGAGATGAGTACTTTCATTTGTGAACGAAGACCGCGAACAAAGAAGAAGCAGACGAAGAAAATGGCGGAACAATGCAAGGATATTGTTCTTCGTTCGAATGAGGATGCGGCTCCTTCAGGTATGTTTATCACTATATTAAATATTATGACATTCTCTCTTAAAATTTCACGACAAGTATGTCTTCTTTTACCCCCTGTTTTAGTTGATAATAAAATTGTTCCAGTCCCCCCAGTGAAGGCTTCCCAGCTGTTTAAGAATAGCTGCAGGCCGGCAGTATATGTTCAGAAGGTTTGGAGGATGGGGTTCTCTAGACGGCATATAAAACTGATTCGAAGGATCCCATTTGGTGCCTTCGTCGACATGCAGACGTTCACAGTCGACGGGCGACTGCTAGCAGACATCATAAGATGTCACCATGGAGGCGACGAGTTTATGTTTTGCGGAAAGCCAGTTCTATTCAGTGCCGATAAAGTCGCACTCATTCTGGGACTTCCAGCTCATGGGAAGAAGATCGACACGTCCAGCCAAATGTTCAACGGAAGGTTGTTCAGACGGTTTGGCCAGGGTTTAGATCTTCGCCAAGAAGGTTTGGAGAAGTTGATATTTCAACTCCGATCATCTAAACTACAGGAGGATGTCGAGGACACCGTCCGACTTTGGATCGCATACATGTTGGCCATGTTTTTGGCTCCAAAGTCTAATCAGAGATGTCTACGGTATCTCATCCAGCACTTGGATGACTTAAGTCAACTGGGTAGCATCGACTGGGCTTCGGCTCTGAAGGAGTTGATTGTTCTGGCTCTCCCAGAAATAGCTGCTTGCTTGCGTTCCGAGGAGCCGGTGCACTCAAAGAATGCAAAAAAAGTTAGGAGGCAGCCTACCTTGTTCGGATGCTCGGCAGCACTAGTGGTAAGGATTATTGAGACACATAATTAGTATTGTGAGTAAATTATTTTTGTAATATTACATTATTTAATATCCAAAAAAATTGCATGTTCAGGCTTGGTTCCTCGAGCATACATTAATGCGAGAGCCAGCATACCCTGATAAATGGCCCCGGCTGTTGAAGTGGTATGACCACCAAATGAAGAACCAATCGGTTCGGGTTGCCGACTTGCAGCCTCACGACTTGGTAAGCTAGTTCATTGCTCCATTGCTCTGACCTTTTTTTTCAACTGAATGCATCAATATGTTCACTTAATATTAATTTGTTAACATCTTGCGTTGCAGATGGAGGGAGCTACTGAACCATTGCCAAAGAGCGCTGGCTTCTCCCTCAGCAGAATGTTGCATCCCCTCCTCAACCATCAGATACCTGCGCCCCTCAACCAACGGATAGCTGCGCAGGATGCGCCGAGTTGAGGACTGAATTGGAGTGCGTTAAGGATCAACTCGACGATGTCAGGCACAGGCTGTCCGTTGCTGAGAGCCTCTGGTCAGAAAGGAAAGTAATGAAATCATGAGGAGGACAAGGGAGACGAGAAAACAGAGAAGGTGCATTCCCTGGCGTTGGTCCTCCGCGAGCCTAGTAATGGAAATAGTTTGAGAAGAAAGATGGAGGATGACCATTCATCCGAGTTTCCAATTGAGACAGGGAATGCAAAAGCAGAGGAGAAGATATTGGAGGGGGATTCATTGGCGGATAAAACAGAGCATGGGAACGAAAATAAAGATGAGTCCATATCCGATAATAAACTTGGCACCCCTGTGCCAAAGGATGACAATATGGACATAGAAATAATTGGAGTGCCTTCGCTTATTAGGAGGATTAAAAAAGAGCCGAGGAAGCGTAAGACATCCACGGTCGTCGGAGAATGTTATGAGACAAACCGTCCTAAAAAGCGTAAGGCATCCACAACGGTCGAAGATGACCAAATAATTATTCAAAATTTTTTGAGCGAGCGACAAACCAACGAGATCATCTACACAATATATTTTCTGGTGTTTGTAACAAGAAAAAATCTTCAAGATCTCATTAACAATGAGATGATAATAGATGATGTAAGTATATCAAGGAACATGTTCTAGTTGTTGATTTTAGAATTATATTAATCGTTTTACATTGCATTGGCAGATAATTGATTGCAGCCAGGAGTTTCTGATACGCAACTGGGCGGAGCATCCTGACCGATACCATAAGTGCATAATTGCATCAGTATTCGTATCTGCTCTTTGTCTGACTTCCTCATCACCTGCTCAAGAACTTGCTGGAACATCTGGAGCTGCGATATTTGACCATGTATCGGATGAAGATAAGGCCCAATTCAGGTTTCTTTTCACCATAATAAACTCCGATAACTCGCACTGGCATTTGATTGCTGTCGACATGGAAAGAAAGGTGTTCATGCACCTGAATCCATTGAAACGCAACCCGAGGTACAAGGCCAATGCAAGGAAATGGCATACAATTCTAGGCCACATATTCCATATCTACTGCGATAATAAGGAAGCGATGGATTGGCCGATGGAAGATATTTCGGATTGCCCAAGCCAACCGACCGGATCGCTGGATTGCGGCCTACTGTCTGAGATACATGGAATGTCTTGCTCGACGGGACAATCCTGATATGAAGATGGATTTCATGGATGAGGAAGTCAGGGATTACCGGCGACAATTAGCTGCGACGATATTGAGAGAGGGCTCAACAAACGATTAGTGACATTATCGACAAATGTTCTTAATTTTTTTATTCTTCTTTGAATGAAAATTGAATGTAATTTATTCATATTAACACTGATTAATATTTAATGCAAATGCACATATTTTATATTGCGAGCAGGAGTGTCCTCGATGTATTCATATGTTTGCCTTCGGGTGTCGCTGCGCAAGAGATAGGTGTCGTTAGCCAAGAGCTGGGGTGTCGTCGCGCAAAAATCTTCAGTGTCGGTCCGCGAGCAATGGAATGTCTCGTATGGTTCTGCCTTTCGGGTGTCGCCGCGCAAGAGCTAGGGTATCGTTAGCCAAGAGCTGGGGTGTCGTCGCGCTAAAATCCTTGGTGTCGGTCCATGAGCAATGGGATGTCTCGTATGGTTCCGTCTTTCGGGTGTCGCCGCGCAAGAGATAGGGTGTCGTT